>JAABKJ010001921.1:0-29213 GCA_011634705.1 Andricus grossulariae
GGTCTTCCAGATTCTTTTTCGTCAATTTTGGAAATCTTTTGAAATGTTTTAAAATCTTGTTCAATTTTTTCTTAAAATTAATCCTGCAATATAAAAACAATTCCCCAAAAATATTTCAGATTCTTGAACATAATTTTGGACATATTTTGGAATATTTTATTAAAATAATGTTTGAAAATAAAAAAGAACATCTTAAATTTCCTATGAATCTTTAAAAAAAAATTTCTTCGAAATCTTTAAAAATCGATTTTGTTTTAAATTTTGAGAAATCTTTGCTGAACGTCTTAAAATTTCCATAGCTAAAATGAATTTTCAGCTAGTTTCAAAAATCTACATTTAGTTTTAAATTTCTTGAAATTATTTTGGAAATTATCCAAAATTTCTAATTATAGTTTAAAATGTGTTAGATTTTTCCTAAAATTTTTTCAAAATTCTGCAAAATACAAAAAATTGCCTTAAATTCTTCCGGATTCAATTTTGGAACCATTTTGAAATAATTTTTAATTTTATTTAAAAATTAATTTTTCAAAGTAAAAAATTACTTTTTGAAATATTTTCAAAAGTTCTCAGTATCTTTTAAAATGAGTAGCATTTTTCCTGAAAAAAATCTTTAATTCTGCAGAATGAAAAGATTGCCTTAAAATCTTCTACATACTTTTCGGACAATTTTGGAAATTTTTCGAAATGTTTTGGAATCTTCTTCAATTTCATCTAGAAAAGTTTTCCATTCTCTTGAAACCTTTCATTCTTAAAATAATTCTACATTTTTTCTTGGAAATCTTTAAAAATCGATTTTTTTTTGATTTTACAAAATCGATATTTTGTTTTAAAATTTATGAAATCTCTGCGAAACTTCTAAACTATCTTCAATAAAAAAAAATGAATTTTGAACCAAATAGTTGAATTTTCGACGAAAAGGATTGACTTTAAACCCTAAAGAATAATTTTCTATCAAAAAAGATTACTTGAAAAAAAAAATTTCCACAAAATAGTACAAATTTGAACCAATAAAATGAATTTTAAACTGAAGTGAGAAATTAACAAAAAAAAAAAAATAATTTTCAGCCAAAAAGATTAATTTTCCACCAAAAACTACCAATTTTTCCCAAAGAAGATTAATATTCTACCACAAAAGACGAATTTTCAACCAAAATGATGAATCCTTTGTAGTAGTCGAATTTTCAACAAAAAAATTAATTTTTAACAAAAGATTTTAACTTTCAACCAAGGAATCCAACGACCAAATTTTCCCCAAAATAGTTAAATTTTCAACCAAAGTGATGAATTTTCAATTAAAATCACGAATCTTCAACTGGAATAATTGAACTTTTAACTAAAAAGATGAATTTTCAGCTAAAAAGATAAATTTTCAACCAAAAACTAAATAGTTAAATTTTCAGTTATAAAAATTAATTTTTAACTAAAAAGATGAATTTTATACAAAAATGATGGAATATTAACTGCAATAGTTAAATTTTCACTTAAGAAAATTAATTTCAAAACTAAAAAAGAAACGATTTTTCACGAAAATAATTCAAGTTTCATCTAGAAAAGTTAAATTTGAGTGAAAAAAATAATTTTCAACTAAAACAAAAACGATTTTTCAAAAAAATAGTTACATTTTCAAATAAGAAGATGATTTTTTGATTAAAGAGATGAATTTTCAACCGAAAAGATTCATTTTCAACCAAAAATGACCAAATTTCAACCAAGTACTTGAATTTAGAAATAAAAAAGATGAATTTTCAATCAGAAATTGAATACTTAAAATTTGAGTTAAACAAAAATTAATTTTCAATTACAGTGGTGAATTTTAAACTTTAATGAGGGAATATTCAACTGAATAGTTAAGATTTCATTTCATGGATTGAAAAAAACGAATTTTCAACAAAATAGTTAAATTTTTAAACAAAGCGATGAATTTTCAACTAAAACGAATGAATGAATTTTCAGCGAGAAGAAATAAATATGCCACTAAACACTGAACAGTTAAATTTTTAGTTAAAAAAAATAATTTTGAACCAAATAGACGAATTTTCAACAAAAAAGTTTAACTTTCAACCAAATAGTTGAATTTTCAACCAAAATTATGAATTCACACCCAAGAAGGTTTAATTTTCTAACAGAAAAGTCTAATTTTCGACTGGAAAAAAAAGAATTTTCTCATCAAAAATTGATTAGTTAAATTTTTAGTTAATAAAATAAATTGTCAGCCAAGAGAAAACGATCTTTCAATCAAATAATTCAAGTTTCAACTGGAATAGTTTAATTTTCAGTAAAAAAAAAAAAATTTCAACATAAAAAAAGGTACTTTTAACAAAAGGGCTTAACTCTTGACCAAGTACTTGAATTTTCATACAAAAAAGATTAATTTTCAGCGAAAAATGTACCAGTTGATATTTCAACGAAAAAGGTTTTAAATTAAAATACAAAAATCAATTTTTTAATAGGGTTTGAATTTTCAACTAAAAAAGATTCTTCAGTCAAAAGAGAAAATTTTTTTAAACTAAACTATTTAGTTTTCAAGCAAAAATATTAATTTTCAACCAAAAAGAACAATTTTCAACCAAAGAGATTAATTTTAGACCAAAAAGGACGAATTTCCAACAAAAAATATATGCATTTTTAACCAGATACTTGAATTTTCAACTACAAAAGATAAGTTTCAACCAAAAATTGAGTAGTTAAATTTTTATAACAAAAAAATTAATGTTCAACCCAACAGATGAATTTTAAACTAAATTTATGGAATAGTTAAATTTGCATTTAACTAAATTAATTATCAAACAACAAAAAAACAATTTTCTACTGAATAAGTTAATTTTCAACAAAAAAAGACACATTTTCAACCAAACAGTTGAATTAACCAAAACAAACCAAAAAGTTGAAAAAATTAATTTTCCACCAAACTGATGAATTTTCAACTAAAAATGAGGAATTTTCAACACAGAAAATTAATTTTCTACCAGAAAGACGATTTTCAAGAAAATAAATGAATTTTCAACGAATTAGTTGAATTTTCAACTTAAAAACATCAGTTTTCAACCAAAAATGGAATTCTTAAATTTTTCATTGAAAAAAATTAATTATTCACCAAACTTATATTTTTCTGAATCAAAATGAAAAATCTTTCACTGAAATAGTTGAATTTTCAAACAAAAAGATGAATTTTCAACGAAGAAAATTAATTTTCAACCAAATTGTTGAATTTTGATATACACATTTTTTTAACCAACTAGTTGAATTTCGAACTAAAATATCAATTTTCAACAAAAATTGGAATAGTAACATTTTTAGTTGAAAATAATTTATTTTCCACAAAAACTGATGAATTTTAAACTAAATAGTTGAATTTTGAACTAAAAAAGATCAATTTTCAACCAAAAATAGAATAGTTGAATTTCCAGTTGAAAAAAATAATTTTCCACCAAACTGAAGAATTATCAACTAAAATCATGAATCCTCAACTATTTTAGTTGAATTTTAAACAAAACAGATAGATTTTTAACCCAGAAGATTAATTTTCAACTAAATAGTTGAATCCATTAATAAAAAGCTACTTTTACGAATCAAACACTGTTATTCAATTTTATATAACAATTTTAAAAAAAATTCAAGTACTTCTCAAAAAAATTCCCTGACTTAAAAACAAAAATCCCTAACAATTCCAGGTTTCCCAGGTGAGTAGAGACACCCTGACAAATTTGAAAAACAAAAAAAAATGAATTTTCAACCAAAAAGATTAATTTTCAACCAAAAAAGACCAATTTTGCACAAAGAAGATTGATATTCTACCACAAAAGACGAATTTTCAACAAAATACATGAATTTTCAATCCAAAACGAAATAGTTATACTTCCAGTTAAAAAATTAATTTTCAACAAAAAAAAAAGAATTTTCAACAAAATTGTTACATTTGAAAAAAAAATTGTCAACTATAGTGATTATTCCTCCATAAAAAAAATTAATTTTGAACCAAATAGTTGAATTTTCTACAAAAAATTACGAATTTCGGAAAAAACACAGGAATTTTTAACTAAACAAAATAAATTTAAAACTCCAAATTAAATAGTTATATTTACAGCTAAAAAAATGTCAACCGAGGAGATGAATTATTAACCGATAAGATAAGTTTTTCTACAAAAAAAAAAACATTTTTCCAAAAAGAAGATTAATATTCTACCAGAAAAGACGAATTTTCAACAAAATACATGACTTTTCAATCAAAAACGAAGTAGTTATATTTCCAGTAAAAAAAAATTAATTTTTAACTAAAAAAAGAATTTTCGACAAAATTGTTACATTTAAAAAAAAAATTGTTAACTATAATGATCAATCTTCTTCAATACGAAAATTAATTTTGAACCAAATAGTTGAATTTTCGAACACAACGAATGATTTTCAGCCATAAAGATTAAATTTCTAAAAAAAATTACAAATTTCGGAAAAAATACATGAATTTTCAAGTAAACAAAATAAATTTTAAACTCCAAATTAAATATTTATATTTACAGCTAAAAAAATTTCAACCAAAGGAATGAATTATCAACCGATAAGATGAATTTGTCACGAACAAAATTTGTTCTTTTTCACAAAAGCTGAACTTTCAACAAAAAACATGAATTGTCAACTAAAAAAGATAAATTAATAATATATATAATTTATTTGGTCAGAACTTTAACTATTTTAAAATTAATTTATTTAATTAAGATTAATCACTATAGTTAAAAATTCATTTCCTTCTTAATAAATGTAACTATTTCGAACAAAATAGTTACATTTATGAAGAAGGAAATGAATTTTTAACTATAGTGATTAATCTTTATTAAACAAATTAATTTTAAAACAAAAAAGAGACGAATTTTTGAAAAAAAATACATGAATTTTCAACTAAACAAAATAAATTTTAAACCCAAAATGAAACAGTTATATTTACAGCAAACAAAAATATTTTTAAAAACCATAAAAAACGAATTTTCAACCAAAAAGTTTAATTTATCTACCAAGGAAATCAATTGTTAATGAAAAGAATGCATTTTTTCTAGAAATATTAATATCCTACGACAAAAAACATATTTTTAGTAAAATGCATGAATTTTCAACAAAATAGTTGAATTTTCAGTCAAAAACTTAATTTTTAACAAAAGATAATTTAATTTAATAATAATAACGAATTTGAAAAAATGAGAAGATTGTTGGTTCAAACCCAGCTCGCAGTGCATTTTTTAGAACCTATTTTCACGCGTCTTTTAAATAATTCGCGAAATTTAAATTTCTAACCGAATAAATTAATTTTCAACAAAATACATCAGTTTTCAAATAAAAAGAAAATTTCAACAAAAAATGGAATATATAAATTTTTAGTTCAAAAAAAAATTTTCATCTAATTAAAAATGAGTTTACGACAAAAGAGTTAAGTTTTCATCGAAAAATGTAATAGTCGATATTTCAATCAAAAAATATTTTGATTTGAAACCAAAAACAATTGAATTCAACCAAAAAGACGAATTTTCAGCCAAGAAAGATTTATAAGTCAATAAAGAAAAAAAGTTTTCTTTAAATGTTTCTGTGTGTTTCTGTGTTTTTTAAATGTTTTTGTGTTTTTTCTTCAAATGTTCATACCAAAAAGACAAATTTCCTTAAAAAGATTGGAATTTTTTAACTGAAAATATGAATTTTCAACAAAAGAGGTAATATTAGACCAATTAGTTTAATTTTCAACTATACAAGATAAATTTATAATAAAATGCTAAGCAGTTAAATTTTTAGATAAAATGATTAAGTGTCAATCAAAAAAAAAAAAAAAAAACAATAAAATAGATAAATTTTCAACCAAAGAAATAAAATTTCAACTATAACGATGAATCTTCAATTTAAAAAATTAATTTTGCACTGAAAAAGATAATTTTTCAACAAAAAATGGAATAGTTATATTTTCAGATGAAAAAAATAATTTCGAACCAAAAAACGAATTTTCAACAAAATCGTGAATTAAATATTTAACAAAAGAAATGAATTTTCAAGAAAATACAGGAATTTTCAACTAAACGAGATAAAATTTCAACCGAAACAAAATAGTTCAATTTTCAAACAACAAAAAAAGAGGTTTTTGAATTAAAATGATGAATGATCAACCCAAAAAATTAATTTTCAAAAATATAGTTCCATTTTTGAATAAGTAGTTGAATTTTCAACGAAAAATGTAATATTTGACATTTTAACCAAAAAATATTTTAATTTGAAACCAAAAACAATTGAATTCAACAAAAAGGACGAATTTTCAACCAAGAAAGATTTATATGTCAATGAAGAAAAAAAAATTTATTTAAAATGTCCAATGTTTATACCAAAAAGACAAATTTTCTAAAAAAGAGTTGAATTTTTTAACTGAAAATATGAATTTTCAACAAAAAAGTTAATATTAGACCAAATAGTTAAATTTTCAACTAAAGAAGATAAATTTATAACTAAATGCGGAGTAGTTAAATTTTTAGTTAAAATAATTAAGTGTCGATCAAAAAAAATTTCAAGAAAATAGGTAAATTTTCATTCAAAGAAATAGATTTTGAACCATAATGATGAATCTTCAATTAAAAAAATTAATTTTGAACTGAAAAAGATAATTTTTCAACCAAAAATGGGATAGTTATATTTTCAGGTGAAAAAAAATAATTTCGAACAAAAAAAAACGAATTTTCAACAAAATAGTAAATTAAATATTTAAAAAAAAATTATTTTCAAGAAAATACATGAATTTTCAACTAAACGAGATAAAATTTCAACCAAAACAAAATAGTTCAATTTTCAAACAAAAGAAAAGGTTTGTGAATTAAAAGGATGAATCATGAACCCAAAAAATGAATTTTCAAAAAAATAGTTCTACTTTCAAATAAGTAGTTGAATTTTTAACGAAAAATGTAATAGTTGACATTTTAACCAAAAAGAATTTTAATTTCAAACCAAAAACAATTAAATTTGACCAAAGAAGACGAATTTTTAATAAAATTGTTGCAAATATTATATCAAAAATGTTTAGTTTCCGACTAAGTTGCATTTTTAGCCAAAAAAAGATGAAATGTTTACGACAAGAGGTGAATTTTTAAATTAGAAAAATGAATTTTCAACCAAAAAAGATTTTTCAGCGAATAAGGAAAAAAAAATCATAAAAAATTGCCACTTTTATGCCATAAAGACAAATTTTCTACAAAACAGTTGATTTTTTAAACCAGAAATATAAATTTTTCACAAAAAATTTAATATTCGACCAAATAGTTGAATTTTCAACCCAAAAGGACGATTTTTCAACCCAAAGGGACGAATTTTCAACAAAACGGTGAAGTTTTTAACCAAAAGGATGTGCTATTTATTGAAAAAAATTGTTGAATTTCAAACAAAATAATAAAATCCGAAATATTGAAAAATACCGTAAATATAATTACCGAAATAGAAAAATTACGAAATTTCAAATTACCGAAAAAAATAAAGCTCAGGCAAATATTCAGTAACACAGTTAAAATTTTTCGAAAGTAGAAGTTAATTAAACTAGAGAAAATCAGAAATTTTTGAAACTTTGAAACCAAAAATTTCAAAATCCTGAAATTTTATTTTTACGAAATTTCATTCTGATGAAATTCCTGAAATTTCTAATTAATAAAATTTCAAATTAAAAAAAATATATATTTAAATTTAATCTTTTTTATATCTGTTAGTAGAATTTTTCAACTTCCTCAATAGAAACTTTCAGTAGTGCTTTTTTTATCTTCACTTAAAGTTTCAAAAAAATTACATTTTCCTCAAATTTTCTATTTTCGTAATTATTATTTCAGTATTATTCAACATTTGGAATTTTTATTTTCATGGCAAAATTATGTCATCCCGATAATATTACTACGAATTAAAGAAAATCAAGATAAATTCCAAGGTGGCCTTTTTGAAAGGATTCACTTTTTTCTAAAAATGGACGGCATTTTGGTAATTGCAAATAAAGTTTCTTCAAGAAATTTTAAAGAGGGTGAAAATACAAAAAAAATTAAAAAATTAAATTATTTCAATATTTATAAGTATTTACAAAGTTTCATTTAAAATATGAAGAAAATAATAGTAGCCAATTTGCAAAATTTCACCATCTACCATTCTGTTTCAAGAAGACAAAATTTAATCATTGATCATTTAGAAAAAAATCCAGTTTTTCAAAATCCATCCAACATTTTTTTATATAAAAAATCAACATGGTAATATCTTATATTTAAAATTTGTTTTAAATGCGCCATTTTACCTCACCTTTCTTTGCATTATTTAGTAAAAAATAATTATTTTATAATATTTTATCCATAATCTTATTCCGTGACCCGGAAAGTATCCATGATGAACCGAAAACAGGCGCTCCCCGTTTCAAGATTTCATTGTCGACGGGTGATTTACTTTGGTCTTTATCCAAAGACAAAAACAGATTCGAGGAAATGAGATAATTATTTATCGGAATAGTTAATTAATTACTCAATTGATGATTAATCATTTAATTACTACACAATTGGGTGTTGCTAAGTGAGTAATTAATTAACTAAACAATTACTTAAGTAATTAATGATTACAAAATTAATTTTCAGACAAATAAATTATGAATAATTCATTAATTAAAAATAAACGCATTCGGGAGTGTATTCATTATCGAGGGGTGATCTAGTTTCGTCTTTATCGAAAGACAAAAGGAAGTGCAAGGAAATCAGATATTTACATTAGTTACTCAATCGATGATTAATCAATCAATTATTAAACAATTAGATAATATGAGTAATTTAGTAATTAACTAAATAATTATTTACTTAAGTAATTTATGATTACAAAATTAATTATTGCATTAATAAGTTATTGATTCACCAATTAAAAAGTACTGCATTCGTGTGTGTATTCATTATCGACGGGTGATCTAGTTTCGTC
This sequence comes from Andricus grossulariae, assembly GCA_011634705.1. NCBI lineage: Eukaryota > Metazoa > Arthropoda > Insecta > Hymenoptera > Cynipidae > Andricus > Andricus grossulariae. The sequence goes on from JAABKJ010001921.1 coordinate 8,938, forward strand.
TTTGCTGAAAGACGGAAACAGATTCAAGGAAATCAGATAATAATACATCGGAATAATTAATTAATTACTCAATTGATGATCAATCAATTAATGACTACACAATGAGGTATTGTTAAGTGTGTAATTAATTAAATAAACAATTACTTAAGTAATTAATGATGACGAAATTAATTTTTAGACGAATGAATGATGATGATTGATTCATTAATTAACCATTACCGCATTCGGGAGTGTACTCATTATCGATGGGTGATCTAGTTTCGTCTTTATCGAAAGACAAAAGTGCAATTAGGTAATATTAGTAATTTAGTAATTAACCAAATAATTATTTACTTAAGTAATTCATGATAACAAAATTAATTATTGCATAAATAAATTATTGATTCACCAATTGCAAATTACTGCATTCGTGTGTGTGTTCATTATCGACGGGTGATCTAGTTTCGTCTCTATTGAAATACGGAAGCAGATTCAAGGAAATCAGATAATAATACATCCGAATAATTAATTAATTACTCAATTGACGATTAATCAATTAATAACTACACAATTAGGTAATGTTAAGTGAGTAATTAATTAACTAAACAATTACTTAAGTAATTAATGATTACAAAATTATTTTTAGACAAATAAATGATTATAATTAGTTCATTAATTAACAATTACTGAATTCGGGAGTGTATTCATTATCGACGGGTGATCTTGTTTCGTCTTTATCGAAAGACAAAAGCAAGTGCAAGGAAATCAGATATTTACATTAATTACTCAATCGATCAATTATCAATCAATTACTACACAATTAGGTAATATTAGTAATTTAGTAATCAACTGAATAATTATTTAGTTAAGTAATTTATGATTACAAAATTAATTATTGCATTAATAAGTTATTGATTCACCAATTAAAAAGTACTGCATTCGTGTGTGTATTCATTATCGACGGGTGATATAGTTTCGTCTTTATTGAAAGACGAAAGCAGATTCAAGGAAATCCGATAATTATACATCGGAATAATTAATTAATTACTCAATTGATGATTAATAAATTAATCACTACACAATTAGATAATGTTAAGTGTGTAAATAATTAATTAACTAAACAATTACTTACCTAAGTAATTAATGATTACAAAATTAATTTTCAGACCAATAAATGATAAATAATTCATTAATTAACAATAAACGCATTCGGGAGTGTATTAATTATCGACGGGTGATCTACTTTCGTCTTTATCGAAAGACAAAAGAAAGTGCAAGGAAATTAGATATTTACATTATTTACTCAATCGATGATTAATCAATCAATTATTACACAATTAGGTAATATGAGTAATTTAGTAATTAACTAAATAATTATTTAGTTAAGTAATTTTTGATAACGAAATTAATTATTGCATAAATAAATGATTGATTCACCAATTGAGAATTACTGCATTCGTGTGTGTATTCATTATCGACGGGTGATCTAGTTTCAACTTTATTGAAAGACGAAAGCAGATTCAAGGAAATCAGATAATTTTACATCGGACTAATTGATTAATTACTACACAATTGAATGATTTTAAGTTTGTAATTAATTAATTAACCAAACAATTACTTACTTAAGTAATTAATGATCACAAAATTAATTTTTAGACAAATGAATGATCATGAATAATTCATTAATTAACAACTACCGTATTCCGGAGTGTATTCATTATCGACGGGTGATCTATTTTCGTCTTCATCGATAGACAAAAGGAAGTGCAAGGAAATCAGATATTTACATCAATTACTCAATCGATTATTAATCAATCAATTATTACACAATTAGGTAATATGAGTAATTTAGTAATTAACTAAATAACTATTTAGTTAAGTAATTTTTGATAACAAAATTAATTATTGCATAAATAAATGATTGATTCACCAATTAAAAATTACTGCATTCGTGTGTGTATTCATTATCGACGGGTGATCTAGTTTCGTCTTTTTTGGAAGACGGCAGGAGATTCAAGGAAATCAGATAATTATACATCGGAATTATTAATTAATTACTCACTTGGCGATTAATCAATTGGTTGTTATACAGTGGATTAATATTGAGTCATTAATTAATTAAATAGATCAATACTTATCTGGGACATTGATGATAATTCAATTGATTATTATATAAAGAAATGATGATGATTACTTCATTAGTTAACAGTTGCTGCATTCATTTGTGCATTCATAGTCGGCGGGTGCTTTTTGTAATCATAAAAAATTATGTAGTCCTGAATTACTTAAGTGAATAATTATTTAGTTGGTCACCTAATTACCCAATATTACCTCATTGTGTAATAATTGATTGAGTAATCATAGATTGAGTAATTAATGTGAATATCTGATTTTCTTGCGCTTCCTTTTGTCATTTGATAAAGACAAAACTAGATCACCCGTCGATAATGAATACACTCCTGAATGTGGTAATTGTTAATCATTGAATTAATCATCATCATTTATTTGCCTGATGATTAATTTTGTAAGCATCAAATACTTAAGTGTGTGATTCTTCAGTTAATTAATTACTTAACATTACCCAATTGTGTAGTAATTATTTGATTATTCATCAATTGAGTAATTAATTAGTTATTCCGAAATGTAATTATCTCATTTTCTCGAACCTGCTCTTGTCTTTGGATAAAGACAAAACTAGATCACCCGTCGATAATGAATAAACTCCCGAATGCGGTAATTGTTAATCATTAAATTGATAATCATAATTTATTTGTCTGATAATTAATTTTGAAAACATCAATTACTTAAGTAATTGTTTAGCTAATTAATTACTAAACATTACCTAATTGTGTAGTAATTATTTGATAATCATCAATTGAGTACTTAATTAAATATTCCGAAATATAATAATCTCATTTCCTCGAATCTACTCTTGTCTTTGGATAAAGACGAAACTAGATCACCCGTCGATAATGAATAGACTCCCGAATGCGGTAATTGTTAATTATTGGATTATTCATGATAATTTATTTGTCTGATAATTAATTTTGTAAACGTCAAATACTTAAGTAAGTAATTGTTTAGTGAATGAATTACTTAACATTGCCTAATTGTGTAGTAATTAATTGATTAATTATCAATTGAGTAATTAATTATTTCCAAATGTAATTATCTCATTTCCTTGAATCTGTTTTTTTTCTTCGGATAAATACGAAAGTAAATCACCCGGCGACAATGAATATTGTTACAATCTCTAAAATTACGCAAAACATGGATCGATGAAATTTTTATTAGCTGATAAAATTTGAAAATGATATAATTTGAAAAAAGTGAAAAAAAAAGGATTAGGAAAATCGGTCAATATTCTCAATATTGAAGGTAATTTTAAAGCGAATGCAAAATTACCAAAACTCCTATTTATATCAGAATCACTGTATGAATTTAATCATAACCAGTAATAAAGCCGCGGCTGGGACTTTATTAGTTGTACTCGCATTTGCCTGGGCATTTGGCCAGGCGAGAGGAAAACTGCATAAAACCACCTTCTGAATTCAGTCGGTTTTTCGACAGACGAGTATGAACACAGACATTCGACACCACCCATCGAATGCACACAATCGTCCTCAGTGTCAAACCTCCTGCTCGACATCAGTTAAAATGCTGCAAAGATACAACCCGGTCTTTTGTCCCAAATGGTCACCCATCCGAGTGCTATCCGTGCTCGAAAAGACTTGACGTCCGGACAATTCGCTGAGAAACTTTTTTTTAGAAAAGTTATTGTGTATAAAAAGAAAGGAAGGGGAAGCAGGAAAATTAAGGGAAAGGAAGTAGGGGAAGTAAGAAGAGTTGAGGGGAGGGAAAGTAGATGAAGTGAGGGGAAATAATGGGATGGATGGCAGGAGGATTGACGGGAAATAAGTAGAGGGGAAGTAGAAGAAATGTGGGAAAATTATGCGAAACGAAGAAGAGGAAGTGAAAGGAAATTATGGGAGAAGTAGGGGAAATAACGAGAGTGGTAGTGGGGAAAGTTAGGAGAAATAAGGAAAGGGATAAAATGCAAAATCAGGGGAAATAAGGTAAGGGGTGAGAGATGAAGTAAGGGGAAATTATGGAAGGGATAGTAGGTGAAGTGAGGGTAAACTATAGGCGAAGTAGTAAGGAAAGTGAGAGGAAATGATTTGAGAATAAGTAAGGGGAAGTGAGGGAACATTATGGATGAAGAATTAGGGAAACTGAGGAGAGGGAAAATGTAAAGTAAAGAAAAATGACGGATGAAGAAGTAGGAAAAGTGTGGAGAAATTATAAGAGAAGAAGTAAAGAAAGTAATAAGAAATTATTAGAGAAAAAGTAGGGCAGTGTGCGTAAATGAGTGCGTAGGGGAAGTGCGAGGAAATGAGGAAAGAGGAAGTAGTTGAAGTGACGGGGAATGATGGGCGGAGAAGTAAGGGAAGTGAGGGGAAATTATGGAAGAAGTAGTGGAAGTGTAAGGAAATTAACGAAAAATAAGTAGGGAAAATGAAGAGAAACGAATAAGGAAAAATGAAGGTGAGGTAGTAGAGGAAATAAGGGGAGGGGTATACGGAGAAGTAAGGGGCTTCAATGGGAGGGGCGGTAGGTAATGTGAGGGGAAATTATGGAATCAGATGGAGGGGAAGTAAGGCGGAATGATGGGAGAAGTGAGAGAAAACGAACTGAGAAGAAGTTGGAGAAAAGGGGGGATGGGACGTAGGAGAAGTGGGGGAAATAAGTGGAGGGGGTAAACATTTTGATTAGATTGCAAACTTCAGAAGCATCTTTATATATAACAAAAGTTTCATTTCAACATCTCTATCGGAAGATTGCCATTTGGATACAAAATTTCATGTCAATTTAGATATTATTTGTTCTGCTGTTGAACTCCACTTACATGAATAAAAAAATTCATTATTCAACCTTATAATTTCTGGCTCTCCAAGTTTAAGAAAATATTTGTATACTTCCATAGTAAACTACAGATTTGCGATGCTGGTGATAAACTAATGCTGATTTGTTTGCTAATTTAGACCCTAAAATAGTTATTTGAGGATGAAGTAATGAAAATTTACAAATTGTCTTATTTTTATTGCAGAAAGTATCTAAATCTTGCTGGCTTTAAGGACGAATCAAATCCATCATTCGAAATCCTCTTCTTCAATCCTGTTTGAAGACTGCTCTGAACATCAATCTCATTATGAACCGCAACTTTAGATCTCGTGGTGGCTCAAGAAACCCCGGAGGTTCTAAATATTATACAAAACCAAAAGTGCCTGAAGAATCATCGTCTATAGTAAATGACTGTAACTACAACGACACTACTTGTTACAGTCCTCTTTTTCTAGCTGTTCATAATGGCAAACTTAAAGCTACACATTCTCTGCTTGAAGAAGGTTCCCTGGAATGCGAAGTATCTGGCAAGAAACTGATACACATTGCAGCTGCAAGGGGCCACGAACAGATAATATGTCTGCTTAGTAAAAGGAATGCTGAAATCGACAAAGGAGATAAGGATGGCAATACCCCTTTGCATCTTGCTATTAAAGGAAATCATACTGATGTGGTTAATTTATTACTAAATGAAGCCACTGTAAATCAGAAAAATTTGAGAAAAGCAACACCACTTCATGTTGCTGCGCAAATGGGCAACTTGGTCTTTGTAGATCTTCTCTTAAAAGGTGGTGCTAAAAGCGATGAAAAAGATGAAGATGGTAAAACTCCTCTCCACATCTCAGCTGGAAGCCCAAATCCAGATATGGAAATGATAATTGTTCTCTTGATTCATGGTGCTTCAGTACGTGCATCATGCAAAAAGGGATACACTCCACTACATTATGTTACAGCTTCAGGTAGTCTGTTGATCACCAAAGTTCTGATAGACCGCGGAGCTTCAATTACTTTGGAAGACATCAATGGTATATCTCCTTTTTGTTTGGCCATCCAGAAGAACAAAACTGAAATGGTGAAATATATTTTGAATCAGAGAACCGATGTTGAATCCATAATCCCAGGCCATATGACGCCACTGCACTTTGCTGCTGAAACTGGCAATGAGGAAATTGTCAAGTTGCTAGTGATGGAAGGAGATGCTGTCAAAGTCAATGCCAAAGGTGAAGGTTTGAAAACACCCCTACATTTTTCTGCGGCTAATGGGAATGTGAAGGTTTTAAAATATTTAATTCAGTGTGGAGCTGACATTGATCCAGAGACAAAAGAATGTGATACACCGCTCCATCTTTCTGCTGCTGCCGGAAATTTGGAAATAGTTTGTGAACTTTTGGAACGAGGTGCCAAAATTGATTCTTTTAATACTGCAGGATTCACACCACTTGCATTAGCTACAAAAGCCAGAAGGAAAGAGGTTGTAAGGTTGCTTCTGAATAAGAGAGCCAGTGCTACACATTGCCGAAGACCATATGAATACTTGGATGGCTGCAGACCTGCTGATTTGGACAGACTTAAACTTCCTGGTTTGAACGAACTTGTACTTTCTCATCTGGAGAGACTTTTACTTCCAGATACGGGCATTATGCCACCTTTTCATCTTGCAGTCAAAACTGGGGATAAAGAGATTGTAAAGATATTTTTAAAGAGTGGAGTTGAAGTTGATTTGAAGAGTAAAAATGACAAAACAGCTCTTCACTTTGCTGCAACATTTGGTCACAGAATATTGGTGGAAGAACTAATTGAAGCAGGTGCTAATATTAATTCAAGGACAACGTTTTTGGAAACTCCACTTCACCTTGCAGCAGCTTCAGGAAGAGTATCGACTGTCGAATATCTTTTGAATTCTGGTGCTGAAATTCCGACTACAGATAAAGGATATACACCACTGCATTATGCTTTGGACAGAGAAAGACATGATGCTCTTATAAATCCTAAGAAAACATCTTCTAGTTTTACAAGAAGAATTAGCAGATTATTTGGTCCAGATCGTGATTCTTCAAAAGAAGTACTAGTTTCTCCATTCTTGTTTGAAAAATATCTTCAAATCACGGAAATGCTGTTGAAAAAAGGTGCTTCCTCAGAGTCAATAACTCATGAAGGAAATTCTCCATTAGATTATGCGTTGAGAATCAAAGTATCTAAGGAAGACCACTCAAAACCTTTGTCTAGATCTCTGGGAAAAGTTAATGCATCAGAGAGAAGAACTAAGAATGAAGAATTTCGTCCCGAAATTGTTAGATGTCTCCTAAATTATGGAGCAAAAATTAGATTCACCAGCAAATTTTCAAAGGATTCATCGCTAACAAAGGCAATTAAATTGAAGTGTTCACCATTGGTAGATGCCCTACTCGAATACGATATTAACCATTCTTTTGACTACACAAATGCTATTGATTTGGCTCAAAAGAAAGGTGAACTCAACATCATCTTAGCTATAGCAGAACAAATTTCTGACATTGAAACCATCGTGGATTTATTATGTAATTTCAACGTTTCTCCCGCAACAGCATCCACGAACTTACTTAAAAAAGACGTTTCGAAGTTGTTGATAGCGATTTTAGTGAAAATGAGATCCACTTCCAAAATCGCTGTTGTTAAATCAAGAGAATTGAAATTTCTTCAAGATGAAGGGCTACTTGAGTGGTACACGCAATGTGAATTAGAATTGATGAACCTGCGAGAAAGTAAAATTCATCAGCACTGTAATATAACTTTCTACGACATTTTAACAAAACCTGTGAGCAAACTGGCTAGCTTTGCCAGAAATAAAATATTGATGCAAATTCTGGATTCTGGTTCTTGTAAAGAATTTCCGGCGTATACTCTATGCTTGGAAAGAAGTATTGAAAAAGGAAAAAAAAGAAAATCTTTAATCGAATCCAGCACTGAATGTTTCTTCAGTTTAATTCGACAGTATTGCAAGATTCAACTACCAAGTCTCATTGTCGATAAAATATTCGAGTATCTTTCTGTAATCGATTTGCGTAAATTATCCGCAACGATACACAAAAAATCCTATCATGAAGGAGCCTCATACGGCTTCCGCTTCGTCAAAAGGAAATGAATATTTAATATTTTTCCGAGATGAATGATATTGAGGAAGAGAAAGTTAAGCTTGTAACTTTAACTTTAAGATTCACTTCTATTTTATAGATTATTCTTATATAATCACGTGTTTTATAAAGTATTGCATTTTCTAATTTCTCTTATAACTGATCAATGAGCTTTCATCGTATTCTAGTTTATAGTGCAGTTTGAATGTTAATTTAGGCTTAATAAAAAGTATCTCTTTACATGATTCGCCATAAAAAGGTAGGAAAAATGTAATTTTTTATAACAAAATAAAAAAAAATATTTCGTTTTTCGAAGTAACAAGTTATAATTATTTTTTTATACCTCATCGCGACTGTTAACCTTTATTATTTAAAATACATCCTTCATGATTAAGTAATTTTATACTCTCGAAAGGTGGATTCCTCGTCGGACTGACAAAAAAAAAAAAAACTACCAAACCTTAACGGCATCCAAATTAAAAAAAAAAATTTGGAACTTTTTTGATTTTAAACACTTTTTGAGTCTCTAAAGCACAAATTAAATTAAAATTTCACCAAAAAAATATTACAAACTATGTCCTTTACATAAATTGTTTCAATTTTTTTTAAATCTTTGCCTTAAATGTAATTTTTTTACTATTTAGTTAAATTTTTTTCTTTAAGTAACAAAAATGAGGTTTTTAAACATTTCTATTGATTATGTCTTATCACATAAAAATTTTGTTAAAAAATTGTATGTGCAGTTTTTGTTAGTTAACAGCAATAAAAAGTCGAAATTGAAAAAAAACTTGGTCAACTAAGAATTTTCTGAAAATTTGAAAAAATCGTTGTTCTTTTTTTTTAATGTGTATTTAATACAATGAAAAAACATGATTTGAGCACATTTTTAAAAACTCTAATTTGACAAAAAAAATTTTGTAATTTCTTACTTCTATTGACTATCAAAAAATATAGATACGAAAAATTTGCCATAATTTTTGTACCAATAGGACATTTTTCAGATTTTAAAATTCAAAAACGAAATAACATTTTCCAATTTTTTTTTACTTTTTTCGGCTGCCAAGAAATAAACTTTTTTCTCTGGCCCACACAATTCAACTAATTTTTTTTTGTGACTTAAGGAAGAAAGTATTTAATTAAATAGTAAAAAATTACATTTTAAGCACAAATAATTTTTTAAACATTTCTTAAATTTTTGTAAATCACACAGGTTTTATCATTTTTTCTCTAGCAGAACATTTGAAAGTATAAAATGAAAAAGTATGAAGAAAATCCGGGTTTGTAGCCGGAAAGTTTGGGTTCTATTCCTGCTGCCGGCATTTTCTGCCATTTATTTCATTAAATTTTTTTTATTGCAATTGACTTTTAAATCTATTCAAATCATTCCAAAATAATAATAATGATATATATAATATTTTTTTCAAATGAAAAAAATCGTTTTTTTTATCCTTTATCTTACTCTAAATTTCAAAATATGAATAATATACTAATCTGTATTCTTTTTTAATATTATTTTAATATACTATTTCTGTATATTTGAAGATTTTTTTTATTCTCATTATACTGTTTTTATATAATTTATTTTTATCCCGTATGAAAATAATAATACAAAAAAAGTACAAATTTGTTTTTCCCCTCTACTCCCCTCCCTTCCCCTACTTCTGCTACCATAATTTCTCCTCACTTTCGCCACTTCTAACATTGTTTCCCCTTTCGCTCCCCTCATTTCACCTAATTTCCCTCTTATCGTTTCCCCTACTCCTTATCCCCTCATTTCCTTTCATTTACCCTACTTCTTCTCCCATCATTTACCCTCACATTGTCTACTTCCCCTCAAACCATTTCCCCTCAATCCTCCATTAGTTCTAATATTTCACCTCCCCTTCTTCCCCTCACTTTTATTTTCCCTCACTTCTCCTCCTATTCCCATAATTCTCACAAACTTCCTGTACTATCCCCCCCTTACATTTCCCCTCACTTCTCATGCTCTTATTTCCTATTTCCTTATTCCCGCTACTTTTCCTCACTTCATTTCCCCTCAATTCGCCTACTTCCTCAACCTTAATTTCTCTTATTTCCCCTACTTATTCTCCTATAATTTCCTCTCACTTTGCCTACTTCTCCTCATCTTATTTCCCCTCAGTTTCCTCCTCCTTACTTCACATAGTTCTTCTCCCCTTATTTCCTTACTTCTCCTACTTTCCCTCTTCCTAATTCTCCTTCCCCTTCAATAATTTTTCCTTTCTTCCCCTACTTCCCATCCCCTCAATTTCGCCTCATTTCCCCTTTCCCACTCCCATAATTTTTCCTCTCATCCTCTAGTTTCCCTCCCCTCATTTCCGCTCTTACTTACTCTCTTACTTACTCTCTTACTGTCCCCACTTCATTTCTCGTCATTTCCCCTTAATACCCCGCTCCTTGTTTCTCATCTCCTTATTTCCCATACTTCTTCACCCCTTATTTTCCTTGCTTCTCCTACTTCCTCCCCTCTTACTTCTTCTTCCCTTCCAAAAATTTTCCCTACTTCCTATTCCCTTAATTTCCCCTCACTTCTCAACCCCTGATTTCCTGTTCCCTCATTTCTTCTAGTTCTCATTTCATTTCCCCTTAATTCGCCTACTTCCTCTCCCCTAATTTACCCTCACCTCCCTTACTTCTTCCCCCATTATTTCTCCTGATTTTCCCTATTTAATATTAAATCCTTTCCCTTCAGTTTACCTTCTACTTTTCTCATAATTTCCCCTTACTCCTCATACTATCACATCCTTTATTTCCCTTATCTTTCGCTACTTCGCAATCACATAATTTCCTCCACTTCTCCTACTTCTTTTCCCCTCATTTCCTTATTTCCTATCACTTCCCCTTTCCTGATTTTTTCTTATTTTAATTAATTGCCCTCCCCTCATTTTCACTTACATCGCCTACCTTTCCTACGTTTATTTCCCATCACTTCTACTTCTCACACTCCCATAATTGTCACTCACTTCCTCTACTTCCCCTCCCCACATTTCCCCTCACTTCTCATGCCCTAATTTTCCTATTGCCTTATTTCTACTACCTTTCCTTATTTCATTTTCCCTCAATTTGCCTACTTCCTCTCCCCTAAAGTCGCTCACTTCACCTACTTATTCTCCTATAATTTCCTCTCACCTTCCCTACGTCATCTCTCATTATTTTCCCTCCGCTTGCCTACTTCTCCTTATCTTATTTCCCCTCAAATCCATCCTCCTTATTTCCCATAGTCCTTCTCCCCTTATTTTCCTGCTTTTATTTAATAATTATATTTTATCATTTATTTCATTTCCCTCCCCTTAATTCTCCTTCACCTCACATAATTTTTCCTCACTTCCCCTACTTCCCATCCCCTCAATTTCTCCTCAGTTCCACTTTTCTCACTCCCATAATTTTTTCCTCCCATCCTCTACTTTCCCTCTTATCACTTTCCCTCACTTCCCATCCCCTTAATTCCTATTTCCTCTTCATTTCCTCAGTTCATTTTTCCTTTATGCACCTATTTCCTCTCCCATAATTTCTCTCACTTCACCTACTTAATCTTCTATAATTTTTTCTCACTTACCCTATTTCATCTCTCATAATTTCCCCTTACTTCGCCTACTTCTCCTTGCCTTATTTGCCCTCAATTCCCCTCTGCTTATTTCACATCTCCTCATTTCCCATAGTTCTTCCCCCTTATTTTCTTCTTTCAATTATTAATTTTATATTATTATTAATTTTATTTTCCTCCTCTCAATTCACCTTCCCCTCACATAATTTTTTCTTACTTCCCCTACTTTCCATCCCCTTCAATTCTCCTCAGTTCCCCTTTTCCCACTCCCATCATTTTTCCTCTCATCCTCTACTTTCCCTCTTATCACTTCCCCTAACTTCTCATCCCCTTATTTCCTCTTCCTTTCCTCAGTTCATTTTCCCTTTATGCACCTACTTCCTCTCCCTTAATTTCTCTCACTTCTATACATATTCTATACTATAATTTTCTCTTAGATTCCCTACTTCATCTCTCACCGTTTTCCCTAGTTTCGCCTACTTCTCCTTACCTAATTTGCCCTCAATTCCCCTCTCCTTATTTCCCATCTCCTCATTACCCATACTTCTTCTCTCCTTATTTTCCTTACTTCTCCTACTTCCTCTCCTCTTAATTCTTCTTCCCTTCCACAATTTTTTCTTACTTCCTATTCCCTTAATTTCCCCTGACATCTCATCCCCTGGTTTCCTGTTCCTTCATTTCTTCTAGGTCTCGTTTCAATTCCCCTTAATTCGCCTACTTCCTCTCCCCTAATTTACCCTCACCTCCCCTACTTCTTCCCCCATTATTTCTCCTGATCTTCCCTATTCATTATTTTATCCTTTCACTCCACTTGACCTTCTACTTTTCTCATAATTTCACCTTACTTCCCATACTATCACTTCCCTTATTTCCCTTAACTTCCCCTACTTTGCAATCCTATAATTTCCCCTCACTTCCCCTACTTCTTTTCCTCTCATTTTCTCTACTTTCTTTTTCTTATTTCCTATCACTTCCTCTACTTCCCCTTCCTTGATATTTTCTTATTTTCCCTAATTGGCCTGCCCTCATTTTTACTCACTTCGCCCACCTTTCCTACCTTTATTTCCCATCACTTCTTCTCCTATTCCCATAATTTGTACTTACTTCCTCTACTTCCCTTCCCACATTTCCCCTCACTTCTTATGCTCTTATTTCCTATTTCCTCATTTCTCCTACCTTTTCTCATTACATTTTCCCTCAATTCGTCTACTTTCTCTCCCCTAATTTCTCTCACTCCACCTCCTTATTCTCCTATAATTTCCTCTCACCCTTATTTTCCTCACTTCTTCTAATTTCCCCTCTTCTTAATTCTCCTTTCCCTTCTATAATTTTTCCTTACTTCCCCTAGTTCCCATCCCCTCAATTTCTCTTCAGTTCCCCTTTTTCCACTCCCATCATTTTCCCCTCAATCTCTACTTTCCCTCCCCTCATTTCCCCTTACTTCTCATTCTTTTATTTACTTTTCCGTTATTTCCCCTTCTTTCCCTCAGTTCATTTTCCCTTTATGCACCTACCCCCTCTCCCCTAATTTCTCTCACTTCACTTACTTAATCTCCCATAATTTTCTCTCACTTTCCCTACTTCATCTCTCATCATTTCCCCTTATTTCGCCGAATTCTTCTTACCTTATTCACCTTCAATTCCCCTCTCCTTATTTCTCATCTCCTCATTTACCATACTTCCCCTCCTCTTATTTTCCTCACATCTACTTCCTCTCCTCTTAATTCTTCTTCCCTTCCACAATTTTTCCTTACTTCCTATCCCCTTAATTTCCCCTCACTTCTCAACCCCTGATTTCCTGTTCCCTCATTTCTTCTAGTTCTCATTTCATTTCTTCCTAATTCGCCTACTTCCTCTCCTAATTTACCCACACTTCTCCTACTCCTTCCCCCATTATTTCTCCTGATCTTCCCTATTTATTATTTTATCCTTTCCCTCCACTTTACCTTCTACTTTTCTCATAATTTCACCTTACTTCCCATACTATCACTTCCCTTATTTCCCTCAACTTCCCCTACTTTGCAATCCTATAATTTCCCCTCACTTCCCCTACTTCTTTTCCCCTCATTTTCTCTACTCTCTTCTTCTTATTTCCTATCACTTCCCCTACTTCCCCTTCTCTGATTATTTTCTCATTTTCCCTAATTGTCCTCCCCTCATTTTCACTCACTGTGCCTACCTTCCCTACCTTTATTTCCCCTCACTTCTCCTTCTCTCATTCCCATAATTTTTCCTAACTTCCTCTACTTCCCCTCCCCACATTTCCCCTCACTTCTTATTCTCTTATTTCCCATTTCCTCATTTCTCCTGCCTTTCCTTATTTCATTTTCCCACAATTCATCTACTTCCACTCCCCTAATTTCTCTCACTTCACCTACTTATTCTACTATAATTTCCTCTCACTTTCCCTACTTCATCTCTCATTATTTCCCATCGGTTCGCCTACTTCTCCTTATCTTATATTTCCTCAATTCCCTCCTTCTTACTTCTGATAGTTCTTTTTCTTTTATTTTCCTCACTTCTTCTTATTCCCCTCTTTTTAATTCTCCTCCCCTTCTATAATTTGTCCATACTTCCCCCCGTTCCCATTCCCTCAATTTCTTCTCAGTTCCCCTTTTCCCACTCCCATCATTTTTCCTCTCATTCTCTACTCTCCCGCCCCTCATTACCCCTCACTTCTCGTCCCCTTTTTTTCCTTTTTTCATATATCCCCTTCTTTTCCTCAGTTCATTTTCTCTTCATGAAGCCACCCCTCTCCACTAATTTCTCTCACTTCACCTACTTGATCTCCTATAATTTTCTCTTACTTTCACTACTTCATCTCTCATTATTTTCCCTTATATCGCCCACTTCTCCCCAGCTCATTTGCCCTCAATTCCCCTCTGCTTATTTCCGATAGTTCTCCTCCCCTTATTTTCTTCTTTCATTTATTAATTTTATATTATTAATAATTTTATTCCCTTCCTCTTAATTCTCCTTCCCCTCACATAATTTTTCCTGACTTCCCCTACTTCCCATCCCCTCAATTTCTCTTCAGCTCCTCTTTTCCCACGCCCATCATTTTTCCTCTCATCCTCTACTTTCTCTCTTATCACTTCCCCTAACTTCTCATCCCCTTATTTCCTCTTCTTTTCCTCAGTTCATTTTCCCTTTATGCACCTACTTCCTCTCCCTTAATTTCTCTCACTTCTATATATATTCTATACTTTAATTTTCTCTTACTTTCCCTACATCATCTCTCATTATTTCCCCTTACTTCGCCTACTTCTCCTTACCTTATTTGCCCTCAATTCCTCCCTCCTTATTTCCCATCTCCTCATTTCCCATGGTTCTTCCCCCCTTAGTTTCCTTACTTCTCCTACTTCCTCTTCTCTCAATTCTTCTTCCCTTTTACAATTTTTTCTGACTTTCTATCCCCTTAATTTCCCCTCACTTCTCAACCCCTGATTTCCTGTTCCCTCATTTCTTCTTGTTCTTATTTCATTTTCCCTTAATTTTCCTACTTCCTCTCCTAATTCACCCTCAATTTCTCATAATTTTCCCTTACTCCCTATACTATCACTTCTCTTATTTCCCTTAACTTCCCCTGCCTCGCAATCCCATAATTTCCCCTCACTTCGCCTACTTCTTTTCCCCTCATTTTCTCTTCTTTCTTCTCCTTATTTCCTATCACTTCCCCTGCTTCCCCTACCTTGATTTTTTCTCATTTTCCCTAATTGCCCTCCCCTCATTTTCACTGACTTCGCCTTCCTTTCCTACCTTTATTTCCCCTCACTTCTCCTTCTCCCATTCCCATACTTTTTACTAACTTCCTCTACTTCCCCTCCCCACATTTCCCCCCACTTATCATGCCCTTATTTCCTATTTCCTTATTTCTCCTACTTTTCCTCATTTCATTTCCCCTCATTTCGCCTACTTCCTCTCCCCTAATTTCTCTCACTTCTCCTACTTATTCTCCTATCATTTCCTCTCACTTTCCCTACTTTATCTCTCATTATTTGCCCTCAGTTCACCTACTTCTCCTTATCTTAAATCCACAAAATTCCCTCCTTCTTACTTCTGATAGTTCTTCTTCCCTTATTTTTCTCACTTCTTCTTATTCCCCTCTTCTTAATTCTCCTTCCCCTTCTATAATTTTTCTTTACTTCCCCTAGTTCTCATCCCCTCAATTTCCCTTTTCCCACTGCCATCATTTTTCCTCTCATCCTCTACTTTCCCGCCTCTCATTTCCCCTCACTTTCCAACCCTTTTATTTCCTATTTCCTTATTCCCCTTCTTTTCCTTAGTTCATTTTCTCTTTATGCATCAACTTCCTCTCCCCTAATTTCTTTCGCTTCACCTAATTAATCTCCTATCATTTTGCCTAACTTCCTATCCCCTTATTTTCCCCTCACTTCTCAACCCCTGAATTCCTGTTCCCTCATTTCTTCTAGTTCTCATTTCACTTCCCCTTAATTCGCCTACTTCCTCTCCCCTAATTTACCCTCACTTCCCCTACTTCTTCCCCCATCATTTCTCCTGATTTTCCCTATTTATTACTTTAACCTTTCCCTTCACTTTACCTTCCACTTTTCTCATAATTTCCCCTTACTCCCCATACCATCACTTACTTTATTTCCCTTATCTTCCGCTACTTCGCAATCCCATAATTTCCCCTCACTTCTCCTACTTCTTTTCCCCTTATTTCCTCTACTTTCTTCTATTTATTTCCTTGAACTTTTCCTTCCTTGATTTTTTCCTATTTCCCCTAATTGCCTTCCCCTCATTTTTGCTAATTCCTTACCCCTCATTCACCATCTCTTAATTAATCTTTCGTAATTAATATGTAATTAAAAGTACTTACTTTATGAAGTAATTAATTTTTAATCCTAATTTTTTGAATTATTTTTGTTCAACAAATTGTAATTTCCCATGTCATTTAATTTATTTTCCATTTTCAAAGCTCGACTGAATAGTACATAGAACAAAGGCAATGTTAAATTCTAAAATAGCACTTGACGATAGAGTGGAGAGTATCATTTACAAATGATTCCTGTCGTGTGTAAACAATTGCGTCCTTCTAGGGAGCGTATTGTTAACAAAGTTTCCACTTCGTCGCAAATTAGGTCAAACCAACTCAGCTCGATTACGAGCTTAAACATACTAAAAAAAGAGAAGGGGCAAAAAATAGGGAGAACTGATGAAATGAAACCACAACCAGGTTACCATTTTTACTTAAATACATTTATTGAACCCCAATTTTGCAATATGGTCACAATTGCTCTTACATGTCTGCTGATAACTACATTATATCCGCTCTCACCGGATGTTCCAAAAATTTTAGCAAAAAGAAATGTACCCAGATTTCTTTTTCTTTACTAACATCGAAAATGGTCGATTCCGCATCGTGGCGATGAGCAAAATCCCCAACGTTGGTGAGTAAAATTCATTCATCGGTGAGCAAAATTTTTTCACCGGTGAGCAAAATTATTTCACCGGTGAGCAAAATTCTTTTCCTCGGTGAGCAAAATTCTTTTCCTCGGTGAGCAAAATTCTTCCACCAGTGAGCAAATGCTTTCAACGGTGAGCAAAATGCTCTCCATGTTTACCAAAACTATCCAAAACTATTACATACCCCGGTCGAGGGTATGCAATTTGAAACCGGGAAAACAAAAATAATATTTATGAAGCAAAAAAAATTTGTAACATCCAATGAGGTCAATTCATTGCTTTTTAACATACGCAACTTCCTGAATATATTTATGGCAGAAATGTAAAATTTCCGACCCCTCTAAATTTCCTGAACCATTTTTTCGACGCAGCTAGAAAACATTTTTTTCCCCTTATTTCGGATAGGTTGAAAATCATTCTGCGCTATAGTATTTTGTCTAGAAAAATATAGGTGAGATACAGGTACATGGCATACGGGTTCGCTCAGCAGGTAGTCACACGGAGGGAAATTTCATTAAGCGTCGGTCGTAATTTATTGCTAATTTAATATACAACCGAGAAATACACAGTAGGCTGTCCTAAAAAAATCCAATGTTTTTTTATCGTACGCCAGGCTTCTCAGCAGGAGGCCTGGGGTTCGATCCCTGGTGCCGATACCAATAGAAATTTTTTATGTACTTCTATCGGGGCTTTGGTGATTCAGAACCCACCTTAAACCAAGACATTTAGGTAATAAATATTTAGGTACTAAAATATTCCAAAAATTGTTTGTTTTTTTTCAACAAAATAAAAACACGAATTCATTTTTTCACTAAATGGAACAACTTTGGGGGTGTGTGATAAAAAAACTTTTTTTTAGGACACCCTAATACACAGGTACGTTTCAAATCGATATCAACAGGTTCTGCGAAGTTGACAGCGTAGTTCAATTATTTTTTACTGATATCGCCTAATAACAATAATTATTTATCAAAGTGGCTCATCTTATAAGCATTTCTAACAATCACAGATATAGAATTTTTAAAGAAAATTTGCCCAATTTTGTCACTGACTCAGTTACCGACCATCTTTCAATTTATTAATTAATAATTAATATTTATTTTATTTTCGTCCCATAATTTTGGAATTTTCGCATAATAACGCATAATTTCATTTTTTTTTAATTTATGTAAAAATGTGAAAAAAATGGATCCTTCAATATTTACAGGTCAAAATTTGTCAGTAAATATACAAACTGTAAACCATTTTGGATACATTTTCTTAAAATTAAGTTATAAAAAATGAGCACTTTTGAATTTAAAAATCGAAAATCTACCCTATGAGCAAAAACATGACGAATTTTTTGTCAGTAAATATTTTTGTGATAAACAATTATAAAAAATTAAAAACAAAATTGTTAATTCAAAATTTGAGTCTTCTAGTTTTTATCATTTTAATCACAAGGACTTCAGAATTCAAAATTCGATGCCTAGAAAATTAGTCCATTTTTTTCAAATTTTTTTATTTCAAATTCAAAAATTGAATACTAAGCATTCGAAACTGATTTTTTTTTCATCTGAAATATTTAATTAACAAATCAAATAAATTTAAGGAAACGTGGCTTTATACATTCTCAAAAAATTCTATCCTGCACTGATTTTTTTTCAATTTTTTATTTATCATTATTGTTCAATACTGAAAATTGTAGCTAAAATTAATTCTTTATAATTTTCAGCTCAAAGGTAAAATTTTATGAATTTTCAAATTTAAAAACCTGTTTAGCTATATTTCAATAAATAAGAGTAAACTTTGCAATAATTTAATTTTATCTCATTATCGCCTAATTTAAATAATTTTAAGGGACAAAAAGCTATTGAAATAAAAAAAATATAAATATTTATCGACTGTAACTGAGACAATGAAAACAAAAAATTCATAATACAATAATATAAGTTTCTCTTTCTAAAAAGCACCTTGAAAGATTGATTTATAATACATGAATTAACATTTAATAATTGATAAATTTTTTTATAATAATGTCATGGAAATTAAAGTTAATATTATTTGTTGAGCCTTGAAGAACCACAGCCAAGGGCAAGGGTAATAAAATTGGTGTAAAATAAGATGAATTTCACTACAAAAGTAAAGTTTCATCTTCGTAAAACTTTTTATAGAATTTCTATCGACAAACTTTTTTTTGAAATCTTGGAATGAAGATCACGTAAA
The DNA here is from genome assembly GCA_011634705.1 of Andricus grossulariae. Classification (NCBI taxonomy): domain Eukaryota; kingdom Metazoa; phylum Arthropoda; class Insecta; order Hymenoptera; family Cynipidae; genus Andricus; species Andricus grossulariae. The sequence goes on from JAABKJ010001921.1 coordinate 28,129, forward strand.
AATTTTTACGGATTCTTTCGAAGATACTAGTACAGTAAGTAATACTAAAATAAAATTATTAATATTAATGTTAGTCAATCTAATCACTAATCTAATTAACACTAAAAATATAACTAAGAGTGTAATCTCATATTTCATTAGCAAAAATATAAATTTTATTTTATCACAAGTAAACGATTTACTGAATTAGATGCCAATAATATTGAAATAAAAATTAATTTTTTAAGGGATATCAAACTATGATCTCCGTATCAGGGATCTCCGCAACAAGGATCTCCGCATCAGGGATCTCCGTATCAGGGATCTCCGCAACGGGGATCTCCGCATCTAGGATTTCCGCATCAGGGATCTCCGCATGAGGGATCTCCGCATCAGGGGTCTCCGCAAAGGGGATCTCCGCATCAGTGATCTCCGCAACGGGGGTCTTCGCATCAGGGATCTCCGCAACAGGAATCTACGTATCAGGGATCTCCACATCAAGGATCTCCGCGACGGGGATCACCGCTTCACGTATCTCCGCATGAGGGATCTCCGCATCAAGGATATCCGCAACGGGGATCACCGCTTCACGGATCTCCGCATGAGGGACCTCCGCATCAGGGGTCTCCGCAAAGGGGATCTCTGCATAGAGAATCTCCGCATCAGGGATCTTCGCAACGGGGATCTCCGCATCAGGGATCTCCGCAACGGGAATCTCCGTATCAGGGATCTCCGCATCTGGGCTTTCCGCATCAGGGATCTCCGCATGAGGGATCTCCGCATCAGGGATCTCCGCAAAGAGGATCTCCGCATGAAGAATCTCCGCATCAGGGATCCCCGCAACGGGGACCTCCGCATCAGGGATCTCCGCAACGTGGATCTCCGCAACGGGAATCTCCGTATCAGGGATCTCCGCATCAAGGATCTCCGCAACGGTGATCACCGCTTCATGGATCTCCGCATGAGGAATCTCCGCATCAAAGATATCTGCAACGGGGATCTCCGCATCAGGGATCTCCGCAACGGGGCTCACCGCTTCACGGATCTCCGCATGAGGGACCTCCGCATCAGGGGTCTCCGCAAAGGGGATCTCTGCATAGAGAATC
>JAABKJ010001922.1:0-29205 GCA_011634705.1 Andricus grossulariae
CACCCTGAGCGTCTTCAATTCACACTGCAGGTAGTCGTGGGACTGGTCGTCACAATTCCAACATCCTTCACGGAAAGGCTTGGTGACCTTCGGCTTGTACATCGGTTGTCCGAGCTTCAGATCTAGGAGAGAGGGGGGTCATGGTTTGTGGAGGGTTTGGGATTTTCTGCTACTTGCGTAGGATTGGGTGATTGGCGAATTTCTTGACGGGATTCTCGACGGATTGGGGATGGACGGGTCACGGAGTGAGTTTCGGGGCGGATTTCTTGACGGGATGGGGAGGAACGGACTACGGGACGGACGAAGTTTTCTTTGAGGATAGGCGAATCTAGGATTGCTGCAGATCTTCTGGAGGTGTCCTGACGGGTAGGTAAGGGTCTGATGCGGGGTCTGATCTCAGCCTGAGTTCCCATCTCGGCCGTGGATGATCCTGCTTGGGCTGTAGGTGGATCAGCTTGACTTCCCATTTCCCGGGTTGGGGGAGTCACCTGGGTCGCTTCATCCAGCATGTCTGAACTATACTCACGCCGGAAGTACGTCAGCGGGTTATCGTCAGAGGTGACGTCCTCGAACTCTACTATTTGCCATTTGTACTAATCCGTGACTTTTCTTGATCCTTAAACACAAATTCTCAACAATTTCCATACCCTCTCATACCCTCAGGGCCTATGAATGAACGAGAAGCGCCGTTGTCTACCAAAGCTTTCACTGGGTTATCCGTAATCCTTAGGGTCACAAACCTTAAAGGTTCGGGCGTGCATAAGGGTGTTGAATGATATGGTAAATCAGATAAATTAAATATGGGAATGACGGGAAATTTATTTGTATCATTCTCTGGATTTAACTCGTTACCTTGACTTGACTGATCTCCTGAAAGGGGTGAGAGCTCACGAGATGATTTCTTGAAAGGGTTCGGTTCAAAGGGATAGTGATCTTTACAAAGATTGTTCAGTTGCTCAACCTTGTCTAGAAAGGGATTCATATCGGTCGGATATTTTAAACTCGAATGTGGTTCATGAACTTAAGGGGGAATGAATTCTCTACTGGTTAGAAAGGGGTCTATATTAGGACTGTAATTTTTAAGTTCGTAATTGTCACGTCGATCTACTACGTCTCCCTCATTACCCTGGTTGGTTGTAGCTAAGGGATTCAAATCTATTTTCTGATAAAATACTTCCACTTCGGACCTAATGAGTAATGTAGGAGGCATTTCAGGTCCGATTAACTTCTCCCCGTCTCGTTTCCCGCACAATTCGGACAACAGGGGCGTGTAACATATTTTTTTCCGCAACGTTAACAGGAAATTTTTCTTGGTTCTGGGCAATCAGAAAAGCGATGTCCTGTTTTCTTACAGCTCCAACAAGATAGCGTTGGAGGGTTATTTTCTTGACCGGGATTGTTTTCAGGGGGGTTTTGGGGTAGAAAAGGGTTTGAAACATTTGCACGATTTGGTGTGTTAGGTCTGGTGTCTCTAAGGGGCGTATCTCTCATGGGAGTGTCTTAGGTTTATCTTTCAATTTTTGGGTGACTTTGGGGTCAAGATCTTTTGATAAGAAAAAGTTCTCGATTACTTCTTCCCAATTAACACTAGTTTCGGGTGTCTCTTCCAACATTTTGACCGTTTCTCTCCGCCTATCTTGATTTTTGCCTTTACTTTCACGGTAAGCTAGATCAGGCCGAAGAGGTCGATCTGGAGTTGGGGGAAGCTTGTAAGATCTAGCTACCCTATAACTTTTTCGGATGCGACAGCTAACTGTCCTAATTGAGCAAAACTATGTATTTGGTAACGTGGAATTGTCAACTGGAGACGTGGTAAAAGGTTGCGGTGTGCAAAGCTAATATCTTCTGATTCGGTAAAAAGAGGATCTAGTCTATCATACATTGCCAACATACAGGTGAGATAATCGGCTACCGATTCTCGCTCACCTTGAGTCCTTAGGTGGACTTCTTGTCGTAACTCGAATTGGAAATCGGAATCAGCGAACCTTGAGCGGAAAGCGGACGCAAATTGATCAAAAGTATGCCAATTTGACTGCATGCTTCTATACTAGTTCAATGCAATACCTGATAAAAAGAAAGGTAGTAACCGTAACAATACAGAATCGTTTACTGGGCAAATTGACCTACCCTCAATGAGGCGAGTGAGATAATTTTCGGCATCTTCTTCTCTTGCACCTGAGAATTTCAAATTCCACTTTCGCATAATATCATACGTAGCGGCTGGGCTATGAGGAATGAGATAGCGTCTAGAATAAGCTTGAGAATTGCAGGGATTTTGTCTAAAACTTGAATTATCGATTTGATAGTCCATAGTGGGGTCGAACGTCACATGAGGACGATTTGATCGAAGGGCAGTACTATGAATTAGGGACCTCTGTCCACGTGCTGGAAATTCGAAATCAGAATTTCTGAAAGGGGGACTTGACTCTCTAAAACTTAAAGGGGCGTCAGCTTCATATCGCGAATTACTACCGAAAAATCGATTGTTATTCCTACGCTGACGTATATCTCCTCTCCTCGATGGTTGATGCTCAGCATAATCATCCAATCTGGACCAGTTACCATTTTCAGGATACCTTCGTGACTCAAAGTCAAGATCAAACCTATCTGAGTGGCGACTTCTACTATGCTGAATGTGACTATCTCGATAATAAGGATCCTAATAGGAAGGGTGATAAGTCATCAAACCTATTCTCGACAGGTTCTGGGTAATCATGCATGCGTGGGTGTCTCGACAGGTTATCAGTGTTAAAGTGACGCCTGGTCTCCCTTCTATCATAACCTCGCTCATTTCCGAAAATTACGTCATCGGAATACTCTACACTTCGACCTCTGCCAATCCTTTTCGCGTTTAATTATCTCGACCTTGACTATTTAGAGAATGAGAATCGTTAACCGTTCCTCGCGGATCTGAGTATGAATTTTCTTGACTACGGTCGTTCCTATTGTGACTAAGAGCATCGTCACGACAATAAAGTATGTGGTAATTCGGCTCGTCAGCTTGAGTAGCGTACTCTGATCTGAAAAGGATTTTAGATCTCGAGTCTGCCTTTTGAGATTGTTTGGTTGATTTGCTAATCGCACCTCCTCAAGAATCTAAGCAAGGAAGCCGACCTCCCAGACTATCCCTGAGGTAAATCGTTGTCCCTAAATTCCTACTTGATTTTTTACCGGGTTTATTCGCGACTTTAGTGTTCAGTGATTCCAAAGAATTCGCGTTTTCACCTCGAACCGTGAAACCGTCTTGCCTAATATTACTCTGAATCTTAAGATATTCGAATCCTCTAAGTGTTTCTTCCAAGTCTTTTGTCTTTTCGGTGTCTGATAAGCAAGTAGCTTGTGAATTATCAAATGATAATCCAATTGGTTGTTCTAGCTCTAGCGCGGGATCGACATACTCGATCTCCTCTAAAAGCACGTTCGAATCTTAGAAGTCTTTCGCGTAAGATGGGAACAATTCCATGGACTGGTAAATCTCTATTTACAAGTTCCAAAATTAACTCCTCTTGATTCAGTGAGTAAATCCACAAATCAGACGTGTTATTGTGGTCCCTCATTTTGCCCAAGCTTAATCAAAGTCAGCAAACAAACACGTTATGTATACTTGACTCTCGCGGACAATAGCGATAACGCAGTAGCAGATGTTATATTAATATTCAAAAGTTATGAAATAGACATGAAATCAAGACCTAAAAATCACTGAGGTTCTGTATGGGAAAAATTATTTATAATACTCAACAGGATTTCATTCTTAACTTTTCCGGGATTTTGTAAGTCTCAACAGTGGTGGAGGGTCATAGGGATCTCAACAATTTTGGGGTTAGTTGGGTACTTCGTCAGAATTTCAGTTATTCCAAATTCTGGTCAAGGATCTTTCTTTTAGAATCATCTTTTAAAAAGATTCAGTAATATTTTATATGAAAGAGCCTAGGGGAGTGAGGGCCTATGGAGTGGGGTGGTAAAATAAAAAAATAGGTTTTTCTCGAAAACGGCTATACCGGTTTTGACGAGCAAAATATCTGTTGCGTTAACCAAAAAGAATACTTACAGAAAAAAGTTTGAATTTTTTTTGGATAAAGAATAGCGGTAAAAAAATGCTTTCAAATTTTTAAAATATTTTTTGGAGGTTATGTTTCAGAGGTACACCTCTAATTTTTTTTCAAAAGAAACCTTGAAGTGTCTGCTTCAACATACATTTTTGTCAAGTTTTTCGTGGTGGTGCGTCATGGCGAAAACTGATTAAAATCATGCATGCCGCACAGCACACAGCACACTCTCGCTCCAGCCAGGCACATCGAACCCCACTGTTCAGTTGGCACTTTATTAGTTTAATTAAGCGGTCGGCTGGAATAATGGTGCACTTGTATTTTGAGAAATCGCTTATTTTTCATTTTTTTTGTAAATAACATTATAAAAAAACAAATGCGCATTTTTAAAACTTTACCCTGTAGTGGAATTACGATTGCTGTAAATTACGTGACACACCAAACGAAATAGTTGAAAAATATACACGAAAAAAAGTTGGAAATTGATTTTAGTGTTCTATGTATATAATTATTTAAATACGAATCGTCTGTAGTTGGCCTATACAAATTATAGTTTCCAGGATTCACCACGAGGAGGCTGCGATACGATTTTGAACTCCTTATGGGGCTGCTTTTTTCGTGTGAATCCCCTCGCTTCTCACAAAACGGGGTGCTTTTCGAGTGTGTATCCCCTCGCCTCTCACAAAACGGGGTGCTTTTTTAGTGTGTATCCCCTTGCCTCACACAAAACCGAATACTTTGTATGTAATTGATCATTTTAATCTTCATCACTGTCACTTTCAATTACTGGAATATAATTATTTCTCTTGAATACATCACTTAGTATTTCCGCTGATTTAAAAACTTTGGATAAGTACCTAGCATGAGATAAATAATACACTATTGCAGCAATATGAGAGCAAAAACCAACAGTCCGTTTTCCATTGGCACATTCGCATGTGTGATGCGTCAAACCAGAAACACCAACGCTGTTAGGCCGATATCCCAAGAAGCATCTGTATGCTGTGCGAGAAATATGACGAGATGGAGATTTCAATTTGAGTACATTTGACTGGTCTTTAACGTATTGAATCAACAGTTTCCCATCTTTATCCATCTTTATCCATCTTTTTCTGTCATTTTTGGGAAATTTTAAATGTCATTGGATGTAACACATGCTTGGACCATATTATGCTGAAGAAAATGATGCGGAGATTTTTGAATGTGTCCTAGATCGTGGTTTCCGTGACGTGAAAGAAAGATTAGATGATGAGAATTTCAAAGTCTTGATTCCTGCTCTAAAAGGCAAGAGGAAACAACTGTCCACGAAATAATCAAATGAATCTTGTTTTGTCACTGAAGTTTGCTGGGCAGTTGAATCCGTACATGGTGTACTTGAACAAAAATATCGCCTTTTCGAACATAAAATCGACAACTAGCTCATAGAAATGCATAATCAAAGAGAGGTGCGGAATACTTTGACGACTGAGGTAGAAGAAAATGGTTTGCTTCGTCGGAAGTTACCTTTCAAAATGGTTACATCCGATGACATTTTAGATTACCCAGAAATGACGGTGAGAGATTTAAAGATCTTATTCACTGGTTCATATCAACTGAGCCAAGCGATAATATATTTAGCAGAAATGATGGATCAAGATGGGAAAATGAAGATTTAGTACGTTAAATACCAGCCAAATGTACTCAAATTGGAAGTTCCATCTTGTTATATTTCTCGCGCAGCATACAGATGCTTCTTGAGATATCAGCCTAAAAGCGTTAGTGTTTCTGGTTTGACGCATTACACATGCGAATGTGCCAATGGAAACCGGACTTTTGGTTTTTGCTCTCATATTGCTGCAATAGTGTATTATTTATCTCATGCTAGACACTTATCCAAAGTTTTCAAATCAGCGGAAATACTAAGTGATGTATTCAAGAAAAATAATTACATTCTTGTAATTGAATGTGACAGTGATGAAGATTTAAATAAATAATTACATAAAAAGTATTCGGTTTTGTGTGAGGCAAGGGGATACACACTAAAAAAGCACCCCGTTTTGTGAGAGGCAAGGGGACACACACTCGAAAAGCACCCCGTTTTGTGAGAGGCGAGGGGAATCACACTAAAAACGCAGCCCCATAAGGAGTTCAAAATCGTATCGCAACCTCCTCATGGTGAACTCTGGAAACATTTACTTTTTTTCTGGAATATTTTTCAACTAATTCGTTTCCCGTGTCACGTAATTTCACAGCAATCGTAATTTCACTACAGGATAAAGTTTAAAAAATGCGCATTTGTTTTCTATAGTGTTATGTACAAAAGAAATTAAAAATGAGTGATTCCTTAAAATACAAGTGCACCATTATTCCAGCCGACCGCCTAAATAAACTAATAAAGTGTCAGCCGAAAAGTGGGGTTCGATGTGCCCGGCTGGAGCGAGAGTGTGCTGGGCGACATGCATGATTTTCATCATTCTTCGCCATGAAGCACCACCACGAAAAATCTGACAAAAATGTATGTTGAAGCAGACACTCCAAGGTTTTTTCTGGCAAAAAAATTGGATGTGCACCTCTAAAACATAACCTCAAAAAAATATTTTTTGAATTTCAAAGCATTTTTTACCCCTATTTTTTATCCAAAAAAATCCAAACTTTTTTCTGAAAGTACACTTTTTAGTTACCACAACATATATTTTGTTCGTCAAAATCAGTTCAGCCGTTTTCGAGAAATACCCATTTATTGATTTTACTGCCCCCCTCCATATCTCAAAAAAAAAAATGAAATTTCAAGGTTGAAATTTGCAGGATTTCATATTCACATAGATGTCAATATATGTTGCTAATATTGGCTCGAAAGGTTTGGGGGCCATTTTTACATGCTCATCCCCCTAGGTCCTTTCCATTAAAAAAAGTTATCAAAATATTCCTGAAAAAACCCGGAAAATTGGAAGGGTGACAAGGAAGAAAAAGTGCCAACACGGAAATTTCCTACTTTTTCCGAGGTCTTGTTTTATCCTTTTGCGATAACCTTGCGAAATTGCCACCAACTTCACTTAAATTTCCAGTAATTTCTTTTTAAGTGTCGAAAAATTTCGATACTATCCGAAAGTTCTCAAAATTACCTAGAAGAAAAAAAGTCGTCGTATGATTCTTACTTTCTTTAGGTTCTTGAAGAATTACTCGGAAAATGAATCAAAAAATTTTCCTAACTAATTATTTAATTATTTGAAAAGAAAAAATTTTCCATTCCAATTTCTGGTTGAGTTTTTGACAGAGTTAGTCTGAATTCAATGTATACTCCGCAAATAATCATTACCTGATTTATTTGCGCAGAAAGAAAAATTATAATACCGAGGTCGTGAGTCTCGCCCTTTTGATTCACGAACAACCCACGAAGCTCGTTATTTTTCTTTTTCTAGGCGCCAGATAGGTTTCCCGATAGGGAATATATCCGAGCCCCGCTGGTTCCGGTCCCGTGGCAACTGCCAGGCCGACTAGCTCACGCCCTGTCTAGCACGAGATGAGGAGTGGGACCACTTGAGTAATCAACGCGCGTATTTTTCCTTTCTAGGATCTATTTCTCTGGTAAATCAGTCTCTACTTTCCTTTAAGTATCCTTTTCCTTACCTCGGGTTCACCGGACGTACCGCCGCCAAGCCAAAAATGCAAGTGACAAGTCCCGCGTTCCTCTCCGCTTCCTTCCTTCTCGACGCTTGCTAGTTCCGTGTCGAGGCTGTCGATTGGTCGGTTGAAGTGAAGAAGGCTTGCTTGTCGATCCCGGCCAGTGGATGCCTTCGTACCTTTGCTGCTTACTTCCCATTGGTCCTCACGCGCCTTCTCGGTCATGGACGTTTACTGGGCCTTAGTAGCGCGGGGTCTACCAGCCACGCCGTGGTACAGGACTGATGGAGTTCGTTACGTACTGCCATCGACACTGCTAGTAGAGCCTAATGGTGTGGTGTTGCAGGGATGGTTCGGCCTGAATCGGTGATCTACTCAGTACCGCTACTCGCCGCCGATCGTGGCGCTGAGGTATGATGCTAACAGTAAAACATGGCTGCTAGTTGTGGCACCCCCCTCCCCACTTGGTCGGTGAAGCATGGCCGTCTGATAATGACGCTGTGCTACGGTGCTGAAGATGGAAAATGGCTGCTAGTTGTGGCACCTCCCTACTTCGGTCAGTGTGACATGGCCGTCCGATAATGGTACTATGGCCTGCGCGGGACTGATGCACCGTGTTGGTAACTTTCCATCCTCCCCTCCTGGTTGTTTGGTGGTTGAAAGGTTGTCGACTGTCGGCGCCGTCTGCTCGATGTTTACGGGCTTTCAGTTTGCTACTCAGTTACGATCTCGACCTCACTTATACAATTTATAAAGGATTATAATGTCGATTATATTGAGGGTCCTCTGGCGCTTCGAGGTTGATTCTACAATCTAAATACCTACGAATGATCTGTTATGATGCCTTAATCTGGACTTGTTTCTTGGCTGGACGGTAAGAGTGTTCTTATTACATTTCTATGAACCGTCCTTTCCTCGCATTCGGAGGTTAGGTACGGCTTCGGCGAAACCCCGGAAAGTTGTTTTACATGTTTCTGCGTTTTCTCGAAAACCTCGTTACAATACACATTAGTCAGTCACAGCCAATCAGAATACAACTTTGTCGCAAATACACTCACGACACTTACAACTTTTAACACATATAATACACACATAAATAAACCTAATATAATACTATACATATAAGACGCTTTCAACGAAACTACGCAGGCGGACGCTTCACGCTAAGAGGTGAACTTTAGAACTTTCTTATATACTAACTAGAGGAATTGATTTAGCGCTTGTGTGAAACGACCAGTGCGGTGACTTAAGTTTTCATAAAAAGATTTATATCATAAGTTCTATATTTTTTGGAATATGTATTTTGTAATTGCCACTTCAAGTCTTAGTCATTGTCCACTTATTCTTTAAATAATGACTTGATTCTAATATTATCTGAGTGAGGTAATGAAATTATATGAAAGCACAATTTAATAAAGTTTCCAAATTTTGGACGACTTCGTTTAGAAATCATAAATAAAAACGTACGCAAAAAGTCTTCTTATGCATGGTTATGGGTCACTGATTTATTTCTATGAAAATTTTCACTGATTCACCCAGTGACAAGGCAGAAACCACTTATTTTTCAGTGGAGATTCAAACTACGGATTGATTCAGTTCAAATTTCATTAATACAGTTTTAGAGAGTGAAGTTGTTCTGTATATTTTTGAAAATTAGATCTACAAATGAAGGGTGTGGTGGCAAAAGCATGTAAGTTCGTCGGGATAAATTTTTCAGGAGAAAGAAAGAACTATCTCAAACATCGAATGATAAAAAAAAGTCCATTCGAGATTTCATGGAGCTCTAGAGATATCAATAAACAAGTTTGTGAAAAAATTAATACTTTTCGAGATACAGCTCGTCAAAAATCGACTGCTGTCGAAACCGTGCTAGTTTATGGATTTTTTTTGAGTTTCTAAAATCCCAATCAACATAAAACATATGCTTGGAATAATAGAAACGCTTTACGAGAGAAATAGAAGGCTGAAAGGTGCAAAATTACATAGAAAAGATCGTTTGTTGAAAAAAATGGCTTTTACATTTTCAAAATGTTATTTGTATACCAAATATTTAGTCTATTTGTATTTTGTAACTATTTAATACAATAACAGGATATAATCAAATACAAAGATTTGAATTTTCGTATAATTGATTACAGTTCATCGAAATAAAAACCCACTACCGCTTCGAATTTGGATATGTCCTTTCACCACAATGTTATGCTATGTAGTTGTTTGCAAAATTATGTTGGTTTTTGCATCTGCTCCAGGCAAAAAACGTAATTTGCATACTATTTTAAGTTAAAAAAGCTCATTCTATTCCTTCAAAGTTTCTTTACAATTATATTCGTCACGATTTTATTGAAATTATTTTATTTAGAAACAATACGTACAATTATTTTCATGTAGTCAAGTTTCAAATAAAACAATTCACAATATAATATTTAATAAAAACGTGATGAATAAAATTGGATTTTTAAATTGTCTAATAAAGTATTGAAAATATTACACATGTTTTATATTAGTACTATACGCTGGATTAAAAAAATGATAAAATCAGAACATTACGAAGAAGACTTGAAATTTATTTAAAAATTCAGGTTCTCTAGGTTTTTAAAATTGGTGTTTTTAAAATTTTTAAACAAAAACCATCAAGATTTCCGATTTTCAACAATTTTAGGTTAAATTAAGGTTTTATACCAAAAACTGGTATTTTAAAACAAAAATCACTCTAGGACAAATAGGATAGCGTGAACAATTTCAAGGAATATTAACGTTTCTCACAAAAAATCGGTCATCTTGCAGAAAAATCATCGGATTTTGAAGAAGATTTACAATTCTTAATAATTTGTTGTTATGTTTGTGTTTTTTGTTGGAAATTATTGATATTTTTACTACAAAATTATTACATTGCAAAGAATATGTACCATTTTTCAACAACTAAAGGTTATGTTGACGTATTTCATCTGAAATCGGTATTTTTTACAAAAATCATTAAATTTAAATCCAATGACTCTGCTTAAAATAAATTATACTTCAAACCTTTCCGAGAAGATTCAGAACTTCATAACCATTTCAGGTTATGTTGGTGTTTTACACTAAAAAACGGTCTTTCTAGTAAAAAATCGGTATTCTGAGTAAAAAGAAAATTAAATTTCAAAGAAGATTCAAACTTTTGTTCAATTGTAAATTTTAAGCTGGTGATTGTCACCGGAAATTTCTATATAGGTTTCAAAGATGATTGACAATTTTCGAACAATTTAACGCCATGGTAACTTTTTTCACCGAAAATCGGTTATTTTAAACAAAAATAATAAAATTTCAAAGAAGATTGACTATTTTAAAACAATTTAAGGTTATGTTAACCCCTTCTACCGGAAATGGGGCATTGTAAATGAAAGTCATTTAATTTCAAACACTATGACTTACAATTTGGAACAATGTTGTGTAAGAAGTTTGTATTTTTCATAAATAAAATCATAAGATTTTTCAGAATACTATTAGTCTTTAAATTTATACCAGAAATCAATTCTTTCAAATAAAAATCATTTGACTCAAAAATTAAATTTAGAATTTTTAAAAACTTTATGTTATATTAGTATTTTTCAACTGACATTTAGCATAGATTGTATAAAAATATTACATATTATTTGTGACTTTCTTTGAGAATTGTGATGTTCACTTTTGGCTTTAGGGTCAAATAAAATTGAAAATAATTGAATTGTTTCGAACGCTTCAAGACACAATGGTGGTCCTCATCAGTAAATTTGATTAAATCTGCACAAATTACATAATTTCTTGTAGGTATGCAATGCACAAATGAAAGAGTTGCTCTTTGGTTAATACTGCAGTGGACAAATTATATAAACATTTCTGTGAAACTAAGACTTTTTTAGATTACACTGAGTAAAACTACTAAATTATTTAAAACATTGTTGTTCAATAATCATTCATACATGCTTTAAGGATTTTTACGATGCAGATTTGACGAAAACCGGTATGACACTGTAAGGTAAAAAAATATTTTAAAAAATATCAAAAAATATTTTAGCTAAAGAATCCTTAAAATAAAATTATATAGCAACGTACATTTGATGTAAAATTTTTATTGAATTTTTTCCGCGACAAATATCAGTTTAAGAAATTGTTTTCAAAAAAATTTATTTTCTATTTTTAAAATTTAAAATTGAATTTTCTGTTATCATTACACAATTTTGCAAAATCACACTATAGTAAGAATTGTGGTGGAAAGATTTTTTCAAAATCTCATTTATTGACACAATAATTTAAAATCAAAATTCAATCAAATCTCAGTTCAAATTTAGTTCAAATTTTAACGGAGTTTCAATTTTTGCAACCTTCTGGTATTGATATTTTCAAAAAAATTTTGTGATACCGCCCAGACTCAATTTTGATTTTCTCGGTATAACATTTTTTTTTTTTAGATCAAACCTTTTTTATACTCATTGAAACATAATTTTTCAGTCCACTGAATGAAAGAAAAAGCTACAAATTTATCAGGAAAAACACTAACATGGCGAAAAGCATTGAAATGGCATCACTAAGGTTTACGTCAGGGGCTTAAATAAACTTAAATAAACTCTAACTTTATTTTGCAATTATAAAACTAATATTCATTATTAAATACTAAATGCCAACGAGGACTATAAATAGATTGAACATTCAACTACTTATTCATAATTAAAAAAATGGTAAATATCTTCAAGTTGCTCAATACTTGCATACAATCCTGCAAGATTAGGGAGGTGGTGGGAGATGCCGGGCGACTGCGACTCGACTTTCAGTTTACTCAACTGTCCAATAAAGTCTAACGTAGCAAAAATGAAAATATTTTCCACAGCGGATAAACTTGCATACAATATGGAGGAAATAATAACATAGCCAAAATAAATTGTTCTCTAGAATTCATTGTAAACTTTACCAAACTTTCGAGTAAATGATACATTTTTTGCTCAGAAAGGTTCACCGAAATTTTTCATTCTATAACCGATTTTAAGGGAATCATTAACATTGCATAATTTGAAGTTTGCTTTACTTCACATTCTCAAACTTTACTTAACTAATATGAAATTTTATGCAATTTTTCCTTAATGTATGACAGAATAGTTTTCAATAATTACACCACGTGCATTAATGTTTACTTTTGATAATCTTTACTGTACATTTGGAAACTTTAATCTGCGTTATTAAAGTTTACCGAACTGTCATGTATTATTTAAACTTTTGCACCTCACAAATTATCACAATAATATAAAACATTCTCCTTTTGGTCCATATATATCAATAGTACTCAAAAGTTTGGTAAAGTTTCCTAAACAAATTTTCTCGTGCAATTGCTTGGTAAAAAGAAAATTATTTAGAAATATATATAATAGTTTTCACAGAGTTATAAGCATGTAAAACTTGGAGAATAGAAAAGTTTAATAGAGCGACGCGATGGTGTAACATTTTTAACTTCATTGAAAGAATAAGAAGGCCATACTGAGGAATTGTTAACGTGACCCAGTCTGTTTCCATGTTTCAAATATTGCCTTCTGATTGCTTATAGAAACTTAAAAATAATACATTTCTTTACAATCTCAACATTATAATGGATCAATATAATATCAATATAGAACAATATATTAATTAATTATGCACATTCAGGATCATCATGCGCTACTTTTCTACAGAGTTCTGTTTTTCATTTTCAAAATTTGGTTCGGCTGTATATTTTCCTTTTTTTCCATAGAAAATTGCAATTATTTAGCAAACTTAGTAAAAATGTTTTGCCTTAAATAAGCAGCCGCCAAAATAAGTATGGAATTGGTGCCTCTTTACCTTCATAATAATTCCAATTAAAATTTAATTCGTTTTAGTTCATGTAATTAATTTTACATTATAAGTAGTTAATCTTCTCCTAAATGTCTCCTATTTTCAAAGAAAAATCCCTTTATTGTGTGTAATACATTGTCATTGTTATAAAAAAATATATTCATTTTCTCTTTCTATATTCATTAATTCATCTGTGGAGTATATCTAATAGGAATTTTTCCAGAATTAAAAATGCAAAATTAAGAGGTTGGGAGGGGGCGGGGGGAGTTTAAGTGAATTTTTGTTAAAAAAATAATAATATTAAGAAAAGTGACATATTCAGTGAGTTCTGCATCCACGAATAATTTTAATGAATAATAAAATCAAAATAATTGTAACCTAAGTTTTAATTCACTACGATTGTAGATTCTTTTAACTATAAGTAATTGAGAATAATTTTTTACTTGCTTTTCTATTTTGAACTAATGCGAATATTTACTTTATATTTTTACTTTAAAGGTCTTTCCTACTAGCAATATAATATGTTATTTTTATTCTAAAAGTGAAATAAAAATAATCGATCATTACAAATAACCAATTTGAATTACATTTGAAAGTAATTGTTAAGTGATGAGAGAAAATTTTAATGTATTTTTATTGGAATTTAACCTATATTGGATAATAATTAATTTTAATGAATAATATATTCAAAATATGTATATGACTTCAAGTTTAATTTTTTAAATCTGTACAATCTCAATTATCAGGTTATAAATAGTATATTATGCGCCAAGGTGCATAATAAGGGTCTTTACGCGACGAGCGGCAATGCTCCTGCAAGCATTGTAAGCGAGTCGCGTGAAGGCACGAATTGTGCACATTGGCGCATATACTATTTTATGTGACGACGGTGCATTTACAAGTTTTGATGCGACAGCATAGAGTATTGTAATGTTGTACATTACGATACAGCGGAGTGTAATGTGAAGAGTGATTGTCCGCTGTATCGTAATGTACAGCATTACGATACTGCACGCTGTCGCATAAAAACGCGTTTATGCACCGGAGTCACATAAAAATATATTTATTCCTTGGAAAATTATTTGCACATTATTAATGTACCTTGCTTTGAAACGTAGAAGAATCAGACTTGAATGAAAATAACGTAAAAAATGAATTCAAAGCTTGATTGCATAATGTTGTTTATTTCATAAACGAATTAAGTAAGAAATAATAAACAATAAAAAACATGTTAAATCTATCGCAAAAACGACCCTCGAAAGAAACGAGGGTACAAAATCGCTGCTAAATATTGCGTTGCAAAACCATTAAACAAAAACAAACAAACAAAATTCACCAGAAGTTAGATAATGGAATACAAATTTCACAAGTGAATGTTATTATATCACTAAGATTCGCCAAATACTATTAATGAATGAAACCTTTTTATCATGACTATATTATAATATTTAAATTATTCATGTCCCCGAAGTACCATATCTTCAATAATAATAATAGTAATAATAGTAGCTCTAAAAAAGTATCCAGAGGTGAAACCTTAATCTCCAACTGTCCCGTCTGCCGCGTAAGCTCATCCGCGGCTAGAGACCTGACTCCAAGGAACAGTGTTGAACGATGTTTCCTCGCGTAAATTTACCGCTCTTGCTTACCTTCTAGGACAGAAGGAACAGAATTAGATGACGTACACGTTCTAGTTGCGTCGCGATGGGGTGCGTTAAGGAACCATGATCGTAGCTTCCGGAGCCTAAAATTTCTCTCATAGAAGAGAAAAGATTCAAGTCTTCCGGGAGCAAGTATATGAAGATACTTATCAGCTAAATGAAGACGCTTCAGATATATCACTCTTTCGTAACTTTTGCCAAAGACAAAGTTTGCAAGGTGCAGAGGAAGAGTGTCCACTTATTACTGCTGAAGAAGTGAAGAAAGTTATCGCTAGAACTAAAAACTTTTCAGCGACAGGGCCAGATAAAATCAACAACTTTTGGTGGAAGAAGTTCACTTCTACGCACCGACATGTAGCTCGGATATTTACTACTGTATTAAACGGAGAAAACCCCATCCCACAGTGGCTAGTGGACGGACGCTCGGTACGGATCTCTATGACCGGAGATTTGTCAAGTCCAAAGAACTACAGGCCTATAGCTTGTTTAAACACCAGATACAAGCTCTTTACAGGCATCCACAAAGAGACGATATTAACATCTATCGAGCTGGTATGGAGTGCAATAGTTGAACAACGTGGATGCAAGAGAGGACTGGCAGGTCTCAGGGAAAAATTGTTAATTGACAGCTGTATTACCCAGGACTCAATCAGGTATCGACGAAATCTGTCTATGGCTTCCAAGGAGACTCTCTAAGTCCGATACTTTTCTGCATCTCCCTCTTGCCTCTATCTATTGTGCTCAGAGGTAAAAGCTCTGGATACCTATGTGGCCCGCCCAACAGAAGTGATTATAAGGTCAACCATCCTTTATACATGGACGACCTGAAACTCTTTGCTTCTTTAAAAGAGGACCTTCATATACCTTAACATACCGTGCCGCAGATAGGGTCGCAGAGGAGCTTGGACTCCCATTTGATTCCAGCGACACTACACATGACCTAGCATCACTAATACCTTTGATGCTGAAAAGTCGTGTATAGGAAGCAGAACATTCGCTTCTACTAAGAGAACATGCTGACAAGCCCCTTCATGGTAAATTATAAGGCATTATACGTAGAGAAGAGCTATCGATGGGTCTGTCCAACATGTTTCTCAAGTCTGCTGGATTGAGATCGAAAACTGAGGGATTCCTTTTTGTCTGTTAAGACGGCATTATAGACACCTCAGTTTACCGCGATCGCATAATGATTGTACCTGTAGGCGATACCAACTGCCGAGCGTGCAAGCAAGAGCCAGAAACACTTAGACATGTCCTCAGTGGATGCTCAAACTATGCACGTTACAGGTGCATAGAGAGACACAACGCGGCTGTAAGAGTGTTATATTACCATCATCGGCACTTCTATGGTGTTCATCTAATGCCCGTCCTGCCATACGCGCAGGGGGAACTTGAGTTCGTTGTGGAGCATGATCAGTGTAAGATCTTCTGAAATTTCTCATTCTCCACCACTTAACGTATCAGTGCTACAAAACCTGATACTGTCCTCCATGATCTGAAGACGAATAGTTATTGGTGATAGAAGTGCGCAAAATAGGTGATTGAGTGCGAGTGTGAATTTTGCAGCATAAACCGGAGGCTAATGATGCAATCACACGAGTTAGCAATCACCTATGCGCACTTGTATCACACGCTATTTTTTGCAACGCCCGTTTGAAAAAGTTGTGTTAGGAGGAGTTAACGAAAAATAATAATTTTAAAAGAAAAGATTTTGAAATTTTGTAAACAATTTTGTTGAAAAAAGTTGTGAAAACAAAAATTTGGTGAAAAAAAAAATTAAAAAAAAGATGTTAAAAACAAAATGTGATGAAAAAAAAATTTTTGAAGAAATGTGTTGAAAAAAAAATTATGTACAAAAAATTTCATGAACAAAAATTTTGGGACTTATGCCCTTTTTCTGAGACAAATATAGGCGCTTATGCTCTTTTGTATGACAGACGAAAAGGCTACGAAACCCTAAAAACGAAACTTCAATCATTAAAAGATTTGTTCAAGTTAAATCTAAATTTATTTCAAGAAGATACCAAAAACAGTGTTTAAAGTTACGTATGCCAGTGTCTAAAGTACCTCATCTCGAAAGTGCGCATGCGCAGCTTTTTCACCAGTGCCTAAAGTAAGTTATCTTCAAACTGCGCATGCCCGAAAATTCATTTGTACACAGTCTGCTCAAATAAGGTCCTTTAGGCACCATTTAGAAGCATGAAAACGTCAACTTTTGAGGTGGGTGTTGCAAAAAATCATTTAAGTGATTGAATTCTTGGCACCAGCCGATGGTAATATCACGGAAAATGAGAAAGAAAAACGGGCGAAATATCAAGCACTTCTTTTTAAGCTGAGCAGACTGTACCAATGCTACAAAGTCCATCTTGTAGTTATAATAATCGGCTATCTTCTTGAGCCTACAATTTCTCATAATAATCGCGTTATAATAAAAATAACACTGTGGGGAATAATTATTGTTACTAGTATTGCAGATAAAGTTGAAGGGTTTTCAGTAAATTTAGTTCATAAGGATATGTGTTATTATTATAATAGAATTATCAATTACGAATCAGTAGATTCTTAAACAAATAAAGACCATAAATGATATTGTTCCTGAGAGATGCCAGACAAGAAGCGCATTATTTTTTACTTTTTACTGACACCGGAATTCCTTATGTTAGTTTAGATATAGCGCTACCAATCGATCCCGACATGTACTTCGCGTGCCTTCTCATGTGCAGAGAATCTCTCACTTACCTACATCCAAGAATAAAGTCGCACGAAGTAAGTAGGTAAGCAGGAATAACATAATTTTTACGTTCAATGGATCGCTGACATTGTAGTTTTTCTTCAACTTATAATTATTATATGAGTTGAAGAACAAAATGGACGAAATAAAACAAATATTTTTTACTACGGACAAAAGTCCGACAGGAATGGTTCACACGGCCCTGACTATTTACGTTTGGATTCTCCCGATTTAGGATCAAGACTATTTGCAGGCTACCCTCGGGTATATCGAAGCAGGGTTTACCAAAGTTTTGTAACATTTGGTTAGGAATTACGTTGTTGGTAACAACAATTGTCAACAAAAACTTCAAAATTTTAGTTGCAGTTCGATATTCAAAACAATAAATTTTATTTCATACTACCTTAAAAAAATATTTATCAATATTTACGTTCAACATTCCGCAAACAAATATTACCTTTTTTTATTCTTGCATACACTTCCGATTCATCGTTCCCCGGCGTTCCCCTTTGGATCAAAGTTTAATTGACGTCAACTTACTCCTTAATATGTGCCCTTTTTTTTACATATTTGTCTTAAATTTGGTACAAGGGGTTTTTTGGGATCGCTGCTGTTGCATTTAACGTAGAAAATTACAAATTCAAAATGGCGGATCCAATATGGTGACCAAAATTCCATATATTTGTCTGAAACTTGGTATAAGGGGGTTTTTGGTGTCGCTGATTTCGAATTTGACGTAAAACGTGATTTATACATCAATGAATTTGTTCATTATTTCATCAATACGCCTGTCATTATCCTGCCAAGGTTAATGTGATTGCAGTTTCCAGGGTCTACCGCGGGAAGGTTACAGGCCTTTAGTGATCCTACTTTTTACTTTAAAAACATTTTTTCTTCTAATTTTTTACTTCAAATTCGAAATCAGCGACCACAAAACCCCCTTATACCAAGTTCCAGACAAATATATAAAATTTTGCAATTTTGGTCGCCATATTGGATCCGCCATTTCAAATTTGTAATTTTTAACGTCAAATTTGAAATCAGCGATCCCAAAAACTCCCTTATACCATATTTCAGACAAATATGTAAGAATTTTGTAACTTTATCCGTCATATTGGATCCGCCATTTTTAATCCGCCATTTTGAATTTGTAATTTTCGACGTCAAATTCGAAATCAGCGACCCCAAATCCCTCTTACACCAAGTTTCAGACGAATATATAACATTTTGAAATTTTGGTCGCCATTTTAAATTTGTCAAATATGTAAGAATTTTGAAACTTTATCCGCCATATTGGATCCGCCATTTTTAATTTTTAATTTTTGACGTCAAATTCGAAATCAGCGACCCTAAAAAACCCCTTATACAAAGTTTCAGACAAACTCAACGTAAGATCGAATTTTTGCCACTTTTATCGGTCCCCTGGCCCACTGTGCAGTTTCATGAATTCGCTGTAATAGTTATCGTACTACAATATTTTCAAACTATGAAATTTTCTAACTAAAAAATGTTGAATTCTAAATCTTAGCTTTTCATCTCTTTCAGAAAAAAAAATATAGAAAGGATATTTTTTCAAACAGTACACTGAATATATAAAATTGAAAATGATAAATATCACAAGTATAAAAAAGGAGATGATTAGAAGATTTCTGAAAATTTTCTCAATAGAAATTTCTTATAAGTTTAGTAAATGTGAGAATTTTGAATTTCATTATTGAACTGGTATTACTATCACCACAACTGAAAATTATTTTACGTACCTTTGGATTTTCGAAATGTTTTTGAAGAATTTTGAATTAACGCAATACTTTAGTTGAACGTGCAGGTCTTTTTACACTCTCTTTTGCATCTACAGATACACTTAATTTACGGCGATATGTCATGCTTATACTTCTTACTGTCATACTAAAAAAAAAGCTTTGTTTATTTTGCAAATAAAATTATTTTATTTATAATTTTCTGTTGTAAAGAAATATTTCAGTCTGCAAAAGTTGCATTTAAAGTAAAATTAATTGCATAAAAACTATAAAATTTTAGCCTATAGAATTGAATAAAATATTCTTTTAAGATGGGAATATTTCGTCATTTCATCAGAATCATAATTTGCTTATTTTTATCTTGTTAAAAAGTTCTTAACATAAAGCCTCATTTAAAATAAGTATTGAATATTCTCCATCAGAGTTTTCTTTCTTGAATATCGGCTTCACTCAAGCGAGATTTGTTATCTCCAATCTTCTGAAGGACAAAAAATAAAAATTCTGTTTAAGACGCAATCCGTAATTACGTAATTAGGTAAATACTCGTAATTTGTCATCATTATCAGAGTCTGATTTTCATATACTGTTTATTTAATAAAATCTAATTAATTATGTTTTATTATTTAAGTTTCTGCCACATTTGAAAAAATATTACGTCTATTTTGCATGCTAGCACTTTTATTTTTGTTCAGGAAAGTATACTCAGTGAATTCCCGAATCACACAGGATTTTTGCCAGAAAAACGAATCTGAATCTTTCAAAACTATATCTTGATTAATTGTCGAAATATTGATTTACTTATGTTAATATTATTGACGTTTTCGTTTTAATAGAAACAAATTGTTAATTTTTGAATTTTTGTATTTTTGATTAATTCGAAACGGGAGGGGATGTGGTCAATATGGAGAAGGGAAGGGTGCAAGACATTTTTCGGGAATTGGTATAAATAAATTTATAATTCAAAATCTAATCGAGAAATTGGTTTAAAAGTTTCAGATTCGTTTTCTCGCATAAAACCTTATCGAAATCCTCATTAAAGATTATTATTATTATATATTATATATTATTATTTGCTTTGGATACCGTCATCAACCTACTTTTATTTTGTAATAAAAAATTTATATTTTTGCTAAATTGAAGATTTTATTATGGTGGAACGGTTGTTTTAATTTCTGAAAACGGCATCATACAGATCTAGTCTTCCGGTTTAAAATTCATTTTTGATTGTCGCTTTATGATTTTTTCAAGCTAAGATATGCAAGTTTAACCATCATTATATATTAATATTATTACCAAATGATGATAATGGTCCAATCATGGTCAAACTTGCATACACCAGCTAACAAAATCGTACTCAGATTACAATTTTAACAAATATCATTTTTTTGAATAATTTATTATTACTTTTAATAATACTCTTTTTGGATGATTCTAAAATAATTAAAGAAATTGAACAAAAATCGTTGTTTGAACAAATTTCAATTATTTATGACTATCTTCTTTTATAGTAATACTAGATGATTGCAATTTTCATATTCGATAGGTTTCATATAGAAAATTTGAAAAATACGTTAAATATCTGGTTCCATTTCCGAAAAATATATCCACAAAAATGAGAGAGATTGTTCACAAAATGATTCTCTCTGCACTTAATTTATCATTTGTTCATAACGAAAAAGCTAAAGCAAAGTGAAAAATTTCAGGAAAAAACAGCATGGAGAAGGTAGTCACAAACAATCATAAATGGTTTGAACAATTGTTTTCGTTAAATTGTATTAATTTTTACCTCACTTTAGCTAAAAAGTGCAGAAAAGTTCATAGCATTATTTAGAGCGAATATTATTAAAAATCAGAATACATTGTTTTAACCGTTGCTTTTCTTAACTTGAGTTAATTATCACCTACTTTTTAGTAAAGAGCGGACAAAAAGTAATAGAAATTTATAGTAAGCAATGAAGTTGTAAACATAAAAAGATACATTTTAAATAAAAAACATAATAGTTGATACTTCAAGAAACAAGAATTCTAATCTTAAGTGAATCACAATATAATTTAGGCGAAAAAGACAAATTTTTAGCATAATAGTTAAATCCTCAACCAAAAAATATTAATTTTTAACCAAGCTGTTTCGTTCTTAACCAAAAAATGTGATTTTTTACCAAAAAGACGAATTTTAAACAAAATGCAAAAATTTTTAACTATATAATTGAATTTTCAACCCAAAAGATTAATTTTCTTCAAAAAGGAAGATTTTTTAACCAAATATTTAAACTTGCAACAAAATACTTTAGTTTCAACAAAAAAGATTAATATTTACGCAAGAATCTTAAACCAAGGAAGGACACTTTTCACCAAAAATCAAACAGTTACATTTTTAGTTAAAAAAATTAATTTTTAAATAAAAAAAAGGAATCTTTAACAAGAAAGAATGATTTTCTATCGACAAATACGAATTAAAAAAAAAGTATTTGAATTTTTAATTTAAAAATATGTGAATTTTCAATTGAAAAATATTAATTTGCGTCCATTTTCAACCAAAAATGGAATAGTTCAAATTTCAGTCAAAAAATATATTTTGAACAAACAAAAAAAAAAACGATTTCGAATGAAATAGTTAAAAAGTATTTGGATTACCACAATAAAAGATTTTCCAAAGATTTATGATGTAGATGATTCCACAAAAATAAATTCATCGCAAGAAGTGTCTTAGTTATTTATATTCTTTATGCAGAGTGGCCGCTAAAATGTAAAAAAGAAACTTCGGGATCATTTTTCGTTTTTTTCTCTGTTAGCAAAACTTTATCTCGCTCCTGAATATTAAAAAATGCAATCTTTGAAGCTCAAAATGCTTGAATTTGAAGTAATCAGAACTAAAGTACAAATTAAATAAGTAAAAGTAAATCTTGCGAACACTGGAAACATATAAAGTAAAAAATTCTCTCTTTCAAATCAGAAAAAAATTAAAAACTGAAATTCCCTCTTTCCTGAATCAATGAAAATGATAAAGATACAAAAAATGTCATCTTTCAGCTTAGAAAAAAACACTCCCTGCTTTCATCTTAAAGAAAATGTTAAAAAGTAGAACTTGTCCTCTGTCAAAATAGGAAACTCACTCTTCCAATTCTGAAAAAAAATAAGTAAACAAAATTTCCACCATTCGAGCTCAATGAAAATTTGATAAATTTCAATTTTAAATCTTCCAAATTTACCTACATATTGCAAAAAACGTTCCAAATGTCATTTTGAACAATTAACATCGTAAATTGAAAAGCCTTCATTTTAAATTGTCTATTTCAAATGAACAGTGTAATATTTATCAATAAAATTAATAGTTTGAAGTATTCAATTAGAAATTGTTTACTTTGAACCTTTTTCAAATTAGAAGTGTCTTCAAATTATGAATCGACGAATTTGAAATTTTCTGAAAATATTTATAAAATGAAAATAATGTATGACGAAAAAAAAATTATAATTAAAAATGAAAACGTTTTATTACCAAAATTGTTCAATTTCACAATTAGCGTTTGCCCATTTCTTTGTATGCGCTTATCATTTAGTCGACACGCTTATAGCTTATTCCTGGAACTAAATTTGTATTAAGATAACATCGACTAAAAACTAATTCGAAAAAATTGAATAGCTTATAATTAGAAGTGGATGAAACATTGATTATGTGAGATGCAATAAAACCTTCATTTTGACGACGGGGACTCATACAAGAATTTAACATTTGTTTCTGATGACTTGGTTCAACGCCTTCAGAAGTGGGAACTTTTCTCCACATAATCCACTGAAATCATCCATATCTATAGTCCAAACCATAACACCACCAAGATTCATTTTGTTAACATATTCAGCCTTTGTCTTAATGGATCTAAAAATAAATATTGAAATTAAATATCCTGATCATTATTGAAATTCAAAATGAAACAAAATTTTCTTTGAAGACTTACTGAACATCCTCATAGGCAATGATTTGATTCCCCTGGTAAATATATGGCACTTTCTGTTCTTCATCGTAGAGATATGTCCATTTTTTTGTCAAGTCACAAATTTCATAATATCCTGTTAAATGATCATATTCTCCTTCTTTTGTAAAGGGTGCACCTTCACCAATTTGTTTTGGGTTAGCCAAAGTGTAGGATATTCCGGAAAAATCAGTTCCCAGTATTAATTTGTTTAGTGGAGCACCATGCGAAATCCAATATTTCACAACGTAATCCTAAGAAGAGAAATTATGAAAAAATCATCAGAATAATTGAAACATTCAAGCAAGGAAACCGATATTTCCAAAAACCAAAATTACGGAATGAAAAGCACTTAAAAATAAAAGCAGGAAACGCCCCTACGAGAATGTGTGTTCTTATTCATTTTAAGGGTTGTTTTAACGTCCCCTAATCACTGACGCAAGGAAATCAACATTTCTCAAAATGCAAAATCTCAGAAGTTTTTTGGAATATAGAAGTGAGGTCGGAAATCACTCAACAATAAATGTGGAGAACATATACTAGCAGGGAACGTCGTTGGATTTATTTGAAGCGTTGTTTAAACATCCCCTAAACATTCAGAAAAGGAAATCGATTTTATCAAGAAACCAGAAATACAAAAACTAATAAATATCTTATAAATTGTTTGTTCTTTAGATTAGAATTTTCGCCTAAAATAACATATGGATGCATTATTAGAAATATATCCCCATTGCCATATGCTTGTGAATTTGTTTAGGGGGTTATATTTTCAATTTTCAATAGGCGAAACACGAGAACCGCTGAATTTTCAATTATTTCAAAAACGTCCAATCTGTCTGCATTTCAAGTCAATTGGTTTTCTTTAGACGTACGACAAAATTTGTGTGAACTAGGCAAATCTGACTGAGACTTTTCAATAACGTGAGAAATTCCGTAATTTGGTTATTAGGAAATATCGATTTCCTTGATTTAATCTTTGTATGTTGGCATCTGCATGTGAAGGGCCCTTATGGCCAGATCAAACAGATTTTTTAAAAGTTCAGATACGTCAAATAAAAATGTTAATAAGAAAGTTAATCCCCAACCAAATAGTTTGATTTTCAAACAAAAAAGATAAGTTTTTACGAATAACGTAATATTTGATATTTTAATTCATAAATTTTGTTATTGTATATAAAAAACAGTTAAGTTAGTCCGAAAAAGACATAATTTCAAGAAAATAGTTGAACCTCTAACCAGAAAGGTTAATTTTTAACCAGTTGTATTTTTAACAACAAAACATTACATATTTGCCGAAAGAGACGAATTTTCTACAAATATGTTTAATTTTGTACCCCGAAAATATGAATTTTTCACTAAAAAGTTTATTTCCATCCAAGTAATTGAACTTTCAACTAGAGAGATGAATTTTCTGTAAAGAATATTAATTTTGTACCAAGAAAGATAAATTTTCAACGAAAAAGATGAATCTTCAATAAAAAATTACTTGTTAACAAAGTAGTGCGACTTTCAACCGAGCAGATGTATCCTCAACCAAAATTAAAATGAATTCTTAAAAAAATGCAATAGTTGATCTTTCAATCTAAAAAGATTTTTATTTTAAATCAAAACCAGTTGAATTCATAAAAACAATTTTTAAATAAATGGTTGCATTCTAAACCAAAAAGATGAATTCTCAACAAAGAATATTAACTTTCTGCTAAAAAGGACCAATTTTCAATAAAATGGTTACATTTTCAAACAAAGAGATGAATTTTGAACTAAAATCATGAATCGTCAACTAAACATGTAAATTTTTAAGAAAGCAGTTAAATTTTTAAGGATGGCATTAAACTATAAACCGAAAAAGATGAATTCTCAATGAAAAATATAATAGTTAATAATTAATCTAAAAGATAGTTTTAGTTTTTAATTAAAAAGATTTCATTTGATCCAAAAAGACGAATTTGAAAAAAAAAGTTGAATTCACAATCAAGAAAGAGTTTTCAGTCCTGAATTCAAAAAAAAATGTAGGAAAATTATAATTGAAAAGAAAAAATAATTTTTAGTACAAAATAAAAATTTTGAATGCCTATTTATTAATTTTCTTTGCTTATTTGCCTCAAACTTATATAAATATAATTTTCCTAGGTTCCTCAAAAAATTCAAACAGATTTTTGAAGATTTGAGATACGTCGAAAGACTATCTAGAACATTACTAAGAATTTTTTTTATTTTACAGGATTTCACAAAAGTTTAGGAAAAATTTGAGTGGTTCGAAGAATACTTGAGACTTTTTGACGCTTGGAAAAAATTTAATAATATTTTATAAATGTTCGGACTTCTTTCAAAGTTTTAAAACATTTTTCATCCCTTGAAAATTCAAAATATTACTATATATCTTCTAAACTAACTCGAATTATTCCAGGAATTGTTTTCAAATCATCCAGATGCATTTTTCAAAATTTTGGAAATCTCATGTAATGTTTAACAATCTGTTTTATTATTCTCTTAAAACTAAGTTTATAAAATAAAGAATCACTTTAAATATTTCCAGGTATCTGAAGAAAATTTTTTTTCTTTTTTTTTTCTTTTATCTTAAAACCTTTCAAAATCTTGAAAAAAAGTTCAAAAGTTTACATTAAAATCTTAAAAAATCTGAATTCCGTTTTAAGTTGTTTAAAAATATTTATTATTTTTGATCTTTTATGCAAAATTATAAATATCTCTTGACCTTATTCAAAAAATTTTTTAAACTTTTTAATCTCTCAAAATATAATAAAAAAACTTTAAAAATCTACATTTTGTTTAAAGTTGGCACCGGCAATTTTTTGGTTACCAATACCGAACATTTTTTTTTTCGTTACCTACAGTCTATACATTTCGTAAACTAAGATATTCTAAGTTTTTGTCCATAATTTAATTTTTCTTATCTCTTCCAATGTATGAAAAAGTTTTTAAATTATAGTCTAGTAGCAAAATGTTGTGGAAAGAATTATTTGCCAACAATAAAAAACTAATTAAAATTACGATTTTCTCTATTATCAGTAATGTTAAGAAACATTCAGAAATAATTTTTCTCATCAGATAGAACTACTTATTTGGAAATTTTGATTCACTTAATTGATACGGCAGAAAATTCCTAATCTTTATTAATAGATGAATACATAAGACCTCATTAGATATCGTCAATAGATTATGAATAGAATCCCTTTGTCATTTAAAAAAAATTTAGTCCAAACGCCTAGAACAAGATATTGTTGTATTTATAATTAAACAATAATTAAAATTTTTCTCTTTCAGAAATAAACTTTCAGAATTAAAATTCCTCATTTGGAAATTTTGAATTACAAAATTCGAAAAAATTTTAAGGAACAAACTGAAAACAGTGACTAAATGTCATATCAACGCAGTATGCAACCAATCAAGTATTCAGCAATTTCGATTGCAAGATTTTCGATATTTTTGTTACACCTATTTTTTTTAGATCAGGATAGTTTGATTAAAGAATCTTCTGTGTTCCTTGTTTTTGAAAAACATCAGTTTCCTTTTTTTAAAGTGTTCAGGGGATATCAAAAAAACCCTTCAAATAATTTCAACGACTTTCCCTGATAAGATATGTTTCCCACGTTTATTGAGAATCATTTTTCGACACCAATAGTATAATAAAAAATTCTCGTGCGATTTGGTTTTTACGAAATGTCGATTTCCTTGCTTAAATATTTAAAGGATGTTAAAACAAGCTCGGAAATATATTTCAACACTTTTCCATGTAAAAGACACTTCGTGCAGTTATTTTTAGGTACATTTTTAACTCGATTGTTTAATAAAAAAATTTTCCGTGTTTTTTTTGTCGATTTCCTTGTTTGAGTTTTTGTGGAATGTTATAATGAACAATTAAAATAAATTTAACGACTTTTTGGTTCAGGGTATATTTTAATATTTATCTTAAAATAATTTTCGACATAACGGTACTTACAATATTCTTCTTGCGTTCCTCCGCGTTTTCTTTCGATGAAGGATACATTGGAGCAGTATGGCCAACTTTCTTATCCGCATCAGAGATTTCGTGAAAATCAAATGTCCTCAAATTTATGAAATTCAAATACGTGGATATTCCTTCAATATCATATATTATCTCAGCAGTGGCTTCATTTGGACTAACTGTTGCAGATAAAATTAAACCCTCTTTATCGAATTTTTCTCTGAGTGCCTTCAAGAATAAAACTAAATTTTCCTTATCAGAAGGACGTGCACCACGTTGAGGTAGATCTGTCAATTTGAGGTCTATTCCATTGAATCCGTAGTTTTTTAAAAAGTTGACAATATTAATCATCAGTTTTTCTCGCAGAATTGGATCAGTTATTACTCTGCAAATTGGGAAAAAAATTAATTTGTAACGTTCCTTATGAAAAGTACCAATCTGGATGAAGTAACGTGTAAGTACAAATAGTCTTACAAATCTTTGAAATTTTAGGCCCAGAACGAACCCTCTAGGTTAAAAAATTAGTCAAGGTAGGAGCCTAGTGCCTAGAAAGAAGGTTTTTGTCGCCTATTAAGACATTATTTCCAGTCTTAATAGAATCTTAATATTTTTTTTTTCAATTTATAAAAAAAATTGTATAGCAAACAATATTTTTTTGAAAAAACAAACATTTTATGAGAAAATCAAATACACAACCGAGACTATAAAGTTTTTAGCAGGGGCTACGAAACCCTAAAAGAGACACCGGGGCATTTTTAAAGTCGACATTTCGAAAACTCGCTTTTTGCGAAAAAATGATTTCAAGTTAGCGAGTGCCAATAGCCAATAGATATAGAGCATATATTGGATTGGAGTACGACTTTCCACATGGGCGGATCCAATTTAAAATTTGAAAATTTTTACATCAGGTACATGAAGTACTTTAGGCCTCTTTCTTCCCTTGAAAAATTTGAGCCCCCTAATTATCAAATCTTAGTCTTAGTGCCAACTGCATTTTTGTCAATTTATTTACAAGCCATCCAAAAATACCATAAGAAGGTTTGGGGGACGAGGTTTTGGTCAAATTTTACTGTTCCTTGTTAATTAACAAAGAAGTTCAATTTTCAAACAAGTAGTAGAAAATTTTCAACCAAAAAATATGAGCTTATAAAGAAAAATATGTTAGTTGATAATCTTACGAAGGGGAGATTTTCATTTTTAATGAGAAACAGTTGAATTGAAGAAAAGAAGAAAAAATTTCTACAAAATACTTGAATCCTCAACAAAGAAAGACATTTAGGTCAGTAAAGATGAAAAGTTTTATCCTAAATGTAGAATTTTCCTGTCAAAAAGATGAATTAACAACCAAGAGCATTAATTTTCTAGTATGAAAGCCTAATTCTCAACAAAATATCACAAAATTTAACCAACTAGTGCATTTTCAATTTGGAAGATTATTGTTTTTTCACAAAAAAAAACGAAGTTTTAAGAAAAAACATACGTTTTCAAACAAATAGGTAAATTTTGCACCAAGAAGACTAAAAGATGAATTTTTAACCAAATAGTTGAAATTTCAAAGTAGAAAGATCAGTTTTCAACCAAAAATGGAACAGTCAAGGTTTCATTTTAAAAAAATTGTTTTTTAATATAAAAAACAAGAATATTATCAAAATAGTTGAATTTTC
>JAABKJ010001923.1:0-29200 GCA_011634705.1 Andricus grossulariae
ATGTGCGAACGTCACTGGACTGGAAGCGGCCACATTACGCCTGCTTCACGTGCATGCAATGGCGCGTTTTCAAGGGGGATCGGACAAAAAGAGATTTTCATATATCTATAATAATTTGGAAGGAATAATTGCATAAAAATAATATTTAAAATATTTATAAACTAACTTGTAGAATGTTGGTATGCTCCATTCCACCAGGTTTGAATAATTTTGACTGTTCACAATTTATTATACGTAGATATAAAGGACCACCCTCGTGTAAACCCTGACGTAAGGACATAAACGTGCACAGTTGGGCAAGTGACATCTGTGCACGTGCACAGTTAGGCAAGTTTCATCTGTGCACGTGCAAAGTTAGGCAAGTTCCAGTTGTGCACGTGTACAAATGGGTAAGACCCATCTGTGCACGTGCACAGTTGGACGAGTTACATGTGTGCACGTGCACAGTCAGGAAAGTGGCATCTGTGCATGTGTACAGTTAGGAATGTGATACCTGTGCACGTCTAAGTACACAGGAGCCCATCTGTGCACGTCGAAATTTCAAAGTGCACAGTTGTCATTTGGACAACTGCGCACGTGCACACATGGTACTTGGACAACTGTGCACGTCGAAATTTCAAAGTGCACAGTTGGCACTACGACAACTGTGCACGTGCACAGTTATTCAAGTGACGACTGTGCACGTGCACAGATGACACATGCTCAGTTGGCACGTGCACAGTTATCCGCCTGACCAAATACGTGCACAGTTGTCCGTCTGGACATCGGAGCGCACAGTTAGACACGTGCAAAGTTACTACGTGCAAAGTTGACCCCATCCCGTTCATTTTCAGTGTTAAAAAAAAGTTTGAAGTTGATTTATCTTACTTGGGACTCTTATTAATTTATCTTCCCCATCAAACTGCGGAATAAAAGACTCTTGCAATGGCGTCCAATGTGGGGCCGAGACAAAGAAGATCAAGTCGGAAAAGCGCGAGTGAACGCGTGAACGTACGGGTACGTCTCGAGTTTTCATGGAAAGTGATTCAGTGTAAAAGAAGAAATTGTGTTTGTACGAAAATTTTCAGAAGTTTCATAGAGAACTGCAGTAGTGCCGCGTTGTTTGAGAAAATTTCAGATGTAGCACATTGCAACAATTTTGTTCTCTACAGTGTAGGAAATCCTTGAAAATCAACACGACGTCTAACCAACGGGAAATAAGTTCATCAGGACCAACGACTCGTTCTCAGTTCAAGAAAAACCTAGAAAATGCCAATATGGCTATAACATTCACGCTCGAGCATTTCCAGGAATTTCTTCAGAATATCAAGGCATCGCTTCGAGTCGAAAGCGCACAAACATCAGCACAGCCTGACGCTGCTGAGCCTCATCAGGGTAATTTCTCTTAATGTTTATCACGATTCGACGGCAATAAAGATACCGATGTGAAAGCGTTTATCGATGCGATACAAATATGCCAAGAATGTACAAACACATCAGATGAAAATGCTTTAAAAGACATACCGATGCTTCTCAACGGATTCGCGGTTACTTTGTGGCAAGGTGTAAAAAGTTCGGTAAATACGTGGGAAGAAATCAAAACTCTGTTGAAAACTGCTATCGGTGTAAAAAAGCCCGCTGATAGCGTGTATCGTGAACTTTCCGCCCGGGAGTAAGACGAACATATTTCAACGGATTTATTTATTTGCAAAGCTCGCGCGTTGTTAGCTCATTTACCGAAAAATACTGTAACAGAAGCAGTTCAAGTCGATATGGTTTACGTTTTGCTTTTACATCGTATTCGAAAAGGAGTACCGCGGGAAAAGGTAAATAATTTCAAAGAGTTATTTGAACTCGCCCGGAAAGTGGAAGAAAACCACATGGAGTCACTCGCGAAGAAACCTACTACGTCAGATTCCATGTCTTCAAATCCAAACTCGATGAAATGCAAATTTTGTAAAGTATTTGGTCACGCAACTGTTGAATGCAGACATTTAAAGAAGAAATTCGAAAAAGAGAGTGATTCGGCAAAAATGGAAAATATATCGGACGCGAAGTCTGTGGAGAATACTCAACCGGCGATTCAACCTTCGGCGAACCCAACTATCAAGTGTTTCGGATGCGACACACCAGGGTATGTTAGAAGAAATTGTCCCAAGTGTAACAAGGATACAGAAATTAAAACGGCCTCTAAATTGCACTACTACTCTCGATTGCACGGAAAAGGAAACAATGACACGCGCTAGGGCCAAGGTTCCTATTGAAATTCTAGGATCGCATCGAACCGGATTTCTCCACTCTTGTGCCGGAAATAGTGTAGCAGGTTATAGCTTGTACCAACTACTTAACAAAAAAGGACAAGAATTTGAGAAAGTATCAGTGAAGGTGGGATTCGCTGACGGAGAAAAAAGTCGTAGAGAGATACTTATCGCTAAAGTAAAGGTTACACTAATGGACAGAGAAATACCGACTACACTTATAATTTTTCCTGAAGCACAAAACTCAGTCACTTTGCTGGGAATACACTTTCTTGAGGATGCTGCAATAATTATGAATGCACCTCAAGGAATTTGGCAATTTTTAGGAGGCTCGACTGAACATGAGTTACAGTACGAAGCCATCTCAGCTACAACGGACAACGTACAGGTGAGTTTTGTTAGCACTATGCGCAGTGATGAAGGAAGCAGCCTCAACAATGATCAACGCATAAGAATAAAAAAATTTTAATCGGATAATGAAGACGTCTTTGCAACAGGGGGAGAACCAACCCCTTATGTAGAACATCGAATAGATACTGGAGACTATCCACCTGTCGCTACACCACCTAGTAAAATTTCCACGCAAAAGAAAGAGATCCTAGCCAAAGAATTGATACTCATGCAGGTAGTCAGGTAGTCTTGCTTCCTGAAAAAGACTCTGGAGTCAGAGTTTGTGTAGACTACCGCAGACTAAATGAAATCACGACGAGTGACAAGTACCCCATGCCAAGAATAGAAGAACTCCTACACAATGCTGAAGAAATATTTTATGTCAACAAATGATCTGTGAAACGTATACTGGCAAGTCACTGTGAGGCCAGAAGATGGAGATAATACAGCATTTACAACACCCTCCGGAACGTTTCGATTAAAGAGCATGCCTTTCGGGCTAAAAAATTCTGAAGCAAAATTTCAAAGACTAATTGATCGTTTCCGGAGTGGTTTGACAAATGTTTCAGTGTTCGCGTATCTTGACGATATGATCGTCTTATCCGTTTCTTTCGAAGATCATTTGACCGACTTAGCAAAGGTGTTCGAGCTCCTGAGAAAATTCAAACTAAGAGCGAACAGAGAAAAATGTGTTTTTTCTTGTGCCAGGATTGAATAGCTTGGGCACTATATCACCCAAGAAGGCATTCAAGCAGATCCGGACAAGGTTTCGGTAATTTTAAACATGCTTTCACCTAGAAATTTCACACACTTACGTACATTCCTTCAGACGTGCACATGGTTTCGACGGTTTATACCGAATTTTTCAGAGATAGCGAAACCACTCACTGACTCAACAAAAAGTATTGCCATATGGGTATAGTCAAGCGAACAAAATCTAGCGTTCGAAACTCTACAGAAATTTCTCACCTCCGCTCTGATTTTACGTCAAGCTGATGAAACCCTTCCATATATTCTAAGGACTGATGCAAGCAGTTACACTCTTGGAGCAGTACTCATGCAAGGTGAAAAAAAGGACGAAAGACCTATCGAGTACGCGAGCCGAGTTCTCACATTTGCTGAAAGAAACTACAATTCCACCGAACGAGAAGCCCTAGCAGTCGTATGGTCCATAGAAAAGTTTCGAGGGTATCTAGACGGAGCAAATGTCATCATGGGATCAGATCATCAGGCACTGCGATGGTTGATTAATTTAAGATCACCATCCGGTCGACTTACTCGATGGGTACTGGCTCTACAAAGATATGATCTCAAGATCATATATCAACCTGGAAAAGCAAACTTGATCGCCGACAATCTTTCTTGACCTTTTTGCACAGAAGAAAATGCAGAAGAATGTGCAATCTGCGCCTGCATGGTTGACCTACCGAGGACGAATACCAAGGATCAAAGAGAGGAACAACTCTCCGATCGAGAAGTGAGGAAGATCATTAACAGCTTCGAGAAACCAGATTGTCCTGAAGTCGGAAACTGGACATCTCGAGGACTTTTAATGACTGATGGAGTATTATACAGGTACGTACCGGAAGAAGATGCACAATGGGTAGTTCCACTATGTGCTCGAAAACGAATTATGCAAGAATACCATTATGCTCCAACAGCTGGTCACTATGGGGTCGAGATCACCGACTATGTAAAAGAATGCCAGATGTCCCAGACGTATAAGCCATCCAATTCAAAACCAGCAGGAGTGTTGACGACACGAGCTGCAAACAGAAGGTTTGAAGTACTCGCAATAGATCTTTTCGGTCCTTTACAGCTCACAACTGAAGGATTTCAATGGATTTTTATCATTGAAGATATTGCCACAAAATGGGTTGAAATACAGTAACGTCTCCATCATTTCAAGACGCCATTATTTCAAGACGCCATTATTTCAAGACCCCGACATTTCAAGCTTCCCGTATACGGTTATCTCAAATTGCGCAGTTCCGTCAACTCCCACCACGGTCCCTGTACACTCTCCTCTGCGTCTGTGACTGACCAATGAAAAAAGAGGCCCGAAGAGCGGGAAACCTTGAATTGAGTATTGTTTCACGACGTCATGGGAATACGTCGCACGACGTTTTCGAGAAAATATTATAAACGTAAAAGTCATAAATGTACAAATAGAAATATTTCTCAAGTGTAGAATCTATTTTCTCAGTCATGTTCCATTACTATGCAGATCTTTATAACTTACCCTCACGTTTTTCTCCAAAAAGTCGTACGCAGTTGCAGTACCATGTACTAATCTTCCTGACCGCTGGCATTTCGACCTATTGACGTCATGCCACAAAACTCACTATTCCGTGAAATATTTGTGTCGTGTTTCCATTCTATAATATTGATTTTTAGTTGGCAAATTGTCGTATGCCAACAAAGACTAACGGACCGCGACTTTTTCAACTGCGCAATAACTCGAGACGGCCTGAACCGTTTTACGCCACTGCCTACATGCCCGTGAAGATGGCACCTCAACTTTGGAAAATGGTATAAATTTTTAATGGAATCCTTTGTTGCTGGTTAGATAGCGTTTGGTAGTCAACATTGGTCGTTTGATAGTCCAAATTTGAAAAGTTATGGCCTTTTCAAAATTGGGGTGCCAACTTCACACATGCATCCCACATCTTAATATTTTTGAAAAATTCTTTATGGATTTGTTAGTTGGTCGTTAGATAGTGTTCGATAATGAATTTTCGTCGTTTGATAGTCAAAATTGTAGCCAATATCAATTTTCCAAGAAATATTAAGGATCTCAAAACTCTGTTATCGGTTGACATGGTATCCCTGCGCATGCGCTCTTTCGTTAGGCGGAAAATTTAAATTAATATGATTAAGAAAAGTTCAACATTTTTTAGGGAATCATTTGTTGGTCGTTAAGCAGTGTTTGGTAATTAACTTTGCTAACATAGACCTTTCCGTTTGTTTGATAAAGTGCCAATAAAGTGTATATGTATAGAGCTAATAACCAATAATGTTGATAATACATTTTTGGTCCTTTTGATAAGATGACTAATATAATAAAATATTGTATTTAAGATCTCCCTCTAAGCAATAGGATATCTCGGGATATCCCATTCAATCCCATATATATCCCGGGTTGTCTCAGAGACAACCCGTCGGATATCCACGATGTCTTTGGGACGTTTCTGGAATATTCAAGTGTCACAAGTAAGATATTAAAGTTATTTTTTATATCCCACGTGGAACATTTGAATATCCCAGGAACGCCCCATAGACATCCCGGATATCCAAATTTTCGCCTTGCAGGATATCCCCATGGGTTACCCCTAGGATAACCCGGGATATAAACGGCATAACATGGGATATCCTGGTATATCATATTGCTGTGAGTGGGTATATTTCCTTCGCCCTCTTTTTCAGTAGTTTATTTATAAAATAGTGGGTCAGTAAACAGTTTCTTTTATTTTTTAAGCATTTTTATTTTAAATTACAAATTTTTAGATTCTTAATTGACTTTTAAATCTTACAAGAGGTATTATTCTAAGGGATTGTTATCTGAAATGAGCAATAATAAGTCAAATAAGGCCTTTATAAAACCAAATTTTGAGTAGTACAAAAAGTTATACAAAATCTGAATACATTTAATAGTCGAAATATCCTTTTGACTTTACCAGGAAACTTTACAAGCTAATTTTTTCCAATGCCCAGACACTGAAAAATTCGTAACAACCAAATTTTCTAAATAGAAAATTTTTCACCTTATGAAATTTCTGACATAACTAACTAAAAAAATTGCTTAGTATTTAAATGAAGCACAGTAGGACCTGTCGAATCGGAACTCGTGGCAATTTTTTTAGTTAGTAATGTCAGAAATTTCAGGAGGTGGAAAATTTTCTATTTAGAAAATTTTGTTGTTACCAATTTTTCAGTGTCTGAGAATTGGAAAAAAATTAGCTTGTAAAGTTTCCTGGTAAAGAAAAAAAGGATATTTCGGCTATTGAATGTATTCAGATTTAGTATAACTTTTTGTACTACTCAAAATTTGGTTTAATAAAGGACTAATTTGACTTATTATTGCTCATTTCGGATAACAATCCCTTAGAATAATACCTCTTGTAAGATCTAAAAGTCAATTAAGAATCTAAAAATTTGTAATTTAAAATAAAAATGTTTAAAAAAATAAAAGAAAGTGTTTACTGACTCAATATTTTATAAATAAACTACTAAGAAAGAGGGCGAAGGAAATATACCCACTGAAGATTGAGGCCTAGCTCTCACAGCAATAGGATATCCCGGGATATCCTATGTTATGCCGTTTATGTCCCCGGTTATCCTAGGGGTAACCCGTGGGGATATCCTGCAAGGCGAAATTTGGATATCCGGGATGTCTATGGGACGTTCCTGGGATATAAATGGGATTGAAGGGGATAATCCGGGATATCCTATTGCTTTGAGGGAGATCCTAAATACAATATTTTATTATATTAGTCATCTTATCAAAAGGACCAAAAATGTATTAACAACATTATTGATTATCAGCTCTGTACATATACACTTTATTGGCACTTTATCAAACAAACGGAAAGGTCTATATTAACAAAGTTAATCAGCTAACACTGCCTAACGACCAACAAATGATTCTTCCGAGGCGAGAGTCGCAACCGTCTCTCGCCCTACGCGCAGAGCAACTGCGTGGGCCAGCAGATCCAGCAATGTCGGGTGTATTTATTTTTGTTATTATTGATAGTATTTATTATTGATTTCCAATCACCCGCGCATTTCGTCTGAAAAAGTAGCGACAGGCGGCGCATCGATACAAGAACGGGGCGGCCAATGAGCGTCGTCGATAAAAATAAACTGCTCACTCACGGTAAGGGTGGGGCCCCCTCTAGCATTGAAATTAACGAATCCCTACGTTTCAAGGACGTTGAAATGTTGGAGACTTCACTGTGCATATATATATATATATATATATATATATTCTAATTTTTTAGTATTTTTAGCAAAAACATGTCTGCCGTACTGTGATATCGCGTTCTTCAACTTTGATTTTCTCGGAAAAAGATATTTTTTTAAATCAAAATTTATTCATTGTCATTCATTCAGCATGCCCATATCTGGGATATAAGTTTCTATTTTTGTAAAAAATTGAAAATTCGACTTTTAATAGCTATCCAAAGCCGATTTAAATTAACGAAATTTTTAGGAATTGCTTTCTAATCTAGAAGCAGTGCAAATATAGTGGTTCATTACATTGAAAATACACTAGAGCTCAATTGGAAGTCCATCCGATTGACCGATTCCTAGAACTGCTAGCCCACGCAGTTTCTCAGCGGGCAGACAGTGTCAACAATGCGTCGCCACCAGTAGCGGAGCGATATAATCGGGCAGTACCCGTAGGGGATAATTCCATTAGATAGCTGTCAGCATATGCGTCAGTTCATTTTCAGTGTTTAGCGAGATGTCTCGATTTCGATTGTGTTAAATTTTTAAAAAAGTCGAAGGAAAAGAAGAGGCAGCGTTTAGCGTTCAAAGGAAAATATGCGGTTGTAAAAAAAGTGAAAGCAGGTACTCAAAACAAGACATTTCACAAAAATATGGTATCTCTGACGGAACGTTAAGGACACTGTTAGATCTCGGAGATGATTTGAACAATAAGAGTAAAAAATATGAATATCTGGATAAGAAATCGTCAAAAACAAGTAGTGACATGCGTTTGGATGCTGGTGCCTTCGAATGCTTTAAGCAAGCCAGAGGCAGAGGTGATCCAATAATCGGGCCGCCTATACAAGAAAAAGCTCGCATTTTGAACGAGAAGTTCAACGGTCCGCAAACGTTTAAGGTAAGTAAGCAGAAAAACAGTATCTTTACGTGTAATGGCAAAATTTATTCCTCAGTTTCGCTAAATAGTTAGTTTACCCTTGTCTCCGACAAATTGAATGCATATCATTCATTAATTACAACAGGTTTTTTTCGGTTATGTTTTGCTTTGAAAAATTTTTCGTCAGGCTAGCCGGAACGTAGGTTATCAGTCTTTCTCGCTCCTTAAGAAGCGGGAATGCAAATGAATTAGAGTAAGAGAGACACTCGCCAAAATATCTGTAACTCGATTAGATGTACAACTTTTGTTTCCAATATTTGGTAATATTGTGCGTATTGGTTTAAATAAACGCAAAAACGTGACCGAACGCATTTCCGTAACTTTCTTCGTCTTTTTTTTTTTGTTTTTACAACGCAATCTTCTTTTTCTCAAAAAATAATGGTTTCAGGCAAAAAGTGTATTCGACAAAAAAGATGTATTGTTATACTAGCTAAAACTTTTGTTTAAAACTTTTTTCGATATTCTGCGCATTTACTGAGATAAACGCAAAAAACATGATTTTTATGGTGTTTTTTATGGTTTTCACCATGAAAATCGCTTTGTCGCCAATTTTCACTATCATATTCGTAATCAGCGCGTCAAAATACATAAGTATACGAAGTTTCAATAAAATTGGAAAATTCAGCTATTCGGAACTTTATCCGTTGAAATTGTTTTTTTTTTTTTTAATAATATCGCCATTACTTGAATAATAAAAAAACGAATTATCAAGAGAAATTAATTTTTAAGAAAAAAAAGAGAAGCGTTCAACTAAAAGTGGCAGAATTCAATGTTCAGTTGAAAACATACTTTTTACCCAAAAACGAATTTTCAACCAAATAGTTCAATATTAAAAATATTAAATATTATATTTCGGAAAACAGTTATTTTTCTTTATCGTTCAACAGTTCTATATTATTTATTAATTACTAATTTTCCTACTTTATTTTTTATTTTTATAAACACTTTATATAATATTTCATATTAAGTACTTGATATTTTATTTAATAGATATTGAATTAATTATATATATATAAATTACTCATTTATTATCTTATAATACTTAATTAAACTGCTTCGTCATGTTTCTTGTTTGAAATTCCCGCAAAAATTGTCATGGTAAGATGGTGGACTCCCCCTTGTAACTTATAGTCAATCCCCTCGCCTTACTTTGGGAGCACGTGCCAAGTCCCCTACCTTCCTATGTCCATGGTATAAACTATAAAGAGATTGTTTTGGCCACGTATCACATTGTTTGAGGAACACACTAAATTCCAAGGTGTT
This sequence comes from Andricus grossulariae, assembly GCA_011634705.1. NCBI lineage: Eukaryota > Metazoa > Arthropoda > Insecta > Hymenoptera > Cynipidae > Andricus > Andricus grossulariae. Next base: position 9,778 of record JAABKJ010001923.1, read on the forward strand.
AAATTTCGGTCCAAAAGGGGATCAAAGCGTTGCAGAATGGAAAAACAATTAACATCTACGATAAGAAATGTGAATTTAGTTGTACTTTTTTACGTAGCAGTTATGTAGTTTTCAAAAGTGTTTATCCACTGTGCAGCGCGCTGATTCACTTTTGGATCAATTTGAAAAATCTAATACCTTATATGTCATGACTGATGGAATTTTAAAGTTTTAATTTTACGGCTAAAATGTGAGCCCTACAAAAAATGGTTGAAAGCAATTTTGCAGATCTTTTTTAGGCAAACAATAATTTTATCTGGAAGTTGAGTTTTATATTCGCTTACATTTATTTTTCATGATTGAACCATAAAAAATAGTGGTAGGTGCTGGTTGGCTGCCAAACTTGACCTGTCTTGTTTGACCACAAAGACGTGTACTGCAAGACGTGTATTGAAAACTTTATATAGGTCCAAATTCATATGAATCTAGTACCTTCTATCATAAATGATGTGAATGTAAAAATGTTATTTATCGCATTTATATTTATTAAAATTTTATTTCGCCCACTAAAATATTCAATTAAAAGAATCAAATCTTATTTGCATTTAGTTCCATCCTTTTACAAAAATTGTGCAAATTTTGAAAAATATCAATGCATCGAAATAATCTGACAGTGAGATATGTGAGTTACATACATGTAACATATAACTATTTTACATCACTTTACATTTCGATTACTGGGCTGACGATTGTCCACATTTTTGGCCGATAGTCGACGTTACTCGTTAATGAAAGATTTCTCATAGTTCCTCCTATGGTCAAGCCAAGGTTGGGCCAATAGTCGTTCCCACTTAGACTGCCAACATTGGCTGTTTAGGTTGGGCCGACATAAGTTTCTTATGAATATAAAAGTTGGCCCAACTTTGGCTGCTGATCTATGGCGGGCCAAAGTCGATCCAAATTTGGGCCAGCGGTCCTGCTCTGGGTGCCGACGTAAATTTGCACATGCCTGATATTGTGTTGTGCCAGCTTAACATTACTCTGATCGGGGACGGTTCTGGCTACCCGATTACCAGTCGGGCATAACCTGGGCCCGACCTGGCCAGATCGCGCCAGATCGGGCCCATCGAAACACGAGTCAAATATTTCATTATTATTTTTTCTTTTTTATACGCAGAAAAATATTGACTATTTTGAAATAAAACATAAATCGTTTTCTTCGGTGTTCAATGCACACAAAATATAAAAATACACTGGGAATCCCATTTAAGTCCGGTTTCGAGCATGGTCTTGACTTAAAGCGAACGCAATATTCGCTTGCTCATAACGTAAACAGTCAACCCTCTTTCAACCCCGCGGGCTCTGAAACCGCTGCGGCAACCATTCTCGGAACGAATTAAATGGGAGGGACTTAAATGGGATACCCAGTGTAGTAAATATTTGTCTGATCTGACACGATTATATAACTTTTTCTATAAACCCTTATTTTTTGTACGGTCACTGGATTCAGTGTCAAAAATCGCATCGAAATAATGTACCGACTTTTGTTTTAATAATTCCTACACTTTTATAGTGCGATTTGTGATTTTTTTCATATAAATTGACGCTGAAAATCTTAAAAAACTGATGTGCTGGCAAAACGTGCAGGCTGGATTCACATACAGCAGAAAGAAGTACTTCAGAAATGACAAGTTCCATGGAATATTTTGTTGACCAGTACAAAATTAGTTTTTTGAATTGCCCTGCAAGCTCCCCTGTGTTATTGTCTACTCTATGGGAGTTGCACCCTCTATTCGACCTAATTTCAACTCTTAAACCCAGTAAGATCCCCCTGTGTCGTCGCTTTTATTACAGTTTTCACAGCCGCTAGAAATTCGTGTAATCTCTTATATTTCATTTGTTTTCGAGGGAATTGAAGCTTTCGAATGAAAGCCTCTGTCAGGATTTCAGTGAGCGGCGGTGGTTCCCTCATCAAATGCTTGTCATACCGTTCTTACCCTCAAACCCGAGCCTATAACGGATCCCGGCAGTCCGTAAAGTCTGACCCACCCCTGTACATAACGTCGACGATTCTAACCCACCCTCTTCTTGTCTCCTATCTCCCTCCTTCTCTTTCACACAATCCTGAATCCACCTCTCATAATTCGTGGTAGAACTAAAGCCTAGCTTCATAATATGCCCCTGGGCCAGGAATTATGCCGCTAAAACCCACCAATTACGAGTGAAGGGTGCTCCTTTTTCGATTTGCTACGAAGGGCTTTGGTTTAACGCTACTTTCACATTCGATCTGTGTACACTTCACACATGCAACCAACTTAGAATCATTTCCCTGGTGTGGGTGCGGAGTGCAGTCGAAGGACCTCGAGGACGCAAACAAGGGGGAGTTATTTTACTCCTATTTTACCTATATATTTGTTTTAAGTACCTTTTGTCTTGATCAACAGAAATTGAAGTAAGGTGGAGTGAAATTAAATTATTTCCTCCAAAGTGAAATTATCCAATCAATTTAAAGAAGAAAGGGAACCTAATTTTTAGTTGAGGTGAGTGCAATTTTTCCGAAGGGTTAATCATTCGACTTTTTAGCGTACACCAGATTTTAAGATTTGAATAAATTATTGAATGCATTTCGAAGGATTAAAGTAATTTTATCAGATTTCCAAGGATTTCAAAGACTTTAAGGGATTAAAAAAATGTAATAGGGTTTCAAATAATTGCATAGGTTTGAAGGGTTTAAAAGGATCTCATAGTAGAATCTCAGAGAATCTCAAAGATGTTAAGGGTGATTGCGAAGAAATTGACCATTTTGGACATTGAGATTTTTGAAAATCTCTAGTCGCGGATGATCTTACGCGGCAGACGGGACAGTTGGAGATGAAATTTTACCTCTGGATACTTTTTTATTTATTTTTTATTTATATATATATATTTTTTAAATTTATTTTTATTATTATTATTATTATTAAGGATAACCCAAGAGAATATGAAAATATAAAACTAAGAGATCAAGGAATGTATTTCTTGTTGATAAGAATATTGTACACGTTGCTAAAGATCGCGTGACCGGATATAAGCCTATAATATAATAAAATAAATTTTAACTCGATTTAAAATATATGCAGAACAGATAAAAATATCTAAAAATATGGGAAAAATTACTATTTTCACGATCTATTTGATTTCATCTGCAGCGTTTCAAAACATCCTTTCATTCTATACTATGCTAAATTAATATGGAGCGTTTCCGGACATTTTATCAAAAATAGTGATCATTATTAACTTTTACAATAGCAAGTAAAGAAATACTGTGCTGGAATACACTGAGAAAAATAAATAGTTGGGACTACTACCTTTTTATTAGTAAAGCATTCTTTGGCTCTTACAACTATGCAGTTAGTAATGCCGACTAAGCAAATAGTTGGCTGAGGAAGCCGTTTGTAATACTCGTGACTAATTTAAGTTAGTTATGTTTTAGAAGTCAGTAGGGTGACCAGAAAAAAATACTTTTGGTTTTCTAAGGAGCGAAAGGCAAATAACTGTAGTTTATGCAATTGTAGAAGCCAGTTTTTTTTTTAATTTTAAACAATATTGAGAGGTGCCCCATCGTCTTTGAAGTTCTTATGTAATTAATATGGGCAAAACCAACTTTTTTTTTATTCAAGATTTTAACCATGAAGTTATCCAATTTTTAATTGGAACTTTTAATATGTTGTTCTTCATGTCCTCGGAATCCACATAAAAGCATTTTTTCAATGAAAACTTCATAAGAAATATTAATTACGGTTGCTTGAAAAGTGCCATTTTCACTGTTTTCTACTGTTTTCAAGGCCTAATAACGGCCCTAATAATTCATATCTTCTACTGAAATTTTAAGAATATTTTCATCGAAGGTTGAAGATCACATTTTCTGAAAAAGCAGATTAGGAAAAATATAAATAAGCCTGCAATAATGAAAACAAATCTGAGTAAATTTTGGAAATTTGACAGGTCTACGAAATAAGCTGTTTTTTTTCGGGGCGGACCGCTCATCAGCTCGGCCATAAAAGTCGATCATAGTGGGTCTCGACACCATAAACTCATAAAGCAGACCCTTTCACGGCAAAGCTTTCGATAGTTATATTTCCCTTCTTCAGAAAAGTGAGTAATAATAATTCAAGGGAAGCTAACTATACCTGTTATAAAGTCACCTCGATGAAAAGAGCTGAGATTACACTTTTACATACATAAAAAACATTAATCTATCATTTCCATTTAAACATTCAAATAATTTTTACTTTGAAATTTTAAAAAAATTTTACTTTTATTTCTGAAAATATCAGTTATTAGTAACCTTTTATAGTAATTTGAGAAAAAATTAAAACATATTTGGATATAATTTTGAAAATTAAATTCAGATAATCATTTCACATCACAAACATTGACAGAAATTACATAATTGCAATATAGGTACTTTAAATGTAAATAAACTTTTATTATACAAATCGTAGCCAATATTCAATTACATAACCCTAAAGTAAATAATCAATTCATTCACTTAATGTAAACAAATTAAAATTCAAGCTTTATGTAATTTAATATTGTGAAAAAATCAGTCAGCTAATAATTAATCAATCAGTTCAAAAAATAAGAAGCATTAAACTATAACTTTCATTACAACATTCCAATAATTTTTACTTTACGTATTTTTTTATTTTTACTTTCATTTCTAAAATTTGTATTTATTTGTAACCTTTTATACTAATTTCAGAAAAAATAAAACATATTTGAATATAGTTTTGAAAATTAAATAATAACATAAAAAGCATTACACAATTATTTTCATAAAAACATTCAAATAATTTTTACATTATATTCTCCTTTACATTTGAAATTGCATTTCTATACATTTAATTTATCAATAACCTTTAAAACTAATTTAAAAGGAATTAAAATATATCTACATATCATTTTGAAAACTAAATTCATATATAGTCATTTCAAAACGTCACAAACATTTAAAAAGATTACATAATTGCAATAGAGGTATTTTAACGAAAAAATAAACTTTTATTATAAAAATAATAGCCCATATTCAAATACAACTTCATGTTTTTTTAAACTTGAAATTTCATTTCTGAAATTTGAATTATGAATAACTTTTTATACTAAATTTCGAAAAAATTAAAACATACTATTTACATATAATTTTGAAAATTGAATGCAGATATTCATTTAAGCATTAATCTATCATTTTCATTGAAACATTCAAATAATTGTCACTTTATATTTTTTTTTAATTTGAACTTTCATTTATGAAAATTTGATTCTAGACTAATTCCAGGAAATTTAAGTTTTAATAGAATCAGTTAATAATTCGAATAATTTTCAACGTGATGGTTTCGAATAAATAATATAAACATTCTGTAAAATTTAAAGCGGACAAGTGATGAAACTCGGAGGCCTTGGGAGCCTTTTGGGATAAGTTTGCCTTTGTCTTGAGTTGAACTTCAAGACATAAAATTAAGTCTCGCTCGCGGGCAGGGACGAGGCTTAGAAAACTACTTCAGCATGTCATGGTTGTGTCTTAATTGGGGGGTACACTCGAACTCCAAAGATACGAGAATCTCGGGAATCGGGAACTCCAAAGATACGAGCGTGAAAGGGGCTCCTGCGACGTTTAGATTTCAGGGGTAATGCGTGAGAATGCACGCAGGCCTACTACGCGCATGTAATTTGTAGCGTACAAACATCGAAAATTCGACGTTACAGGGGAAAAAATGCTGCTCGCTCCTTTGGAGTCGGATCGCTCGTATCTGTGGAGTGATCGTATCTTTGGAGCTCGTATCTTTGGAGTTCGAGGGTAATTGAAGACTTAGCCAAGTCGAATTATTGTTACTCGGGAGAATAAGAAAGAATTAAAGTAACATCAAAAACGTAAAATTCCTATTTTTCATTTATGTATGTAGAAAGGAAGCTCTAATATTTGTATCTTAGTTTAAAGCTCCTAAGCAGGCAGATTTCTGTCTAACGGGAACAGAGCAGCTCAGGTGTGTATTCGCGATATAATTCGATTCATGAATATTCATAGAGAGTGTTTCCTGCACATTCTGGAAGCCCATGTATAGAGTGACGTAGACTATTATGTTATCTAAAATATCATATATATTAGGGTGGTTCATAAATAATAGTAAAAGCATCAAATTTAAAAAAATTGAAGGTGCTCTCGAAAATATTGTTTCCTTTTGGAGAAAAAAGGATTTACAGTGAACTCTCACTTAGTCCAAGGGCTGAGAAACATAAACATTAGGATATTCCAAGTCTGCAGGGGCCCCCACCTCTACCGCGAGTCATGCAGTGATTTTTTCAAGCGACGTTCATGCCTCTTTTTAATTGGTCAGCCACTGACGTAGGCGAGACCGTACATGAACAGTGGTGGGAGGTGAAGGAGCTTCGCCACTTGGAATATCTGAGCGTGAGGGATTTGGAATGAGTGAGCCTTGGAATAAGTGAGAGTTTACTGTAGTATAAATTTGAGCTAAAATGGACAATACCTATTATTTCCTCATCGGCCTTGAAGCTTTTAAAGCTTAATATCTTCCTTATTTTCGATGTCACAAAAAAATTTCACAGGGATTATTTTCTTGAATTTTTACCAAGAATTCAACGGTAAAATTAGATTTGAAAAAAATTAATCTTGATGGATGCAGTTTGCAATAATATGATATTTTATATCTTACATTCTACAACACAAAAAGGTTCTTTATTTTGGGGCAATGAATTCGTCTAAAAATTCTCCATCTTAAGAAAGACTCAAATACATTGATTAATATTTTTATTACTCCACTTGACTAAACTTGATTATATTCACTTGATTAATGTTTTGATTACTTCACTCATTGATGAAACATACATAAAATAAAGAATTGTATTTTTATTTGAGACAGCTTCTCTCCTTATGCCATGTATATTTTGTTTTCTTAAATTTATTAAAATTTTGTTCCTATAAATTGAGAAAGCACTGGCAGGAGGCCTCGGACTCAATGTTTATTTCTCTTTTTCTTCCACTTTTTCTCGTTTTTCTACTTATAAATGCGAAATGATTTAAAAGAACCTTGCAAGAAAATCTAACTATTTGTGGTTGAAAGTTCATCTTTTCAGTTGAAATGTCTACTATCGAATTTTTCTTAAGGTTTCATATTTTTTGGTTACAAACTTTATTGTTTGGCTTAAAATTGAATAATTTTGTTGAAAATTCAGCAGGAGATTCAACTTTTTTGTTAAAAATTTGCCTTTTTGGCTTCAGAATTCAACAATTTGATTAAAATTGTTTTATTTCTAGACCAACCTTTTTTTTGTTGAAAGTTAAACTATTTTGTTAAACACTCATCATTTTCGTCAATAATTCATCACTTTCTGTAGAAATTTGACCTGAAAATAAACTTTTTTGCTCAAAATTGAACTGTTAAAATGTATGTATCTTGTTAAAAATTCGACTTTTTTAGTATGAAATCAAATTTTTTGTTTAAAAATGCAACTGTATGTTTATAAATTAATCTTTTTTGGTTGAGGATTCAATACTTAGTTGAAAATTCGTAATTTTTTATTAAAGTCAACTATTTTTTATTTCATATTATAATATTTTTTGTTGAAATGTCTACAATTACATTTCTGTCAAAAATTCATCTTTTTGGTTCAAAATTCAACTCTTTAGTTTAAAGTTGAATTACCTTCCCAAACATTCATTTTTTATGTTGAAAATTCATAATTTTAGTTGAAAATTAATTTTTAATGGAAAATTTAACTATTTTGTTAAAAATTTAATTGATTTGTTCAAAATTCAACTAATTTGTTGGACACTCATATTTCTGGTTTGAAAATTAGGCTCTTTCTGTAGAAACTTCACCTTTTTAGTTCAAAATGCAACTGTTTGGTTAAAGAATAATCTGCGTTGGTTGAAAATTAACTTTTGTGTTGAAATGTTACCAGTTTTGTAAAAAAATGCGTATTTTCGTCACAAAAATTGTACAATTTGGTAGAAAATTTGGCTATTTGGTCGAAACTTTTTGTATTTTGTTAAAAATTCGTCTTTTTGGTAGAAAATCGTTTGACTTGAAAATTCAACTCCTTAGTTTAAAGTTAAATTACCTTCCCAAACATTCATTTTTTGTGTTGAAAATTCATATTTTCAGTTAAAAATTAATTTTTCAACATAAAATTGAATTATTTTGCTGAAAATTCAATTGTTTTTTTCTCAAAATTCAACTAATTTGTTGGACACTCATATTTCGGGTTTGAAAATTCGGCTCTTTCTATATAAACTTCACCTTTTTTGTTAAAAATGCAACTTTTTGGTTAAAAAATAATCTGCTTTGGTTCAAAATTAACTTTTATGTTGAAATTTTAAGTGTTTCGTAGAAAATTCGTATTTTCGGCTCGAAAATTCTACGATTTGATAGAAAATTTAACTATTTGGTCAAAAATTTTTGTATTTTGTTAGAAATTCATCTTTTTCACAGAAAATCAACTTTTTAGGTTGAAAATTCAACTGTTTGATTGAAAAATAATATTTTTTAGTTAAGAAATCAATAATTCTGTCGAAAATTCATTTTTTGGTAAAATCAAACTGTTTATTATTTTACATTAAAATATTTTTTGTGGAAATATTAACTATTACATGTTTCTTTATGGAAAATTCATAATTTTATTTGGAAATTCTTTTTTTCGTTTGTTAAAAAAATGATTATTTCAGCCATAAATTCAACTATTTGGTTGAAAATTCAACTGATTGGTTGAAAATTAATTTTTTCGTTGAAAATTCATATATTCAGGGTAAAATTCAACTGTTTTGTAGAAAATCTGCCTTTTTGTCTTGAAAGATAACCAATTTAGTAGAAAATTCAACCATTTGATACAAAATTAAACTATTTTCCAGAATTTACAATATTTTATGGAAAATAAACTCTGTTAAATAAAAAATAAACTACTTCGTCTTTGGTTAAACTTGATCTTTTTTAGTTAAAAAATTTAATTATTTTTGGATGACCCCTAAATAAATTCAGGAAAAAATGTAATTCGTAAAAATTGCGTAATATAGGGGGGGGGGGTCAAAATTTACGGACATAAGATTATAGCCAATTATTTGAAAAGTTCAAAAATATTTATCAAGGAAAAGTAGAGAAATAGTGGCATTAACGGACAATTGTGAGAAAATAGTCTCTGTAGTATCATTTTTGTCGAAACAGTAGGAAAATATTTTCTTCGCTCGAAAAAAGTATCAAATAGTGTTAATAACGTACATTTTCAAAGCTTTCTTAGTACCATAAAACAGGGTAATTTTGGACATGTGGGGAAAATTTGGACACCCCTAAATTTCCTAAATTGTTAGGATAAGTTATTTAAAACTATTCGAAGAATCTGGAATCATTTCAAGTCTCAACTGTTTTTACATTCTGGTTCAAACCACCCACCTAACGTAATTTGAACTATCAATTTAGGAATGTCCGGATTTACCCCACATGTCCAAAATTACCCCGTTTGACGGTACTACAACAATTCAGATTGCTTTCGCAAAGAAAGAGTTTTTTTAAAACATCAATTTCGCACATCATCAGAATGTAAACTTTCCAAATTAGTTGTCAAGGTGATTTTTTTGGTTCCATGATACCTTCTCATTGAATCGGTTTTCATTATTTGAACAAAGAAATCTACAAGACAGTCACATTTTTCTTCGTGTAAGGGATGCCGAGAGGGGTCTTATTGGCTGGTTGTCACCGACTCAATGATGGTGGTGTCGATAACCATTATGTATGTATTATGCACAAGTGTGGTGCTACTAACCCCATAGAGCGTAACTCGATGGACCGAGGAAAATTTGCAGGGGCGTGATATGCTCGTTTGATCGTGAGCAATGCCCTTACGGGTCAATGAAGCGCACTTTTCACAAGGGGTTTCAATCACAAAAGTCGACTGGCTATCTGAGACAAAAGAATTCACCTGATTTTATATCAAGATCTTTGATTAAATCTCTGTTTTTATCAAAAACCCTTAGAGAGAATAATTAATAACGTTGTTTTGTTTTGCCCTTAGGTCTAGATATTTTCGGTTAAATAATAAATCCTTTAATCATGTAGAGAATTTGTCGATGCATTTCGCCATGAATCATGACCTCTTCAAGACTGAAATTACAGAGAATGTACATAAAGTAACATCATAGCTATTTGAATTGAACAAACAGAAAAAGGAAGGAAGAAACATACCATATGTGACGCTTCTCATTAGTTATAAAAAAGTTGAAAGTTTAAAGGCGGAAGATTTGAAGGTTCCATTATGTTTACATAGGCCATAAGGATAAAATTTTCATGAATTTTGAAGAAAAACCATGTTAAAAATGTTAATTTAGGAAGCTTTTTTATGAGTATTTGATGTACATAAATTGTCTGTAATCATTAATTATATATTAACTAATTGGCAATTAACACGTGTGAATGAACCTGCTTTAAAAAAAGTGCAGATACTTACAATAAACATATTGAATTCCAGAAAAGTAGAAAACATTTTAAACTTAAGATCGAAAAGAAATCTATTTTATCATGAATAATTTTATGCAAAATGAGCATGAATAAGATCCACAATTTTTAAAATTTGTATGCAAGTGAAATAATCAAAACATAATACCTGCAATTAAAAAGAGACATATACATACACGAATACACCGAAAAATACATACATATGTATACTTTACCTTTTAAAGCTTACTATATGTAGTTTTGCATTCATTAGTGAACAAAAGAAAAGTGAAAAAGATATAAAAATTATTCTTTATAATATGAATAAATAAGTATTTTTGAGTTGAACGTTGAAAATGAATAATAGTTTTTTATAATAGTTACTAAGATATTGAAATTTATGAAAGTTTTCCAAATGTCTCGATGATATGATAAAATATATTAAAATTTTCAGTGTCTGATCTAAAATTCACGGTACCTTCATTTTTAACAATATGAAACATTTATAATATGTTCCTTTTGTGCTAATTACTTTCTAGGTAAAATATTTCAACATTTCCGCTTCTAAAATTAAACTTATGATTAAACTCAGTTGTGTGTTTGCATAATCCTGTATTTCTTTGTTTTTTATTTTGTGTCCCACATATAATTTTCCACAATCTATACATCTTAGTCTATAGATAAGATTGGTTTTTTCAAATTTAGGTATTTTATCCTTAGTAGACTGCATATAATTTTTCCTGCAGTTTATTCTTTATGTAGAATATAATCGTGATATTCAACTTCTTACAGATTCTTAATAGAGGCAAATGAAGATCTTTGTGATATGGTAACACAATCACTCTAGAAACATTTATTCTTTTCTCTTTTTTAGTAGTTTCTTGTGGATTTTTGTTTTCTATAAATTTAAGTCTTTTTTCAATGTTACTTTTGAAAAATTCATAATGATAGTTGTTATTACTTGAGGTTTCATAAATGAAACTTATGTTTTTCTTGTGAAATTCAGGTTCTGACAATTTTATTCCTCTGTCAACCAAGGAGAAAACAACACCTCTCTTGTGTGAAATGTTATCGTTAGATAAAAAATTAAGTGTGCCTTCTGAAGCTATATCTTTTTGATACCAATCAGTTGCTATATAACCTTTGCTAAAAATAACAGTTGTGTCTAAAAAGTAAATTTTTTTATTGAGAGATTGTTCTAAAGTGAATTGAAATGATCCAGCTTTTTGATTGAAATCTTCTAAGATTTTAAACATATCATCCTTGTGCAAACAAATGAGGGTATCGTCTACGTACCGATAGTAAAAAAGAATTCTAAAAGATTTAATTTTGATAATATCCTCTTCCAAATTTTATAAAACAAGTTCTGACACCACTGATGATATGAGGGATCCCATCGGGGTCCCATATTTTTGTTTGTAAATCTTATAATTAAATTGAAGATATGCATTGTCTAGACAAAATCTGAATGCCTTATCGAATTGTGCAAAGGGTAATTTAGTGTCTGGTTATAAATTTTTCTTTTAGGTTTAAAAATTACCTCACGCTTATGACATCAATAAAGAAAATAATTTGCATCCAAAGTGTTGAATTTACAAGCCAAAAAGACGCATTTTCTACAAGGAAGATTAGTTTTAAACCCAAAATATGAATTTTTAATAATAAAGTTAATTTACAAAAAATTGTTGTATCTTAAAGCCAAAAAAAAGTTCCCACCAAAAATTTCAATTTTAAACACAAAAAAAACGAGTTTTCAACAAAATTAATGAATTTTTAGCTAAGAAAGATACATTTCTAAACAAAAATGGAATACTCACATTTTCAGTTAAAGAAAAACCTGGATCTGCATGAAGAAATTTCTAAAAGGGGAAGTTCATTGCTTGAAGCTGATTACGTAAAATTGATTCAATGAAAGTCAAAACTTTTAGAAAACAAAGTTTTAATATTATCTTGAATTAATGAGCTTCTGTTGAAATAATAATTGGATCGGGAGATAATAGTCATTGTCTCAGAAATTTGGTTAAAAATCATAGAATAAGCCGGCTTCATATTGAAGTCTTTACCTCCGATTTTAGAATAATGATTAATTACGAAAGGTTACAATTTTCTGCACAATTTTCGGCATTACGGTCCATCCCCTTTTATTTCCCTTTTCCTACAGATGAATTTCAAACGAAAAAAAACAAGAATTCTCAACAAAAAAGTTAAATTTTCAAGTAAAGAAATTAACTTTTAACTAAAATGATGAAAGTTTAACCAAAAAAAAATATTAATTTTTAAGCAATTTTAAACCAAAAATATAATATTTTAGTCTCCACTTAGAAAAAATAATTTTCCACACAAAAAAAAAACGAATTATCAATCAAATAGTCAAGTTTTCAAGATAAAACTGAATTCTTGACAAAAAAGACGAATTTTCAACAAAATACATGAATTTTCAACCAAATAGTGGAAATTTCAACTGAAAAAAATTAAATTTCAGCTTAAAAATTTGTTTTCAACCAAATAAAATGAATTTTCAACAAAATAGGTCAATTTTCCACCGAAAAGATGAATTTTAAACCAAGAATATGAAATTTCTACCAAAAAGGAGGAATTTTTAACCAAATAGTGGAATTTTCAAATGAAAAAATCAATGTTTCACAAAAAATGGAATATTTAAATTTTCAGTTCAAAAAGTTAATTTTCAATAAAAAGACCGAAATTCAACAAAATATTTAAATTTACAGTCGAAAAAATTAATTTTCAACACAATAAGTAAAATTTCCACCGAACAGATGAATTTTAAACCAAGAATATGACATTTCTATCAAAAAGGAGGAATTTTCAACCAAATAGTGAAATTTTCAAATAAAAAAATCAATGTTTAACCAAAAATTGAATATTTAAATTTTCAGTTTAAAAAATTAATTTTCAATATAAAGGCCGAAATTTAACAAAATGTTTAAATTTATAGTCGAAAAAATGCATTTTCAACTAAAAAGATAAACTTACGACTATGAAGATTATTCTTTTGCCAAAAAGTTGAATCCTTAACAAACAAAAAAAAGAATTTTAAGCCAAATAGTGGAATTTTTGTCCAAAATGAAATAGTTCAATTTTCAGTTAACCAAATTCATTTTCAAACAAAAGAAAAAACGAATTTTCAACAGAATAGTTAATTTTTTAAACAAAGAGATGAATTTTGAACTGAAAGGATGAATCTCCAACCTGAAAAATGAGTTTGTAACATACTATTTTTATTTTCAACCAGAAAAAAAATTTCTCCACATAGTTTAATTGTTCACGAAAATAGTTCAATTTTCAACCAAAAAGATTAATTTTCAAACAAGAAAATCAATTTTTCAATAAAAAAGAATAATTTTAACAAAATACATAATTTTTCAATTAAGAAAGACATATTTTCACCAAAAATGAAACAGTTAAATTTTCAGGCAAAAAAATCATTTTTCAACCAAACAAACGGAACTTCAAGCAAATAGTTAAATTTTTAACTAAACCATTTTCGACTAGAGTCAACAATCTTCAGACAGAATTTGTAACAAAGCAGTTAAGTTTTCAACTGATAAAGAAAACATTTCAACTAAAGATGAAATAGTTTAATTTTCTGTTAGTAAAATTAATTTGTTACCAAATGGGAAAAAAACGAATTTTCAACAATATAGTTAAATTTTCAACTAAAGAAATGCATTTTCTACTAAAATAGTTTAATTTTCAACATCAAAATACAAATTTTCAACAAAGCAGTTGACAAAAATTGTGGAATTTTTCACAGAATAGATCCATTTTTCACCAAATAGATGAATTTTCAACCGACAACATAAGTTTTCAACATTGAGGATTAATTTTTTACCGGAAATTACTCTGATTACTCTGGATTACATGTGTAATACCCCGGATTAGGAGTGGATTACTCTAGATGACAAGTAGATTAGTCTTTTGGATAACCGAATGTTCCACCGGATTACCAGAGTTGTTTCCCTCTAGGTAGAGATTGATGTTTAGAGTTCAAAGTTTACAGTTTGATGTCTATTATTATTTTAATTCTAATAAAAAATTAAGTTTATTTTTCTGCCAGGCTTGAGACAGTTACAGCCCAATATTTCGAAGGCATTTTTATTAAGAATTAAATTTTTTTAATAGACTGAACAGGGATGTCCTGCTTTATATCATCAGTCACGGACGCATTTTTGTAATGCAGTTAAGTAATCTGATAAGACCAGTGTGCCTAATTTAACATATTGGGCACAGCCTGACTTTTTACCCCATCATTACAGACAAGCGCATGATGGGGAGACCTACAGCTTGAGGTGGGACCCAAATCATCAGAACCTCGGTAAAAGTACATAAAAAAATTTCCAGAGGTACTGACTCTCTCCACGTGGACCCATTAGTATCCAAGGTTACTATATTTCCTTTTGTAATTTTGCATGAAATATTAATTCTGCAGGTTAATTTTTAATAATTTAATCCGCCTCCCTTTCTTTCATAGTTTCATTGACAAGGGCTTGACAGTTTTTCTTTTTGTTTTCATGTTGAAGAAGCTTTTCTATGTATAATGTAATATATAAGTGACTCTGAAATATGAGAGACAACATTATAGGGTGACCCTTCGTAGCAATGTGATCTAACCGGAAACAAGATGATTCACCAAGGAACAATAAGAAGATGAAGAATAGATGTCACTTTAAGCGAGGGTGTCTTTCGAACCCTCATTTCATGAGGTTCATTGTTCACATATCAAATAATCTAATATATTTTATACCGTAATCATGACCCATAAAGAAATTTAAGCTATCTATGAATGCTCAATTGTTCGAAATAAAAGAGTGATTATATCACAACAATTGTACAATCAAAATTTATGTATAATTAATAAAATTGACGTTTGACCTCGGATCTCTGAGATTTCTCCTGTGGCCTTTGATAAACAAATGTTTAAAATGGAAACTACAAGTTAAAGTGTTGACAATCTGCAATTTTAACTATTGAGAATTAAACGAATTTCAGTTGACCAATTCTTAAAAATTTATCAAATTGTTAAATGTTTATATTATCACAAATAAATCACAAATAAACGCCCAGAAAATGTAATCAAATATTTAAACAAGAAATATAAACCTATGAAAATGAAACCTTGACAATTCCTAAAATTTAAAGTTGGAAAGGATAAAAATTCAACTTTAAAGTGGAAAAGATACATTTTTAAATAAAAATTGATAAAATATAGTTATCAAATGTCATGTTTGGATTGTAATATGATATATGTTAGACAAAGTTGTAGATATTTAAAAGCTAAACATTCTTGTTTATACTCTCACAATTTCGATTTTATTATTAAGAACGTTGAAATCTTAAACATTGAACAAAACCTTGACAAAAGATTAACTTAAGAAGTGATTTATACAAGAAGAAATAAAAATTCAGTAAACTTTAGAACAGATATTGAAAGCTTAAGCTCCATATACCATAACGTCATTTCACAAATTAAAACCTAGAAGTAATTTACAATTTTAATTTAATTTTTCTAGAAATATTTGATTTCCCAAGTAAAAACATCACGTGACATCCTAATTCAACCTTAAAAAACTATTATAACATATAACTCATAAATATCACATGTCTCTCTCTAATTACTACCTAAAAATGTGAATAATTTTATTTAATTATAGTCCAGGATGTCATCCTGAGATTCTTATCAATCTAAAATGTTTCTCCTGTAATTTTTCTTTCTCATAAAGTAAGCTTGTTATTTAAATAGTTCAGGTTTATTTCCTGAATAATTATATTAATTAATTCCACATTTTTTGAGGGTATGTTTTTTGATTTCTACCATGTTTTGTTTTTATTTTTTCAATTTTCTGTTTTTGGAAAAATTTCTATCACAATAAATGTAAATGATTTATAATTTTGTCTCAACTTTCTTTAATTTTCTGATAGGGTAAATATATTTTATAAACAAATATACTGGTTAAAATCCACTAATGGATATTTATCAAACCATTCTGACCAAAATAATTTTTAGACATAATTTTCTTTAAAAAATGGAATAGTTACATTGTTAGTTAAAATATCAAATAATTAAAAAAAGTAAATAAATTTTCAACAAAATAGTTAACTTTTTAACTGAAGAAATACTTTTTCAACTATAATGATGAATCCTCAACTATAAATAAAACGTTTTCTATTTGTGCAAAATTGGTTGAAAATTTTTTATGTGTATAGTTTTGAAAAATAGATAATATAACATTTTATTTTTGAAAAAATAATTTTTGATCAAGTTGGAATTTGTTTAAATATCAACAAAATTATTGTATTTTTTTGGATTAGGCTAGTCGAATAATTATTAATTTTTTTTTTAAATTTCTTCCACATATCTTTTTTAGTTTCGTTTACAGAATACAGAAATTTTACAACTTTTGACGATGCTGATTTTTCATTTTTTTTACTATTTCAAATTGGCCAATAATGAACTAAGTGAAAAATGTATCGACGTCTAAAAAAATAATTGTGTGCTTATTCCATTCCAAGAGAACTAATTTTATGAAAAATGCTTTCAAACAAAATTGCACATAAGTAAACTATTGAGCAAATTTACAAAATTAAAAAAAAACAATTGACAATCAGAATTTTAAGCCAAACAACGCATGATATGAAAAAAAGTCAAGAGAAGAAAAACATTGCTTTTTGACAGCCCTACAAGATCATTATAACAACTTTTTGCATTTTCTTGAAAAATCGAACATTCAAATTTTGATTGCATGAAAAATATTGAAAAATCAAAAATTGCATTTTATGGTCAAACTATGCAAGATACGAAAAAAGATTAAGAAACAAAAATTGTGCTTCTGAAAAAGATCTACAAATTTGTTCATAATCACTTCTTGATAGGGCGTGTAGCTTTTGTTTTTATCGTAAAAAATGACATTAAAATTAAAAATTAAAAATTTGTGGAAACACGACAAAAGGTACCAAACGACGAAAAATACAAAAAAGGTCTTAAAGAACAATAATGGCTTTTAATTATTTTGCAACATTTCTTTTAACCATTTTTCAATAGGATTTGTCATTTTGGTTTTATTTGTCGAAAGTACTGTGCAGAAAATCGAAAATTCCAATATCGAACCAAACGGCTTGAGATAAGGAAACAACTTCCAACAAGAAATTGCAGCTTTCAAAAAGTCCTGCAAAATTTATCCATACCATTTTTTGATAGGACTTGTCATTTTGTTTCTTTTCATTGAAAATATTATGAAAAAAAGTCGAAAATTCAAATATTGAGCCAATAAACGACGCAAAATGTGGGGAATAGTTTTTGAGGACATTTCAGTATTTAAACATCCCTACAATATTTCTTTGTACCATTTTTTGACAAAACTTATCATTTTTAATTTAATAATCGAAATCGATATGAAAAAAATCGCAAATGCTAATATTACGCCAAAAGACGCGAGTTACGTAAAAAATCTGAAAGAAGACTTGCACGATATTTTGTTTTATCCATAAAAAATAATATGAAAACAAAAATCCTATCTTCAGCATAACAACGCGAGATAGGGAAGAGTGTCTGAAGAAAGTATTGTAGTATTTTTTTATTTATTTTAACGTGATTCAGGAAATAAATAAAATTTACAAATGTCTGTTAAAAATCGAGCGCGTTGCGTGAGCATCGCGATGAGAATGTGTACCCCGAAGCATACAGTGCTTTGAGCAACTTAGTCTTTAGCTATACTTAATTATGTAGAAAAATCAGAATATGAAGAGGCCCAACAAATTATGGTGCATTCTTAGTAGTTGAAGTTTTTCGTAGTGAATAATAATGTAAAATAAGAAAATAAAAACAAAATTTGTTTTCAAGCTAGAACTTTCTTAAATGTGCACAAAATGAGTTTTTTGATTGTGCTAACTGCATATTTTCATGGAAAAAATTAAAACAAGTTGTGCTTGAAATTTCTTTAGCTGCGTCTAAAGAAACATGCTATTCTTCTATTATCAAGAAAAAACGTTCCTGGTTTTAAAAATGTGAATTTGGCCTTTTTTAAGAAATTTTTATATCTGATAGAAATTGTTTAGAATTCTCAGGATCATTTTAAAAATTAATTTTTCATTCCAAATGTGTGGAATTTGTAATTTTTGAAAATTTTTGACGTAGTTTTTAGTTTAATATAGTAATAATTAAACATTAGTATTCAAATAAAAGAGCACCCCTTCATATGATTTTTTAGAATTTTCTAGTGAAGAGGGCGACGAATGAAATACTTGCGAGGCAGATTCATTTTGTCAACACTCTAATGGGCTGACATATTTACTATTTAGTTGAAACGTGAATAAATTGGCACTAATTATAATCTCAAATTGAAGCAAGGGAAATTATATAACATTTTAAATTTACACACGTAAAAGTTTTCCTATGTGGATTACATTGTTCATACATGTATTTTATTTAAAAAGTGTAAAATTGCCATTAAGTGACTTTATTTATAATCATCTTATACCATTTATTGTATTTTGATTCCTCAATCATTCTCCATCTTTCCATTAATTGTCTTTCCTTGTCCTTTCCCTCCAATTCTTCATAGTTTACTCTATTCCCCTCTCCTATATTTCTAGCACTAAAAAACTCCCTCCTTTCTTCTTCCCATCTTGTTAGTTCTACCGCTCTTCCTCTCCTTTCTTCTACCTCCTTCAAACACTTCACCACTAACTCCTCTCTCTTTTTATCCCTTAGTTTCGTCTCAAATTGCCATACCCTCTTTCCCACTCTAGTACTTAATTTATCCCTTTAGACTTCTTCTCTCATCATATATCCAGGCGTGCACCAGTCTATCCCTAGCGTCCACCTTATATACCTTTTTTGTAAACTCTCAATCTTTTTCCTTTCCTTCCACCCCCCCCCCCCATATCTCCGCTCCATAACCTAATACCGCCTATACCAGCTCATCAAATAACCAAATTCTTCTTCT
>JAABKJ010001924.1:0-29200 GCA_011634705.1 Andricus grossulariae
TAATTATAGATAATCCAATATATATTATATATATTATATTATCAATTTAATGGACAATTTTATGAACAAACATTTAGAATACTAATAGGATATGTTGATGATTTAATGTTATATGTATATTTGAAAACATTCTTCTCGCGTTCAAATTTCTTTTGTGCAATTTTGTTGTCACAGTTGATTTTTTCTACTATATGTTTTTTAAATCTGATTTTTGGAAACATGCTTATTTTGTTTCAGGCTTTTTTGTGCAATTCTGTTACATAAGTTGATTTCCTTTGACTTCATGCTGTTACGAATTTTCTACTAACGATAAAAACATTTTAATTTTGCTTTGACGAGGATTACTGAATAGATAGTTTATAGATCGTTCGTCTAGTTTTAATGGCTTTGGGGTAATTTATGTCTGTTTAGCTTAATGCAGCTAGTTTCGACTAAATTAAATGTATTCATGGTGATTTGAATGCACTAGGGTTAGTTAGTATGCATTCGGGTCAATACAGGGCTATTGGCTAAGACAATTAAACATGATTCTTGACATAAACTTATACAAAATGTACCACTTTTGCAAATTTAATTGACAGTATGTGGACAATTATTTGGTAATTCTTTTACAACATTTATTCGAAAGGAATATGTTTGCTGAATTGCTTCAAATTTTACTTTCTGAATTAAATAAATCTGAACAAAAATGTTGATGACTCTAGAAATTAGAAGAGCCTTAGATATACCATGATTTAAAGAAATATGTCATAGAAATGAAATTCAATATTAATGGTTTATTATAAAAATTAACAGCAGAGCAGATACATATGAATATACATACATATCATCTCAATTTTAGAAGCAAATAATAATAAACACATTGCGATCATTGAAATAATGTGAAATTCGATTAGTATGAATAAGAAATGATAGATTGAGGAACTTAACGAAGAAAATTGATGAGTTAAATGGCCTCTTGTTCTTCAGAGGTTTCGCCCAAAGTAATATATCAAACAATTGTTAGCTTTCTATCTAAATCTCTCATCAATAATCATTGGGACTTCAAGTGAAGCAGCTATTCGATATTCTTATGGTCAGCGTCAATTATATTTTGTGGGAAAAAATTGGACAGTATGTTTCCATCGTGTTCTATAAGCGGGAACAATAATTTGAATACCAAATTTAAATGTTACAAGTCAGTCTTTCGTAATCAACAATCATTCACATTCATGAGCTTAGTCGTAAAAGAAGATTATTTCCTCGACACCCATTAGATGTTGTTTGTAATAATCTGCAATCTCGTAAAGACCTTGTAGAGTCTTGCAGAGAGAGGTTGTTGTCCGGAAGGTTGAACCCTTAGAGAATTGCTCGACGACATAAATCCATTCGTTCTCTAGGAGAGAGCGGAAAAAGATTGCCGGCAACTAATCGAATGAGACGCGAAAACCTAAAGCCAACAGGCGTCAGTCCAGAGTACAGATAGTACTATTCGTTTTACTAGTACTCCTGCTGCAAATGGGTTTGACGCAAGTGAGGAAAATCCAACCTTTCCAGACGGAAATTAGTGTAAACGGTTTTCGCCGAGGCGGTCCCAAGGAGCTGGTTCGTGAAGCTATAAGGGTGAGAATTGTAAGGCAAACTAGGTCATCGCGTAATCATTTAGTCGCTTCCGACTCTTACCCAGCTCTGTAGTCAATGCCGGACAAAGTTTCTTGCAAATCGTCTGCGTTTGTCTTCTCAGTAAACGCCCTCGACAAAGACATGCCTGCGCAAACACTCCAACACACACATGCAATTTCACTGCGGAAGTGTTTCTACTTAAAGACGATGTTGTGAAGAGTGGGAGGACTCTATAGCATAAACACATTTGCAATTTGTGTCTCTTTCGGCTTCTATGTTTCGTAGGATCAAAAACACATCTTGAGAAATAATCTAGTTAGCAAATTCTTTAACGGAAATTGACAACTACAGGCCCAAAAGCTCATGAAGAGAATATAACCGTTAATATACCAGAATCAACATGGCTTCCTACCAATAATATCTGCGGTTACAAATCTTGTATCTTTCACGCAATTTGTGTCTGAGACAATATCGGAAAACCATCAGGTTAATGCAATTTATATGGATTTCTCTAAAGATTTTGATTAGATCAGCCACAGATTGCTGAAACGAAAACTTGAAATGCTGGAGATTCTTTAAAACATTAAGACTTTAATAGATTCGTTCTTGCAAGATAGGCAACATGTGGTCTATTATGTGGGCTACACGCAAGGATATAGCTACACTCTACAGTGGTCTAGCTCATCTTTTCTAGTTTTTGAAAATGACAAAAAAAAAATATTTTAGAAGATCATTAATGTTAGAGACTATTTTATATTATAGAAAAATTTAAATATGTTCTCTGAATGGCGTTTTAATAACGAAATACCATTAACCCTGGAAAGTGTAGAGTAATCAGGTACACTCGTTACCTATATCGTATCTCTTTTGCGTACTAACTGGGAGAAACACCAATATAAAGGGTATTTCTATTACGGGCCTAGGGGAATTATTTAAGTCGGATCTTAAATTTGAACATGTCGACATAATTTCATGAAGAAGAAATCAAAAACAAGTGATTTTTGAAAATGCAACAATTCATTATGATTTATAGCTATTTTCTCTTAGATAATTGCTGTAAAAATGAGGTTTCTTCTAAAATGTATAACTTTGCTTCGTCTTTTCAGTTATGAACAAGTGATAAATAAACATTAGAGAGAAACATTTTTCGAACAATTTCTCTCTTTTTCGTGAATTTATTTCGTTGGAGGTGAGCTGATATCAAAATATGTTTAATTTCCATTTTTTCTATTGCGTTTTGTAATAAACTTTTTCTTGCAATTTAAAACAAATCTTTTACAAGTCATTCAGACACCTAGTTCTCCCACCTATTCCTAAGTATTCCATTTTTTGTTTTTGTCTCTTGTGTAAGAGAGCTTCTTTGCTTAAATTATTTGTGTAAACATTGGGAAGAGAGCAAAAATAATTCACCTAAAAAAGTGAAAGACAATTTCAAAAATGATTCTTGTTGTGGTTCACTTATTATTTGTTTATAACCAAAGAGTCAAAGCAAAACTAAAGATTTCAGGAAAAAGCAACTTTCAATTACTTTAAGAGAATTTGGCTATGAACAGTAATGAATTGTTCAAATATGCATGTTATTAAACTTGCAATAATTATTATCACAAAGAATGAAAAAAGGTTTTTCATAATTTTTAGTGTTTAAAGAGGATTAAAGTTATCCGGACAGAGAAAAAACCTTTTTCAGAAAAATGAGGATGTTCCTCATAAATTCCAATGCGTTATTTGTTTCACTGGTTCAAAGGATGTGCTCGATAATGAACGAATTTGCATTACATACTGAAGGCAATAATATTGAAACTTATATTATGTCGAGCAGTCTACTAAAAAAATAGCCAAAAACTTTATATTGTATAACAGGAAGTAGTTTATAACAGGAAATAGTTTATATAGATGAAGCGTATGAGCGGAAAATAACATTGTTACGAACTAGATACAAGCCACTTAATTGGATTCCTGTAAACTGCAAAGCATTGCAGCAAGTGTAATACCTTGTAATTGGCTCCGACAGTTGGGTGCAATTTTGAATAAT
Source organism: Andricus grossulariae (assembly GCA_011634705.1). Classification (NCBI taxonomy): domain Eukaryota; kingdom Metazoa; phylum Arthropoda; class Insecta; order Hymenoptera; family Cynipidae; genus Andricus; species Andricus grossulariae. The sequence continues at coordinate 3,635 of JAABKJ010001924.1, forward strand.
TACAAAAGAAAACTATACTCATGTTATTATTCAACTATTTTTCAAGCCCAGCCTAACATTAACTATAAAATAGGACAATGGTCTGTCTGTCAACAGTGAATCTCTTATTTTTCCGCTTACTTATCGCGTGCTGATTTTTTCCCACCATACAGTTTGAAATTTTTTTCTTTTTCTTTTTGACTTCGATTTCACATATAGTGAAATTCTATTTTGATTTAAAAAGTTGTATCGAATATATAAGAATTCTTTAGTTTGGATTGTGATATCGAATTCTCATTATTTTACATCGGCATAACAACAAACTTCATCTAAATTTAGGATCATTTAAATTTAGATCCAGTATTTGGGGCCTACAGAGTTTTTTTTATTACCAATGCTAATTAAACAAATTTCAGAAAAGTAAACAAAGTGTCAACGTTCTCATTTTGACCGCTGATAATTAAATAATTTCCAATTGAAAATCTATAAAATTGAATAAAGAAGACATGAGAATGACGAGTCCATGACAACTGGATGAGGACCATAAATTAAATTTCTGAGGATAACAACAAAAAAACGTTTTCTACGATAAGCTTTTAAATAGAAAATTTTAGTGAAATGATGAAAGTATGTGTTTCTCAAGAACTCTACATTAACGATGTAAAAACATCAGGAACATATATTTTCGACGTGGTAGGATGAAAAAACAAAACATTTTTTATCCACTTCTCCATCTCATATACTTTAAAACTGCGTATTTCTTACAAAATCACGCAAACACAATAAAGATTTCTTTCTGGGCAGCTGCTATTCTCAAAAGTTTTTTATCTTATCTTTGTATGACAGAAAAAATGATTCTTATGTCTTCATTCCAATTTTAAATCCTTAACTGCAAATGTTAAAAATTCAAGAATTTTCTATTGCTAATATTGCAAATTGAATTACATATTTTAAATGAATCTTTGAAATAATTCATTTTCAATCATGAGCGTTCCAAATTGATGTATCTTCAATTCTAGATCTGCAAATTTGAATTGTTGAAAAAAAAAAATTTCCAAACATTCAAAATTGCATCATTTTAAATTACAGACATTAAAAATGATGTAATCTTCAATTACAATTCTTCATGAAATTTGAAAAATATTTTCGAAAATATTTTCATAATTTAATGTTTTCAAACTGTAAACATTTAAAATTAAACAAGTTGGTGAATTTTCAATTGCAAATATCTTCGAAATGGATCAGTGTCGAAAAGAGAAATAATCAGAAGAAACCAGAATTCCAGAATGTCTTTTGAAGACATCTTATTACGATATAAGGTCCCAAATAAACTTATTAGTTCCTTTCTTTTCATGTAATTTTCACTGGGATAAAATCATATATTTGGAAAAAAGTTACAGATTCCTTGAAGTCGGTGTAGCATATCTTTTAATTTTATGATTAGGCAATCATAATAAGAAACATGCATTTCAGGATAATCCAAATTTATACCTGATAACATTTTCAATGTCATTTTTGGTGAATCTTTTTAGTTTAAAAAAAAATAGTAACAAACTCTCAGCCAAATTAGTTGATAATAATCCGTGCCCCCAGGAATTTAAAATGAACAAAAAGTCAAAAATTTTTTATGTAAAATTCATTTTAAAAACGACTACTTTAAAACCTCTTTCTTGAAAAAGATTTATCTCCAATGAAAGAATTTTTCGCTATTAAAAAAATTTTAAAACAATTTTACGAACTAATTTTCAATTGTTCGAACCACTATTATTTGTTTAGGTAACATTTTTCAACCTGTGAATCATAAAAAATCATGATTTTCCGGGATTAATAATACACTTTATGAATGCTATAAGAGTAATATTATTTGTTTAATACATTCTACAATTGTGTAAACAATTAATAACCACTCACTTCTGGTATTTTATGGAAAATTTGGAGAAAATTCTAGCTCTTTCAAATCCCGTACACCATTCTACTTGTTATTATTCATTACTTTCTCTAATAAATTATATCGCAATCGATTAAACAAATATTATTTGTTTAAATAATGTTATCAGTAAGTTCTTATTAGTTTTTTTTATTGTGGGATCAATTAATTAGTTAATTTGCGTGAAGAAGTAGGATCATAAGCTTAATAAATGTTCATTGTTTAAACAATTTCAAAATATCCTAAAGCACAAATATCACTCCCAAAATCCATTAATTCATTGAATCATTATTCCCGAAAAAATTTTCTGTTCATTATTTAAAGTAAAGAAAAAAAATTTATTAATTTAATTACTGTTTAAGCAATTAAAGATTAGTAAATAATTTTATTTGTAAAGACCTGTTTCACCGACAGATAATTTCTTTGTCCAACAATTTTTTTTAGTCGTCTTTGACATGTATGATAAATAAAACTGCTATTTTTATTTTTTGGTCTTATTTTCTGGGTCAAATCTAAAATTTATTAGGTATAAATTGTTAATTAAACATTCCCTAAAAAGTTTTTTTTTTATTTAATTTACAAACAGTTAATAAAACGTAGTTGTTTTTCCCATTTTGGGAATAAGGGGTGCATCTCTCTGGGATTTGGGTTATTTCAATCTTCCTAATTAGGTAGCAAGACACTTTAATTAAAACAAACATTATCAACCGGAAACGGAAAAGAATACCTTCTTACGCGAAGAAATTTACTGTTTTCGTGATCCATCGTCTAATCATGAAATCTTCCTAGCACGAGATCCGTCTTCGAACTTCCTGTAATTTTTTAATGAACGGTCGTTAATTACCCGAAGATAAAGTTATATTAACCTCTTTGCGAATTAAGTTTTTTATGCTCGAACTTTGGTAATCGTTGAAGTTTGAAAAACACAAGATTGTAAACTATTCTGAAAAGTTGGATAACCACATTCAATTCTATGATTTCCAGAAAAGATTTTTTTTTCGGAATTTGGGACAAAAAAATTTTATTTTTCAACAAAATAATTAAATTTTCTAAATAATAGTTGAATTTTCAACCATGTAGTTAAATTTACAAAAAAGTTTATTTCTTGTCGAAAAATTTAATTGTTGATATTTGAACCGAACAAATATTTAATTTTCAATCAGAAAGAAAAATGAATTTTTAATCCAAGACTAAAAGGACAAATTTTCAACGAAATATTTGGATTTTCGAACAAAAAAGATGACTCAACAAAATGGTTCAATTTTTCATAAAATAATTGAATTAAAGAAGAAAGCAGTTGACTTTTATACCTGAAAAAGTTCATATTCAACATGAAAATTAATTTTTGATCAAGAAAGATGAATTTTGAACTGAATAGTGGAATTTTTAACTAAAAAAGATTAGTTTTCAAACAACAAGATGAACTTTCTACCAAATAAGACATAATTTTTACGAAAAGAGGTTAAAAATTCGTCTTCTATGTTAAAAATGTACCTTTTAATTAAATTGTCTGTTTTGGTTGGGGATACATCTATTTATTTAAAAATTTGTATCTTTAGGTTGAAAATTCCAAAACTTGGTTCTTCGTTGAAAATCGATTTTTGCTGTTGTTAACGATTCATCATTCTAGTTGAAAATTCAACTATTTTATTAAAGAATCATCTGTTTTGGATGACTGCCACGATTTTGTATTTTAAATTATAATCTTTTGTGGTTGAAATATCAAATATTACATTTTCATTGAGAATTCATCTTTTTGATTGAATCTGACTGTTTTTGCTTTGAAGTCAAAATCTTTTTTTTGTGTGAAATATCAAAAATTAGTCTCTTTTGGAAATTTAGTTTTTTGTTGTTAGAGATCAATCGTTTTCGTTGACAATTAAACTGTTTTGTTGAAAATTCAATCATTTGTTAAAAATCCAACTATTTTGTTGAAAATTTGTTCCTTTTGCTTAAAAGTTCAATTATGTAGTTGTAAATGCAATTTTTGGTTTGATAAACAATGTTTTTTTTTAAATCCAACGATTTTGTTGAAAATTCAACTTATTTTAGTTAAAATTCAATCTTTTTTGGTATAAAATTCAAGAACTTAGTTGAATTTGTATCTTTGCAGGTTAAAAATAGATCTACTTTGTTAAAAATTTAACTATTTTTTAAAAATTCGTCCCTTTTGTTTGAATGTTAAACTATTTAGTTGTAAAGGCAACTGTTTTGCTAATAATTGTTTTTTTTTCACATAAATTTAACTGTTTGGTTAAAGATTGATAATTTTAGTTGAAAACTCAATTATTCTGTTGAAAAATTAACTGCTTAGTTGAAAAATCGTCTTTTTGTGTGAAAAATTCATCTTTCTTGGTTAGAAATTAAGCTCTCTTAAAAAATTATTCTTTTTGGCTTGAAAATTCAACTGCTTTTGGTTGAAGTTTGATTATTTTTTAATTCGACTATTTGGTTAAAAGTGCATCATAGCAGATTAAAAATTGAACTATTTATTTAATAATGCGACTATTTGGTTGAAAATTTTTTAGTTTTCATGAAAGTTCAACTATTCGATTAAAAGTTTTACTTCTTTCTTCAAAATAAATCTTTTTGTTGAAGATTCATCATTTTATTTAAAATGTTCGACGATTTTGTTCAATATTTTATTATTTTATTGAAGATTTAGCTGTTTCTTTCAAACTTCTACTAATTTGGTAAAAAAGGTAATTCTTTTAGTTCGAAAATTCAACTGATCAAAAATTTAATTATTTTGTTAAAAATTCAATTATTTTGTTGAAAATTTAATTATTATGTTATGAATTCAACTCTTTAGTTGAGAATATAATTATTTCATTGAAAATTTCACTATTTTATTAGGAAAGTCATATTGTTTGTTCCAAAATCCAACTTCTATATTGCAAATTCGTTTTTTTTTTTTTTTAAATTGAAAATTCATCCCGTGTTTGATTGAAAATTCGCCTTCTATGGTAAAAAATTAATATTATCGGTTGGAAGTTCATCTTCCTTGGTTAAAAATTCAACTACTTGGTTCAAAGTTAAACTTTCTTGTTGAAAAGTCATATTTTTGTATAAGATGCACCATTTTAGTCGAAAAGTGAAAATTAAAATTTCAACTGTTTTGCTGAAAAGTTTTGTATTTGGATTTAAATTCATATTTTTTTGATTTAAAATTAATCATTTTTGGTAAAAAAGCTCTTGGTTTAAAATTTAACTATCTTTTAACAAATTCGTCTCTTTCACTTGAAGATTCGAATATTCGGTTAAAATTGTAACGATTTGTGGTTAAAGTTATTTTTTCTTTGTTTAGAAATTCAAACATTCTGGGTTCAAAAGTCAACTGTTTTCTAAAACGTTCAACTTCTTAGCTTTAAAATTCAACTCTCTCGTTGAAAATTCATGTCTTGTGGTAGTAAAATAATCTTTTTTGTTTGAAAATTGGACAATTTCGTTAAAAATTCAATACATCTACTGTTTTAAGAGGAATTTGGGCTGTAAACTCTCTTTAAATATTATGTTTGTAAGTTTTGTGTTTCAATTCAAGCATTTAATAAATAAAATCGAAGAAAAAATGTTCACCTAAAAGGGTGGCTGGGAGTTTGTATTTGTGAGGTCACCCTGAGGTGTTCAAGCTTTATGTAATGATCTGAGATGAAGAAGGGGAGGTTAGCTAATATTAACGGATGTCAACCAGGTAAGAACAGTAATTAAAATATGTTAGTTTTGTTGGTACACCATGCCAAGAAAGCTAACATCTTTAAATTTTTTTACTTGCTCTGTATCCAATAACATCAGCTAATCATACAAAATGGTTAAAGGAAGATACCATTTTGGAACGAGCCAACCATATAAAGGGATTCTTCGCAATGATTAAAAATGAAAAAATAGTCATAGACCAGTATACCAACAAAGATAACATCTTTTAATTTTCTCACTTGCTCTGCATCCAATAAAATCAGCTAATCATACAACATGGTTGGAAGAAGATACAATTTTAGAACGAGCCAGCTATATAGAGGGTTTCTTCCAAATGATTATAAATTAAAAAATAGTCATAGACCAGTATACCAATAAAGATAACATCTTTTAATTTTCTCACTTGCTCTGCATCCAATAAAATCAGCTAATCATACAACATGCTTGAAAGAAGATACAATTTTGGAACGAGCCAACTATACAGAGGGATTCTTCCAAAGGATTGGAAATGGGAAAATAGGCATAGACCAGTATACCAACAAAGCAAACATCATTTAATCAAAGAAGGGAAGGGTTAGAGAAAGTGTTCAAAACAGCGTGCCACTTTTGAGCGATCCCTTTCGGAAACTTCCTTACCGGAATTTTGACAATTAAGAGAGGATCCTGCTTTGATATGATACTCCATGAACAGGGAAGGCTTTGGTAATTCATGAACAAAGGAAATATTCAGCTCACGTAAATGGTTTACATGACCAGTGACAAAGCAAGTACTTGTTTACGAGAACAGTTGAAATTACGTTAGGAAAGGCAAACTACGGAACCATGAACCTACGGTTATAGCAACAAGAACAAAGGAAAAGACACAAACACATCTACGTTGTCAAGAAGATACCTATTTAGAAGTGAGAAATAACAAATAGGCGGACAATGAATCAACATGGAGCTTTATTAATCGAAAATTATCCTCAAGTGGAAGCTCCAGGGACCAGAAAAAGACCTCAACTAGGGTCTTGCCCAAATAACGACGAAACTAATCGCATCAGAGGGAATAATTAGAGTAATCAAAGCAAACATGCAAGTGGGATATAATTCTCGTCTCTTTTAGTAGAAATTTTTGTCCTACGTGAGACTCAGCTACTTGTGTATTAGTGGAAGATAAATCAAAAACCAATTAGGCTAATCAGAGTAAATGCCAGTTGATCAACTTGATCCGGAAATTGGATTAAAATGATATGCAACGCTTTTATACATATTTCGGATTTTTTATTTGATAAGCAAATTGCGCATGAGAATGATCCGATTATCAAGATCAATTGACTGCCATGAATTTTCATGAGTAGCAACTGCCGAATGTTAACTCTTATATGCCATATCCAAGTAATGATCATCTATGTATGCAAATTGAAATTTAAAACCTGCGCGTTCGAAAAAATTTTCTAAAATATTTTTTCAAAAAAAAAAGCATGACGTTTCGAGAGAAGCTTAAACTTTGCAAACCTGAAAAAATACCTTTTAAGGGTTTTTTTCACTAGTGATTTTTCTATTTCGTTGACGAATTAATGATACTATTGAAGATACTATCATATTTTTCGTTAAAAATTTTACTATTGGGTTAAAAATTTAATTATTTTCCTAACAATTAAACAACTTAGTCAGCAAGTCATTCTTTTTGTTAAAAACTTCAACGGTTTTGTTGAAAATTCATCTTTTTGCTGATAGTTCATAATTTTTGTTAAAAATTCATTCCTTTGGGTGAAAATTAAACTATTTTGTTGAGAATTTTTTTTTTTGATTGACAAATAATTTTTTTAACTGAATATTTCATTCTTCGGTCTTTGGTTGAAAATTTAAATTTTTTAGTCAAAAATGTAACTATTTAGTTTGAATGTATGCTTTTTAGTTAAAATTTTCACTACTTTGTAAAAAATTTATGTATTTTGATAAAAATTCGTCTTTTCAGTAGAAAATTCTTCTTGTTGGTTAAAAATTAATCTTTTTGGTTGAATATCCAGCTGCTTGGTTAAAAGTTTACCTTTTTTTTAAATTCATTTTATGGTTGAAGATCTATTATTTTATTTGAAAATTCATCACTTTGGTAGAGAATTTAAATCTTTTATTGAATTTTCTTTTTTTTATTAAACATCAATTTTAAACTCAAAATTTATCTATTCCATTTTTGGTTGCAAATTTACTATTTTGGTAGAAAATTCAAGTATTTAGTTGAAATGTATATTTTTCAGTTTAAAAAAATTCATTGTTTCAGTTTAAAATTCATCTCTTTAATTGTAACTAACTATTTCCTTGAAAATTCGATTTTTTAGTAGAATATTAATTTTTTTACCTGAAAATTTAACAATGCCGATTCAAGATTTATTACTTAAGTTGAAAATTAATTTCTTCTCGTAGGAATTTCATCCATTTATTTTTTTTAATCCAACTGATTTTTCTTAGAAAGTATACTAATGTAATTTTAGTTGACAATATATATTTTTTTATAGAAAATTTTAATAATTAGATATAAATGTAACAATTTCGTCGCAAATTAAAAAATTTTGGTAAGTACGTTATTTTTTCTATTTCAAATTCAACTTTTTTGATGAAAATTTGTTTCTTTTTTGTTAAAAATTTTCTTTTAAACTGCAATTTTAACTAATTCACTTTTGTATAAATTTATCTTCTTAATATATAAATGCAACTATTTGGTTGAAAACCCTGTATTTTGTTAAATTTCGTCTTTCGGTGGAAAACTGATTTTTTCGTTTCAAAATCGATATTGTTCGTTGAAAATTCAACTAATCTGTTATAAGTCAAACTCCTATATGAGAAATTGATTTTTTTGGTTTATGATTGATCGTTGTAGTTAAAGATTGATCTTTTAGTTGATAATTCAAATATATTTTTGAAAATTCTGATTTGTTCAACAACTAACGTTCATAAAAATCTAGCTAGTTCAGTTTAGGATTCATCATTTTAGTTGAAAATTCATTGCTTTGGTTGAAAATTTAACCATTTAGTTGAAAATTCCTCGTCTTTCCATCAAGTGTTCTGTTGATCATAAAAAGTTGTAAATCTTCCAAAAGTGTGACTAAGAACTAAGTAAATCTAAAGAAGCTCTTGTAGAAAGAAAAAAATTATTTTCTAGAGCTATAGAAATTTATGTATAGCCCAATTCATAAAAAATTTAATTTTTCCATGACCCTAAGATTCAAGATTTTCTAAAACATTGTTTGTTTTATAAATATTCATCACAATCATCATTTTGATCTGAAGATATTGATCAGAATAATATGCAACAATTTCATCAGATAAGTTTCTTCTTCATCAACATAAAAAAGCTGGAAATAAATGTGTCTTCTAAACTAATGAAATCATAAAATTATTTATTAGCGGAAGGTAGAGTAAAAACAAATTAGGCTGATAAGATAAGCGATATTGGGTCAATATAAAATAGTCATTACTAAATGTGTCTTTGTAATCTCATTAGTTTGGAACCATTCAGTTAAGTCGTTGAAGCTGATACTCGGAAAATTCATTTGAAAAATTGGTTTGGCTACCAACATGTCAAGAGGATTTTACAGTTCCGTTTACACAAATGTCACCTTTATATTCACTATGATTATTAGCAAGCCGACATAACAGGGCCGAGTGAAAACATTCGTTATTTGATAATCTTCTTGAACTTTTGAATTTACATTTCGTTATATTAACGTCAGAACTTTTGAAAGCGGTTTTGTATGATATCGGGGAACCCTTTTGGTGGAGTCAACTATGAGGATAATAATTTTGCAAGTCTTCCTTTGCATCGCAATAGCAGCTGTCTGGGACGTTGCGCTTTACTTTATTATTACCTTGTGAACTTAACACACTAATCATCGTAAGCGAATCCCGTCCTTGTAATTAAAAGGCAGTGCACGCCTCCACTATATGCTTCGCAGGGGTGAGGCAGGATGCAGTGGTTCGAGATCTTATTTACTCAAGCGCCCCACGTTTCTGCACTTATGCAATCGATATTAATTTCGCCAATAGGAGAAGTTTTGTCCAGCTTTTGGCACCAATTTATACAACTTTGCTCTGTTCCAATAACCACAATATTAATGGTCCAAATACTCGCATAAGAGCTAAATTATCATAGAGGAAGGAAATGGCTGACTATAGAATTATTAGCTAAAGTTGGAAGTAATTAATGTTTGTCAACCATTACCAATTTTAGCGATGTGTCTGAATGACAAGGTTCAGTTTCGGTAGATGCTGAATCCTGAAAGTTTTGTATATTTATAGGAAATCCTTGGGAATATTGAAGAGCTTCTAATTCGTTGTGATATACAGAAAACTGCTGATCATCAAAAGTACGCAAAAAATGGTGTAATTTTGAATTGCAACAGAAATGAGTGTTGGGCTAAATTGACATCCATCTGACAGGACGATTTTGTTTTTCGTTATTTGAACGAAATGAAATGTAATAAGCGGATCAGTTCAAGTCTCAGGCTAGTCACGATCGCCATAGCATACCAAGTCCCAATCACTACTATATCTGTTAGGATCTTCCAAAACTGTAACCTACTTGGATTTTCCAACACTTTCTTAATTAAATAAGGTTTGGATTTTCAAATAGAATTTTTTCGATTGTGCGACAAGTCCAATTGGCCCTAGTGATCTTTTTGGACGTTGCAACACTAAAACCTACTAGGATGTTGGAATTCAATTTGATTTGGTTCCTGTTTGGGTTTCCAAATAGAACTGTCCCAATAGCACACCAAGTACCAATGGCTACTAGGATATTTCTTTATTGTTCCAACACTGTAACGTACTTCAATTTCTGAACTAAATTTTATTTTTTTGCTGTTTGTGTTTCCGAATTAAAGTGATTTGACAGGACACCAAGTCTTATTGGCTACTAAGATCTGTTTGAATGTTTCAAAACTGTAATCTACTTGGATTTCTGAACTAAGTTTGTTTGGTTGCTGTTTGCGTTTCATAGTAGAATTGATCCTATATCACACTAAGTCTCGTTGGCTAATATGATCTGTTTCGATGTCCCGAAACTGTAACCCACTTGGATTTTTGAACGAAGTCTGATTTGGTTTCCGTTTCATTTTTCAAATGGAATTTTACCAACATTACGCATAGTCTGTTATCTTGTCGGGGTCTATTTTGATTTCGGAATATTGTTACTTATTAGGGCTATCCATTGAAGCTTGATCAGCAAAAGTGTAAAATCATCAATTAGTATTGGAGAAATCTTACCAGTTTCAAGAACCTAAGGTAATGTTTGGGTTTTTTAATCGACAATGTATACAAAATAATCAGATATCGAAGGAGGGCTAACCATTTTTGATAATTAAATGTTATGCTTTGGTTCTTTGAACGGAAATTGTTATTTTGAAGAAAACAGATCAATTCTTAAGCAGAACTGACCACTTCGAAGGTAATTTTTTGATGTATTTACTGGAAGGACATTTTGAAAGCAAAGTCATCAAGGATTGAAAAAATCTTATAAATTTTGAAAATTCGAGGCTAGGCTTGTGTTTTCAACTAAATATTCCGCTGTTACTCTATTGGTTCACGCGATTATTTTTCTTGTTCGTGTAACTATTTAATCTTGTTAAGTAATAATGTGTAACAATTTCGTAAGAAAAAATAATGGTTTTACAAACCAATGAAGTAGCACAGTGACCTACATTACAAACCCAAATATTTGGACGTATCATCTATATTAATCATGTTTTTTCACTGAAAATTTCTATTTTTAAGATTTGCTTACTTTTTCTCACCGAATATTGATATTTATAACGAAAAAGATCAATTCTTGGGGAAAGCTCTTGCTTATTTCAACTGGAATGTATGTTTTAAAACAGAAATTTAAATAAGTATTGTACGAAGTTAACAAACTTCAATAATTTGAGTTAAGTTTAGATACGTATTTTTAACAAAAAGTGGCATTTTTTAGAAAAAATCTTCAATTCTTGACAAAACTAAAGCTGAAAATTTTGAACATTTGAAGGTTATGTTCGGGTTTCAAAAACGAAAAGAGATGTCTCCAAGAAAAAAATTATTATCTATATTAGCGAAAGATACCAGCCTTAAAAAATTTTAAGTTGTGCTTACGCTATTCCAATGAAAATTTGTATTTTCAAGTACAAATCATCAGTTCTTGAGAATTTCTGAGAAGCTAGAACAAATTGAGGTTATTTTCACATTTAAAACAGAAAAATTGGTATTTTTGAGAAATAGAGCACCATTTAAATATAAAGATATTCAATATATTCTATCCTGTTCAAAAAATGCAAAAATAACCATCAATTTGGTTAGTTCTTCTCAAGAATTGATTATTTTTATTTTCAAATATCGATTTTTGTTCATCAAATCGAAACTTAACCTTGAGTTCTCGTAACTGTTAAGACTTCTTTATCAGTAATTTTTTTTAAAATATCGATTTCCGTTAAAAATATCCAACCTTGAAACTTTTACGATTTCTTGACTATGTCATGATGTTTCTTTTACTTTATCTCGTTTTCTTTTGATAGATCAATTTTCCTTGAAACCACCAAAACAAAACTCAAAATTGTTGAAAACTGCAGCCATGTTCAAGAGTGCAAATATGAGACTGAAAATTCTTATTTTAAGGCCACTAACAAATGAACCAGTGTTCTTCTGTGTAAATTAAAAAGCACCGATTTTTCGAACCCTTTAACTGAGAAGCTTACTTGATATAGAGAGACAATTACACACTCGATACCAAACTTCTCCCTTATATTCGATAGATGCACCCCTTTGGATGCCCATTAAACCTGCGCAGTGATTCGAACATCAAAACTTCACGGAATTAACCTAATAGCAATGGTGAAACGATTACGGGGCGATAAAATCTCTCGTGTAACGAGCGGCATAGAGTTCATAATGATTAAAAGGCTCAGAACTAAGCGTAACTTTAAAAAGTCCTTTTTATGTCTTATTTCATCAGCTTATCTTTCCCATCCTATAAAAACTGATTTCAACACTCTTCAGGACACACAAAAAAGCTGGGTTTATTTTCAGTCATATATTAACCCAAAATTGAGCCCGCTTATCCCTTGGGCTAAGCGCGCACCTTTTTAAATTTAAAAAAAAAACGGTTACACGTGAAAACTTTCCTAATCGCGTGTGAATGAGCCTTAAGTGTCTTGTGTCCCTGAAGAAATTCTACGTCGTTCAGAATGATCCAATATCTTCTACAGCGGAAAACGTTGCTCACGCGCCGAACGACACGCGTTAGTCGAGGAATTCTGTAGTCGATTCGCATGGATACTGACCATGTTTTAAGGAGACATTCTACCATCTCACTTTTGGAATTTTTTTATTTGCATTCATCGACAGGTTATATACTCAGAAATATTATATCAAAATTACACACAGAGATTCGGAGTCTTTCTATACTTTTGAGAGCTTGGAGGAAAAGCACGCAGAGAGCTGAGCAACACGGTGTGCTTGAAGACTGAAACAGTTTGACTAAAATAGATCCAAAATCTGCTAACGCATATATTTTCTATATCGTTGAGACATTAATAATCAGCTGAATTTAAAATCCTCGCTGCTCTCTTTCGCGAATTATGTGCATTTTTAGATTTATACATAACAACGTGTAGTACAAAGCTTACCTAGTTGCGTAGTCTAGTCAAGATAAAGCTTTTATGTGGCCTAAAAAGCTTAATCTTATCTTCAAAAACTACCACGGAGACGCATTCGAAGGAAATGCGTGTATAACGCTATTAAAAGAAGCTGACAAACTATTAGATCCGGAAATATATCAAGTGGTAGGAATTTTCAAAATTATACCCTATATTACTGCTTATAAAGCAATGAATAGCATAGTTCATTGTTGTTTTACCTATGGAAAAGTTTGAGTTTTACCTGATACTTACATCAATGAATTAGATAAAGCTCTGAAAAGCATCGATAAACTTTCCGAAACACTAAACATTCACGTGATTCTTACTCACGCAGAAGAAAGTTTACATTTCATAGAAAACAATAATGGATTAGGGTATTGGTCAGAGCAAAGCGGACAATCTATACATCGTGGTTTTTTTTAACTCTGGGCACGTTACAAGGTAACATGTTTACAGCACGAATCATTCTCCTTACATCTATTAAAAGCAGTTATAGAATTTTCTTCGCTTCACTTATAATTTTAAACATTATTTACTAATCTATGGATCTGAATATTATTTAAAAAACGTATTCAAATTTATCCATACTAACAAATATATCATTTATTATATATATTATTCAATATATAATATATAAAAATACAAGAAAAGTTAAAAAAAAAGTACAAAATAGGACCATTCAGCCACTACGTCCTTGCTTTGTAGTACAGGTGGTCATGCAAAAATCTAAAAATAAGCATAACTCGCGGAAGGGAGCTTGTGTAGAGCATCCGAATGCGGCTGCTTATGTTTCAGCGGTGGCAATTGTTTTCGATGCATATCCGGAATTATTGCTGTTTATTTTTAAATGTGTATATGTGAAGAAAATACATCATTTGGAGCAGTTTTCTTTTGAAACAACGTTTTTGCGCTCCGCGCGCATGATTTCTCGAAAAATTTTCAAACGATTACTTTCAAATCTTCTAAGTTCATTCTGAGCATGAATATCTTTAGATTTTTGAAAATTTTGTTTGATTAAGGAAATTGTTTGTTTAAACTACCGCCATTCTGTTATTTAGCGAAATAATAAAAAAATTCGCTATGTCAATCCAGAGCTATGGTCATACTAATAGAGAAAATTTCTGATTTATTTGTTTCAGATGATGCTGACTGGAGATATCGTGCGCGCAGTGGACATGCCTTTTTTTAGGCACTTTGTTTATTGTTAAATAATACCTAAACTTGATAATAATTCATTGTAAAAGAAATGTTTCTTTCAACCTTGAGGAAGCATAAATAAACGCTGGAAATTTTTTTTATTTATATAAAGTAGATACTAAGAAAAAAATTCTTGAAAATCACCTTTTTTTGCCGCGATAGTAGAATGACCTCTTTGGTGTTTTCAAAAATAAGGTAAGATATTATCATTAAGTAAAGATTGATGAACATTATTGGAATTAGGATTTTCGAGTCGTACAATGTTGTTTTTTTTCGGATAACCAAACAAAAAAATGACGCTAGGAGACTGAAAAATTGTTTTGTGCCGAACTGCATTAGAATTTTGGATTTTCATTCATGCACTGCGTGCCGAAAATCACTATTTGTTTCCTAGGGCGGAACAAAGTTAACTAAGTGCGTTTTAGGGCAGAAAAAATTAAACAAGCTCTCTATTCTCAGCCCACCTTGTGAGCCCTCAAAATACAAATTTTAGAGAGAAATTGAATGTTTTTATCAATTTAAAAAAAATTGTTTGATGAATCCAAAGGTAAGCGCTTAGCCCCACACATTTTTTCGGACATCTTTGGAGTTGGCGTCAATTTGATCAAATATTAACTAAACTTTATCTTATACACAATCGCGTTCATGGACAATATTGTAGTTGAAATATCACTTCTTCAAGCTGTATCAGGGCTTATTTCATAACCTAATTTTTTCATTAAAACTTGACGATGCAAAGACTGTGCGCTATTAGCCCCAGTCTCCCCCAGTATTTTTAGGGTTGCCGTTTTTTCCAAGGAGGGAAAGTTAGGAGAAATGATGAGAGGAAAAGTAGGGAAAGTACGAGGAACTGTGAGAAGGGAGGAATTATGAGAGGAGGGGAAGTGAAAAGAAGTAGGGGAAGTAAGTTAAGGGGATGTAGGTGAAATAGAAGAAAGGAGGAGAAATAAGGCAAGGGTAAGTAGGGGAAATTAGGGAGAAGATATAGGAGAAATGATTATAAATGAGGATGAGTAGAGGTATTGAGAAGAAATGAGGGGTAAGAAGGGAGGGGAAATGAGAGAAGAGGAAGTGTTGGGAGAAGTAAGGGGAGAGAAATTTGGGTGATGTAGGGGGAATAAGGAAGGGAAAGTATAGGTGAAAGTTACAACAAAATAATCAAAAACCTTTTTTGTAGGCGCGCGGAGCCTGCTTTGACTAATTTTTTGGGCAAAATGGAATTAAACTTGATTTTTAAATAAGGGAAAAGTACTTTAAAATGAAAAATTCTGATTCCTTCGTTATCTTTATAATTGCATTAAGTAATCTTCAAATTTCCTAATGATAAAGTTTCTTTTTTGTTTAATTAACACTGATTAAATTTTAAAGATTGTTAGGGTCGATTTTAAGAAAAATATTTCAATAATTTGCTGTTTAAGCCGGAAAATAACAAAAGAGCATAATTTTTTTTATTTTCTCTGTTTACACGACAATAATACTTCATAATTACACATTTTTTAACATTTTCTTAATAACAAAATGTGACATGTCGCGAAGTTCAATAAAAAGATATACATTTTTTACAATAAAAAGATACACATTTTTGGCTCAAAATTCATCTCGTTTCATTACAAATTGTACTATTTGGTTGAAAATTTAATCATTTTGCTAACAATTAAAGTATTTTATTCCAAAAACATCTTTTGTGCGGAAAAATTCAACTACTTGGTTGAATTGATTGACAATTTTAATATTTAGTTGCAAATTCGTTTCATTATTGGTTAAAAAATAAAATTTTCAAGTGAAAATTCACCAATTCAATTGTTGATAAAATATTCATCTTTTTCAGTTGAAAATTTACCAATTCATTTGAAAATTCAAGAAGTTGATTGAAAATTTGTGCATTTTGTTGAAAATTTGTCTTTTTTGGTAAAAAATTAATCTTCTTGGTTAAAAATCAACTTTTTGGGTACAAAGTTAAGTATGAGGTTGCATATTGAATTTTTTTTTTGAATATTTACTTCCTTTGAAGATTTATAAATATAATTGAAAATTTATCTCTTTGGTCAAAAGTTCAATTTTTTGCTGAAAATTCGTTTTTCTTTTGCTTGAAAATTAATTGTCTTCCCTGAAAATGTAATCATACAATTTTTGGTTCAAAATTGTTATTTCAGAATAAATATCGTTATTTCAAATTGAAATTTTATATTTTCTTGTAAAAAATAATTGCATTTTATTGCAAATTCGTCATTTGCTAAAAAAATATCTTTTTGGTTGAAAAATCATGTATTATTTTGAAAACTCGTATGTTTCATAAAAAATTAATATTTTTGTCAAAAAAAAACACATTTTTTTGATGCAACTGCTTGGCTGAGAATAGATCTGTTATCGTTAAGGATTCAAATTTTTTTCAAATTGAACTATATGGTCGTAAAATACTTTTCTTGATGAGAATTAATATTTTAGGGTTGGAAATTCAACTGGTTTGGAGAAGATTCGTCTTTTCGGCTTAAAAATTTAACCATTCCGTAAGAAAAAGTATCCGTTCGGTTAAAAGTTAAACTATTTATTTCAAAATTTAATTATTGTTATGAAAATTAGTTTTGTTTGGTGAAAATTAATATATCAAACTGAAATTACCCTGGTTTATTTTTTACTGTGAATTTATCATTTACAAATTGCGAATTGAACGATTTGGTTGAAAATTCGTCTATTAGGGTAGAAAATTAATATTATTTGTTGAAAAATCATCATTTTAAATGAAGATTCAACTATTTTGCTAAAAATTCTTATTTTTTAGTTGAATTCAACTATTTGAAAATACGTTTTTTCCAAAGCAATTTTCTCATACTGAATATTTAAGTATTTCATTTTTCTTAAAACTCACCTTTTTTAGTGAAAAATTCAATCATTTGGTTGAAAATTCAACTATATCAATTTTCTACCGAAAATCGAATATTTGAATTTTCATTCACAAATTTAATTCGCAACTAATAAGAAAAGCAAATTTTAAATAGAAGTATTCAAGTTTGAACCAAAGAGATGAATTTTCAGCAGAAAATGATAAATCTTCAAAAACTAAGATTTTTAAATTATTTTATTTTTTATAAAAACTAGTTAAATTTTGAACCCTAAGAAATAATTTTTAATACAAAAGACAAATTTTCAATAAAATACACAAATTTTGTCCTGAAAGAAAAAAACATTTTAACCAAAAATAGAATAGTTCAATTTTCAGTTAAGAAAATAAATTTTCAACAGAACAGTTTCAATTTTCAACCAAAGAAATGAATTTTCAACCAAAAAGCTGAAGTTTCGACGAATGAGATTACTTTTCTATCAAAAAGACAAATTTTCAACAAAATAATTAAATTTTCACGTAAAACAGATAAATTTTCGACTTAAAACAGAATAGTTAAATTTTCAGTGAAGGAAAAATTTATTTTTAATCAAATAGGTTAATTTTGAACCAAAGAGGATGAATTTCAAACCAAGAAGATCAAATTTCTATAAGAAAAGATCAATATCATGAACGAAAATTGAATAGTTTAATTTTCAGTTTGAAAAATTAATTTTTAATTTAAAAAAAAACAAGTAATTTTGAATCACGTAATGAATGTTCAACGAAAAAGACAAATTTTGAACCAAGAATATAAATTAGACACCAAGAAGAAGAATATTTTATCACAAAAAAAAACGAATTTTGAACAACAATACAGGAATTATTAACGAAACATTGAATAATTAAATTTTCGTCAAAAAAATTAATTTTCAACCAAAAAAACATATTTTTCAACTAAAGAAAATATAATTTTCAATAAAATAGTAAAATTTTGTAGAAACAAAAAAAAATTTTCAACTAAAACAAAAAATCATAACACAAATAAAATTATTTTTTACCAAAATATTTTCACTCTTAACATAGTAGTCGAATTTCCATTAAAAAATATAAATTTTAAACGAATAATGTTATAGTTAGTATTTCAACAAAAAATATTTTTATTTTAAACCAAAAACGGTCGAATTCAGTCAAAAAAGCAATATATTTTTCACATGTTTTTTTATTTCGAGAAAGCGCATCAATTTCATACTCAAAAGTGTAGCTTTTCAAATATAACCTTAAAAATTTTGAGCAGAGTCAAAATAAAATTAGAAAAATATATTTTTTTTTTTGAACATAATATGTTTAATATTACCAGCTCTGGATGTTTTACTACTGTTACTCCTGTTTCCTGATTACTAACTGAAGCTTTCTCAGCCTCTCTAACACTTTTATTATTTTCTGCTTGCATTCTGGTTAATTCAATTTTCTCTTTTTCCTCCCGCAAAAGTTCTAATTGTAAATTAGATTTAGAAACGTACATTTTGGAATTCGAGTCTGATAAGAAATAAATAAACACGTCTATTTTGACATCCTTTTACAAATTCTTTTTTTTAATTTTTGTTGACAGTGTGGCGATGGCAGCGGGGCTTGTTTTGACAGATTTCAGTAAAAGAACTTAATTCTCATTCCTGATAAAAAATATCAGATTTTCCTTTTAGAAACTTTTCCAAAAGCTCATATCGCAGATTCGCTGGAAAAGCCAGAGTTTTCCCTCCGGGGCAAACACTCTTAGGAAATTTATTCCGAAAGGATAAAGTGAGGTCGGCTGATCAGCGTTATTGACTTGAATTATCGGAAATAAGAGCAAGTAAACTAAAATAGTCTTTGGGTTCAGCCTCTATAGGGATATGCTTCTCATATGGTCCATTATGTGTATCGCATATATGAACGGGAATATAAAATATATAGGGTACACCCGTGTCATGTGTGCATAATATAACAGTACCGGGTGCTAGGCAAGCTTGAAGCATAAACCGCAGCATTGCGGCACAACTATGATATAATGCACATTGGCATTATGTGTTTTATTGAAAATTGTTTATTACGACCCGTTAGGGGTCCTCCATAAACTACGCCATGGTGGAAAAATGTTTACAAAAAAGTACAAAAAACTAAAACAAAAGTATTTGACAAGAAATTGAGGAATCTCCCTCAGACAACAGAAGACTGGAACTCATTCTAAAACAAGAAGTATCTATAGCAGCTTATAAAGATAATCCAATTCATCGACTACTCTTCCAGGAAAAAAAGAGTAGGGGTTGCCAAGAAAAGCCAAATGTACTAAAACCAATCAGAGTGATCATCGAAAACTATCTAAACGAAATCATCAACTCAAATGCCCCCTATTCAGATTAACCAAATTAGTGCAGTTCCTCCATGGTGTATTGACATACCAGAAAGCGATCTCAGACTTTCAGAGTACAAGAAGGAAAACCTCTTTGAAAAAATGAATGAAAGATACTTTAATTTCAACCTGATTTTTACCGACAGATCCAAAACAGAAACTGGCAGTTCCATCTACACCAAAAGCTGCCCTAGTTCAAGCATATACTACATGTAAAACCCTTCTCAGAAACAAATTCTTGATCTGTAGTCACTCTCTCAGTATCATCCGGAACATTCAAAAACGTAACTCCCAAGACCTGAGAATCCCAACAATCCATAAAATTCACACCAAAAGCAAACAAAACAAGAAAAAAATCATCACCATCTGTATCCCCTCTCACCACGGTATCAGGGGTAACGAACAGTTCGATCTTCTTGCAAAGTTCGCCACTTCGTTACCAATCGAAGAAGAAGATCTTTCCCTCCCCTTATCTTTTCATTACCACCCATTGGGGTCCTCCATAAACTACGTCCTGGTGGAAAAATGTTTACAAAAAAGTACAAAAAACTAAAATAAAAGTATTTGACAAGGATTGAGGAATCTCCCTTAGACAACAGAAGACTGGAACTCATTCTAAAACAAGGAGTATCTATAGCGGCTTATAAAGATAATCCAATTCATCAACTACTTTTCCAGGAAAAAAGGAGTAGCGATTGCCAAGAAAAGCCAAATCTACCAAAACCAATCAGAGTGATACTCGAAAAATTTCTAAACGAACTTACCAACTTAAATGCCCCCTATTTAGATTAACCAAATTAGTGCAGTTCCTCCATGGTGTACTAACATACCAGAAATCGGTCTCAGGCTTTCACAGTACAAGAAGAAAGACCTTCAGAACTAATAACGGATAGACCTCCCCAAAAGAATAAAAGAAAGATACTTCAATTTCATCCTCATTTTTACCGACCGATCCAAAATAAATAGAAACTGGCAGTTCTATCTACATCAACAACAGCTGCCTTAGTTTAAGCATATGAGACATGTAAAACCCTTCCCAGAGACAACTTCTTGATCTGTAGTCACTCTCAGTAGCCTCTAAAACATCCAAAAAAGTAATTCTCAAGTTCTAAGAATCCGAACTTTCCATAAAATTGACACTAAGTGCAAACAAAGTAGAAACATCATTACCATGTGGGTTCTTTCTCACCAAGGTATCATGGTTAACGAACAGTTGGATCTTTTCGCAAAGTTTGCCACTTCGTTAGAAGTCAAAGAAGAAAATATTTCCCTTTCGTTATCTGATGCCAAAGATTGCTTTCAAGAATTAATCAATAACTCGAAAAAAACCTCTTGAATGCTATAGAAACGAAAGCTTCCCTATCACCAAAATCAATACTGACTATCAAACATAGAAGACTCTTAATAGAAAAGGTCAAGTAATTCTTACTCGATTCCGAATTAGCGTCACGAAATTCAACTATAAACGCATCCTTGAAAAGTCCAATCCTCCCAAATGTGATCAATGCAACGGCATGATCAACGTAAAACATCTCATTATTGAGTGCAGGAAATACAGTGATACCAGGGATACATTGAAAATACCAGATTGTCTTCAAAAAGCATTAGGACAACCCACGCAAGCCGAAAACAAGATCAAATACCTAAAAGGAATTAAATTGTTTTCTCAAATTAAATCTCATAATCTATATTAACAAATTGTTCTAGATAAATTCTGCTATACTATCAATATTTTTCTAACAGATGAATCTTACAAGGTTGAACAATAACCATACCTAAGTGTAGATGCGACGTTAAATAAGGCTTTAAAAAAAATCATTCACAACTACAAGAATCCTCAGGAATCTACAGGTTCTAAATATTTTCCATCCTAGGTCGGAAAAGAACCAATTTTTGACAGCAAATACAAATTGAACAGTTGAGAAATAATTAAACAGGGTCATTGAAATTAAAAGATTCGAACTATTGAAGATAAAATTATATTCATTTCTAGTTATAAAAACTTAACTGCAAATTAGGACACTCAAAGTGAAATACTTTTGACTTTTAAACTTTTTTTAATTTAAACGCTAAATAATAATTTACGCGTATAAAATGGAAGCTTTTAATACTTTTCAATAAAAAATTTTGTGATTAAAAGACGCTAAACTGCAAACATCTCAAATTTTATCTTTTATACCTTGTATAGTGTATGTATTTTTTTGTAATCTTTTAAAATATTCTCTTGAAAATTTGCTAAAAAAAATAATTAAAAAATGTTCCAGGAATCTAATGAAAATTTTGTTATTATCGTGGCACTAGAATTTCTCCTACAATTTTTTTAAATCCTGCAAGATTAAAAAATTGCCTTGAAATAATTATTTTTCAAGATTTTGATAATAAAAATTTTTTTTCTCAACATTTTGAACTGCTTAAAAAGCTTCTAAATTTCTCGTTCGAAATATTTAAAAATATGTATTTTATTTTAAATATTTCGAAATGGTAATGTTTCAAATAAATAGTTCAAGTTTTAACTAAGGAAGATGAATTCTGGTATAAAAAAGATCAATTTTCATCCAATAATGGAATACTTACATTTTCAATTATAAGAATTGATTTAAAAAAAAAGAATTTCCTAACAGTTAAATTGGACAAGAAAAGAGAAAGTTTTAACAAAATAGATTAATTTCCCACAAAATAATTGAATTTTCCACCTAAAGTATGAATTTGCACCAAAAAGTTGATTTTCTACCGAGAAATTAGTTATTTGAACGTAAAGTATACTTTATAACCAAATAGTTCTCTTTTCTACCAAAAGAATTGAATTTTCAACAAAACAGTTGAATTTTTTACCAAGAAAGATGGCATCTACAAAGATATGAATTTTCAAACAAAAAAGTCATATTTCTACAAAACAATTGCATTTTTTACAACAAGATTGATTTTTAAATATACGGTTTAATTTTCTACAAAGCTGTTGAATTTTCAAAGCGAAAAGATGAATCCTCGAAGAAAATTGTAATACTTGATATTTCAATAATAAAACTATTTGAATTTCAAATGAAAAATAAATTAATTTAAACAAAGTATACTAATTTTCAGCAAAATAGTTGAATGCTGAACAAAATAAATGAATTTTAAACCAAAAAATGAATATTTATACTTTCAGTGGGACAAATCTGGTAGAATTTTCAACTCTCAAGATAAATTTCCAACTAAAATGATAAATTTGAAACAAAAATTGATTTTTATCAAAGTAGTTCAAATTTCATCCAGGTCGTTCAATTTTCAAACAAAAAAGATTAATTTTAAACGAAAAATGTAATGGATGATATTTCAACAAAAAAATATTTTAATTCAAATAAAAAACAATTGCATGCAATAAAAAATATATTTTTTTCAACAAAATAGTTCAATTTTCATCCAATTAGATGAACTTTTAACTAATAAGATTGAGTTTATAAAAAAAAAAAGAATTTTCAGCAGAATACATGGATTTACAACTGAAAAAGATCAATTTTTAACCAAGAGAAATGAATTTTCGTCGAAGAGAGGTGACTTTTATATCAATAAAGGATAAATTTTCAATCAGAAAAGGATTTATTTACTAAGATAGTTGAATTTTCAAGCAAAAATAAAATGGTTACATTTTCAGTTTAAAAAATTACTTTTCAACAAAAAAAAAAGTTCCAACTGGTTGTATTCCACTAACAAGGACAAATTTATAAAAAAATAGTTAAATCTTCAACCAAAAAGATAAATTTTTTTTTTTATTTTGAATTTTTAACTTTCAAGAGAGATGAATTGTCAATCAAATATTTGAATTTTTGATCAAGTTCTAACCTAAAAATTTAAGTATTTCATTATTAATTTCATAATTAATTTTATTGAAAATTCATCTGTTTGGTTGATGATTCAACTCTCAGATTAAAATGTTGTTATTTTTTAATTGAATTCAGCTCATTAAAAATTTTTTTTTTCTTTGTTAAGAATTAAGTTTTCAACTGAAAGTTTGACCAATCCGTTTTTGTTTATAAAATATCTGTTCTCAGTTGAAAATCCAACTATTTGTAAAAAATTCATCTCTTACGGTAGACAAATTACGGTTAAAAGTTATTCTTTTTTTTTTTAAATTTATGTTTTTGGGTTGAAATTTCATCTCTTTTGCTAGCAAATTTTCTTTCGAATGAATTTAATATGATAAAATGGACTCTCACAAAGCGCCTGCTTAGTTAAGGCACGCCCATAATTTTTGGCGGGAAACATCTCGGAGACGCACTAACGGATTATTTGAATATCGTCGCGCGCATGCGCATCTAATCCACTCGTGAGGCGCTCACCTAACTTAGAGGTAATGGAAGGGAAATGCAGTTGGCGAGAAAAGGCGCTCGGCAGAAAAGGCGCTCAGCAGAAAAGGCGCTCAGCAGAAAAGACGCTCGGCAGAAAAGGCGCTCAGCAGAAAAGGCGTTTTGTGATATTCGACTGTAATTTCATAAATTTTATGTAAAAGGACTCTTTCCCCTTTTATTTCCCTATTTTCAGGAAAAATCGTCCGAAAAATTAGCTCGAAATTGGTAACGTAGTTTATAGACTTCCTCTAAGTAGTTTATGAAGAGAGGCAATTTCTTGTTATTACTGAATTATTGTTCAAGGCATTGCCCAATTTCGGGAATGTAACGGGACATAGTTAACCTTCTAGGTAATTGATCTCATTAAGCGTACGTGGGTAATTCTGATGGTCAATCGACAGACCCATCAATGTGAATGCCTAGTGTGCTCCTAGCCATATATATGAGACCCCCTTAAGTCCTGTCGTCAGAGTGCGTAGGAGACAATATTGGTTAATTCAGTACATACTAGTTTACGTGAAATAATCCCCTGATATTTATTTAGCTTTATTCTCCATTATTTTATTTTATTTATACACGGAAGTAATGTATAGGTCAAACCGAAGAACACAGAAAAATTAAATCAACAAAACTAAAATAAGAAATAGGGGAATGGAACCAATTACGAAGGGGAAAACGACTTGTCCAGAAAATAGTTGATTTCTTCTAAGATACAACTTAAATATTTTTTTTGTTAATAGAAGTCATTGGATGAGATTTCGGACAATAGGACTTCTCTCGGTAAGTTCTATTATTATTTCCATTTTTTTATGTCGATCAGGCCTTTATAATCTTTATTTCAAACCTGCAAAAATAATTGAGCTTTAACCAGACAGTTGCAGTTTTAAGCTGAAAAGAATAATTTTTTGAAGACAGTTAAATTTTCATCCGAGAAAGATGAATTTTTCCTTTAAAAAAATGTTTAGCATAAAATTTGAATTTTTAACAAAATAAGTACATTTTTCAAAAGATAGTTGCATATTTACGAAAATAAGTAAATTTGAACAAAATAGTGTATCTTTGAGCTGAAATCGCAAATCTATGAAAAAATATTAATTTATAATAAAAAAGCTGAACTTTTAACCAAGTAGTTGAATTTTTAAGAAAAAAAAATAATCTTAAAGAAAAACTATAATATTTGAAATTTCAACAAAAAAAGGTTATTTTCAATCAGAAAAGTTAATTATCAACGAAATGGATGAATTTTCTATAGAAATAATAGAACTTTCAACCTAAAAAGAATTTTTACGACAAAAAAACTGATTTTATTACAAAAAAGTTGAATTTTCAACCAAAGAGTTGAATTTCAAATTAAAAGCGAGGAAACTACAACCAACAAAGATGCATTTTTTCATCCAAGAAGACAAATTCTCAGCAAAACAGTTGAATTTTCAACAAAATATTTAAATATTTCACAAAACTATTGCATTTTTACCAGAAATTTTTTTTTTCAACAAAACAGTTAACTTTTTCAACGAAGCAGTTGAATATTTAACTTGAATGGTGAATCTTCAACAACAAGAAATTCATTTTAAATGAAGAATTTCAAC
>JAABKJ010001925.1:0-29199 GCA_011634705.1 Andricus grossulariae
TGGCAAACCTACTGCAGAATCACCAGACTCGACTTAATTCTAAGGAATATTTATGTGCCTTTTCTTGTGCACAAATTTAAAATAATATAAAAATGTTTATAACCTACAACTTCGTAATAGCATTACCAATTCCTTCAGTAGGCATAGTTACTAATTCATTTAATCGGTAATTCTTACACATTGAATTCGTAGATTTGTACTAATTGTCAGTTTACTTATTAAGGCCCTACTTCAATCCATCGAACTGAAGATGAATGTTAGTGAAACAAAGCGCGTTCCTGACGTTAGGAACTATGCACCCCATAAAACCG
Source organism: Andricus grossulariae (assembly GCA_011634705.1). NCBI lineage: Eukaryota > Metazoa > Arthropoda > Insecta > Hymenoptera > Cynipidae > Andricus > Andricus grossulariae. Next base: position 312 of record JAABKJ010001925.1, read on the forward strand.
CGATAACCTTAAAATTTCTCGAGCAGGCAGGCAGCGACGGAAATAACGGCGGGTAGCTGAGGGAAAGATTCCAGAGAGAAGAAAAGTTGTTATTTATGCGGGAGTGGGTGAAATATCATATTTAATTTTTATTATATCAGTTGTATGCATTGGGCCGCTCGCGCTGTCTTGAGAGGAACGGGTGGGTGTCTCCGGCGGTATATACAGCGCGGCGAAGACTGTAAACGCGGGGTATATGTAAATATAGCATGATACATTGGATACTCGCTTATAAACACCCCATTTTTATTCGGGTAGCGTACCGCCACCCCCTGGCGACCTCCTCCTTCAGGACCATTCACCCACCCACCATGGTCCTGCTACCCTACCATCTTTCCTTATACCTATTACTTTTGCGTTCTTATATGGCATCACGTGCAACGACACGCTCAACTTGCCATCATCTCTTCCATTCGTCGACAACTTTCCTTTACAAATCGATATCCACATTCAATTTTTGTTCTTCCCAATCACAACATTCTCTCTAATATATATCCTTCTAGAAATAATTGATTGGACACGATTCATAACGATTAAGAGTGAACAAAGCTGAATCGGTTTAAATTGTTGCTAATTGTGTCAATTGCTCCCAACCGGATTGAATTGAGTAAATACACTTGCCTGCAATGCGCCCTCTGCAGCTTTCATTTGTAACACACACGATCACGAAACACACGAAAAAAACTCAAAACATATCATTCTAATAAAACGACCACGTAGACTACAATCCAAAATCTCACTTGTGTGAATATTTTTTATATCAAGGGACTTTGAGCATCTTCGGACAGAAGGGTCACTGAGATTTGGCTCGACTTTTTTGCACGAGTGCCTCGCAATTTCACCTCTGAATAAAAGGGAGAAAACCACGTGATGTAATCAATTCGAATCACATGTCAATTTCAAGTTTATAAATCTTTTACTCAAATATTGCAAGAGTTTAAACGCAATTGTTAATAGAGTTGCAATGTTGACTTTCTTTTCTGTTTGAGAACAATTGGAAAAGACTGTCGAAGAATAAGATCACGAAAGGACAAATTGCGGCTGAAGATGTTTTGATTAGCTGGTTATTTATATAGAAGCTGGCATTATCATTCTTGGAATTGATATTCCAGAAGAACCCAAGATCTCCAATTGAATTTGCAGACTGTTTTGTAGCGTAGGCGAGCTGATTGACGCGACGAGTCGTCGCGACCTTTTTTCGCACGAGCAATATTCATATCGATTGGTAGACTTCCTCAAATATTCGCAATCCAATTTCATGGCGTACTAAACTAAAATCACCATCTGTATCCCAAGATTGTAGGATTCTTATGAACAAAGTTTCTTTCAGTGATTTGTTTCTTATTGAGTATATGAAATGAGCAAATCAGTTCCAAATGAATTAAACAATATCTGCAATGACTCAAATGAAAAATGATTAAACAGTACAATGTTTATTTAAAGTAAATAATTCAAAGTAGGGTACCGCCAAACTAAAATCATCATCCCTATCCCAAGATTGTAGGTTTCTTAAGAACAAAGTTCCTTTCAGTGATTTGTTTCTGATTGTGTATATGCAATGAGAAAATAAGTTATAAACATGATAAATAACAGTTGCAATGACTCAAATTAACAAAAATTAAAAGTACAATGTTTGTTTAAAGTGACAATTTGAAGTAAGGTACCGCTAAATGAAAATCATCTGCTGCATCCCAAGATTATAGGATTCTTAAGAACAAAGTTTCTTTAGTGATTTGTTACTTATTAGGCATATAGAATTAGCAAATAAGTTCCTGATGAATCAATTACCAGTAACAATAACTCAAATAAACAAGAATTAAAAATAAAATGTTTATCTATAGTCATAAATTTGAAGTAAGGTAACGCCAAAATAAAACCATCTTCACTATCTCAAGATTGTTGGTTTCTTATGAACAAACTTACTTCTAGTGATTTGTTTGTTATTAAAAATATGGAATGAGCAAATAAGTTTCAGAATAATTCAATAATAGTTGCAATAACTGAAATTACCAAGAATTAAAAATACAATGTTTGTTTAAAGTGACAATTTGAAGTAAGGTACCGCCAAATTAAAATCATCGGCTGCATCATAAGATTATAGGATTCTTAAGAACAAACTTTCTTTTAGTGATTTGTTTCTTAGTAAGTATATAGAATTAGCAAATGAGTTCCAAATGAATTCAATAATGTTTGCAATAAATCAAGTTAACAAGAATTGAAAATACAATGTTTATTTAAATTAAACAATTTGAAGTAAGGTAAAGAAAATCTACAATCACCCTCTGTATACCAAGACTGTAGGATTCTTATGAATAAAGTTTCTTCAAGTGATTTGTTTCTTATTGAGTATCTGAAATAAGCAAGTTCCAAATGAACTCCATAATACTTTCAATAACGCAAATAAATAAGAATTAAACAAATAATGTTTATTTTAAGTGAAAAATTAAAAGTACATAAGGTGATGCCCAACTACAATCACGTTACTGCATACCAAGATTGTAAGATTATTATGAATAACTATTTTTCAAGTGATTTGTTTCTTATTGAGTATCTGAAATAAGAAAATAAATTTTAGATGACAATAATTGCTGACTAACAAAAATATCTCAAAGTAAGGTACAGTTAAACCGAAATCAACTGCTGCATCCCAAGATTATAGGATTCTTAAGAACAAAGTTTCTTTTGCTGATTTTCTTCTTATTGAACATAAAAAACAACCAAATAAATTCCAAAGGAATTCATAAATAATCGCAATATTTCAAGTTATTAAAAATTAAAAATACAATATTTATTTATATTAAATAATTTGAAGTAAGGTCAAGCTAAACTACAATAACCCTCTGTATCCCAAGATTGTTAGATTCTTATGAATAAAGTTTCTCCACATCATTTGTTTCTTATTGAGTATCTGAAATGAGCAAATGCCAAACTATTTGCCCAGCTATTTGTTTCTTAATAAGTAGTAGAGACCACCCAACAGTAGATAATAAACCAACGGTGCATAATCAATAATTAAAAATACTAATATATGTAAATAATTGATTTAATTAACAGTTAGGACACTATAAAAGATAATAAATTGAAATTAGAATTAATTATTTCAGGGATATTTGTGCTTATCATTGACGCCCATCTACTTCAGGCTCATTATTTATGTAGGGTGGTCTCCCCTACCTGAAATGAGCAAACAAATTTAATATGACTTTCATAATAGTTGCTGACTAACTAAAATAAACAGGAATCAAAAATACAATGTTTATTTGAAGTGAAAAATTTGAAGTGTTGTACCGTCAAACTAAAATCATCTGCTGCATCCCAAGATTACATTATTCTTAAGAAGAAAGTTTCTTTTGGTGATTTATTTCTTATTGAGCATATAAAATCATCAAATCAGTTTCAAAGAAATTCAAAAATAAGTGCAATAACTTAAATATACAAGAATTGAAAATAAAATATTTATTTAAAGCGAAAAATTTGAAGTAAGGTAACGCCAAACTAAACCCACCTTCACTATCCCAAGATTGTGGGGTTCTTCTAATCAAAGTTTCTTTTAGTGATTTGTTTCTTATTGAGCACATGAAATGACAAACTAAGTTTCAAGTGAATTCAATAATAGTTGCAATAACTCAAGTTAATATAAATTATAAATACAATACTTATTTGAATTAAACAACTTGAATTAAGGTAAAGCTAAACTTCGATCACCTTCTGTATCCCAAGATTGTTAGATTCTCATGAATAAAGTTTCTTCGCGTCATTTGTTACTTATTGAATATCTGAAATAAGCAAATAAGTTCCAAATGAACTCTAAAATACTTTTAATAATCCAAATAAACAAGAATCAAAAATATAATTTTTATTTCAAGCGAAAATTTAAATTAAGGTATTGTCAAACTACAATCACCTTTTGTATCCCAAGATTGTAAGATTCTTCGGAATAAAGTTTCTTCACGTGATTTGATTTTTATTGAATATTTGAAATGAGCAAATAAGTTCCAAATAATCTTCATAATATTTTCAATAATCCCAAGAAACAAGAATTAAAAATACAAAGTTTATTCAAAGTGAAAAATTTGAAGTAAGGTAACGCCAAACTAAAACCACCTTCATTATCCCAAGATAGTAGCTTTCTTATGATCAAAGTTTCTTCTAGTGATTTGTGTCTTATCAAGTATGTAGAATTAACAACTAAGTTACAAATGAATTCAATAAGTTTTACAATGACTCAAGTCAACAAGAATTGAAAATGAAATGTTTATTTAAATTAAACAATTTGAAGTAAGGTGAAGTCAAACTACAATCACCTTCTCTATCCGAAGACTATAGGATTCTTATGCATAAAGTTTCATTTAGTAAGTTCCAAATGAGTTCTGTAATATGTAGTTGCAACAACCCAAATAACAGAAGTTATAAATGCATGGTTTATTTAATGTACATAATTTGAAGTAAGGTAACCCCAAATTAAAATCACCTTTTGTATCCCCAGATTGTAGGATTCTTATGAACAAAGTCTCTCTCAGTGATTTGTTTCTTATTGAGTATATGAAATGAGCGAATCAGTACCAAATGAATGAAATAATACTGCAATAACTCAAATAAACAAGAATCTTAATGCGGATTAATGTTATGTAATCCAGATTAATTCTATTTATAGGTACTCCAGGGATACCCGATATACATAATCCGAAATAATCAACCTCCGCTGGATCGAATTTTGAGAAGTGGTCTTCTCCTCGGTGTGACTTTATTTTGGATCTCATTGGAATTCCATTCACACTTTTTTGACTCGGATCTTAGAAACCTAAATCTGTAATTAGGATATGCTTTCACCTCAGTAGACGGGGTTAGATCCATTATTTCTTGCGATCTGAACTCATAACCTCGCGAGGAAAAGCTCTTTGATGACCGCGCCACCCGAATGAATCTGGTACGCCTCTAAATCACTTGTTCATTCGTGGCTCTCTCTAGGCATACTATAGATACATATACAAGCAGTTGCACTTCTATTTATGTGCCGACGTTAAGTTTAGCGCTGCTGGTGCATTGTTCCTCCATAGCTCATTCTATGTCTTGCTTACCCCCCCGGAAGTCCGGGTGGTGCCAAAAGACGCGGCCACCCCGCCCCTTGTCTGGCACAAACCGCAATACAACGAAACTAGGGGACAAGCAGGGCTCGGGACCATGAAGCTACAACACTCCGCACTAACCAAAATTTATATACAAAGTATCTTTGCTGACCAGTCGCCGCCCGTTGGCGAATAAGTAAAACAGTAAACCGGGACGTACCACGGAAAGGGTCGATGGAGGAGAAAGGGGAGTGAAGAGGAGGAAAGGGCTACTGTGGTTTCAGATCGTAAATTTCATCCTAGGAATTTCTGGAATTTTTCTCAACCCTCCTTCACACCTCCCCTTCATTCCTTCGAACATCCCGAGGAACATCCTGCGAAAGTCGGCGAAACAGGAATAGAGCCTCCCTACTTCAGAATCAAATCTAACTACATTTGTTCACGGCAAATCTGAAGATATTGTTTAAGCTAAAACGGTATTCAATTGATAGGACAATCTATATTAATGTAAAGAAAAAAAGAATGTTAGATTCTTGAAGCATTTTGTAGTAAACCAGCTCTAAGATTCCATGGAGGCCCAACCTCCATTTAGATTTGAAAATTACAATTTTGATCGCAGTTTGATTTTGAAAATTACGGAGGGATTTTAAAGAATGTTGTAAGATTTTCAATGAATCTAAGCAAGATTTGAAGGGAATTATAGAGAACTTTAGAAAATCAATGAAATGATTAAATTTCAAGTTATTTTGAGGTATTTCAAGAATTTTCTCAAGATTGAAAGGGTTTTATTGAATCTCCAAGGATTTCAAATATTCAAGATTTCAAGGGATTTTAAAGAATTTGATCAGATTTAAGGGATTTCATAGGAGCCACAATTACTTTAAATGAGTTACAAGATTTCGAAAGATTAGAGAGATTTGAAGCTACTTAAACAGATTTCAAAGCATCTCAAGAGATTTCAACAATCAGCAATTTTCGATGTAAAATTACAACATAACCTGAAATTACTATTACGCTGGTAAAACATACAAGCATAACCTAAAGTTGTTGAAAAATGGTCAATATTCTTTGAAATGTAAAAATTTTGTATTAAAAATACTAAGAATTTCCGATGAAAAACACTGAGATATCAGAAAATTGTTCAGAATTGTAAATTTTTATCGAAATCTAATGAGTTTTGTTTGAAATAACCGATTTTTTGTGATAAATGTTAACATAACCTGTAAGTGTTCAAAAATTGAAAATCTTGTTTGAACCAAATTTTTAAATGATTCAAATTCTAAGAATTTTTGTTTTAAAATATCAACTTTTTTGTGTGTTAGTAATTTTCGGCGAAAGGCGATAATATGAAACATATATAATATTTACAATGATTCATTAGATAATTTGCAAGTCTTAATTTATTCGCCCAAAATTATTTAAAAAGCACAAATGTTTCTCAATTTGCATAAGTTTTTCTATGATTTTTATTACTATAAAAGATAATATTTGGTAGATTAAATTTCGAAATTTTCAAATCCAATATATTAAACAACATCAATTAATGAAAAGCCAATCATGTTTTCATTAAAAATGACCAATCTTTTAGATAGGATTACTTATAGGATAACTATTAATTTTAATGCTGATTATACTATAATGATTTTATGTCATGAATTTCCTATAAATGTGAAAAATGTATAGGACAGTTACTACAGGATCAGTTCTTCGATCTTAGTTTTTTTGGATGACTTAATTTATTTTTCTAAGTCTTTTATACTACATATTATAATTGATAATATAGTACTAATAATTATTAATAAAAATACATTATCTTCACATTTAGTAGATTATCTTCAAATCTTAGTAGTTTATTCATAATTATCTATGGCATTCTTACTATTATTTATGTTCAAATTATGTTTGTGTGGTAGAAATATTGCATGCCACTTTCCTTAACGACCCCTACAATTTATTTTCAACATACATGCCAGCATCGCTAAGAAATTGAAACCATTGCAAAGTATCATCTTTCCTTCTTTATTAATCTCGTTTATAATAGAAAGTACATTGCATTGCTGGAGTAGATTTCAAATTCAGTTAGTATTGATCACTGCCTGGGAATAGGCACGTGTACATTAGGACATATCGAAAAAACAATGTATTCGTAATTCTAATAGGGGTAAAACCTTTTTTTGGGAGTTAAAAACACTCACCTAAAATTTCATTAAACAGAATTTGTCTGTTTTTGCATCATAGATACAGAAAAAGAGCAATAAAAACAACAACATTCCTTCTTCTTATTTGAAGACTATAAATAGAAAAGATCCCAAAATTCTTTGGCAAATTATTTTATTCCGATATATGAAAGTTATTCCTAATAGTAGAATGATAGCCGTTTATGTATCGACGTAACCACAAAATGAATTTGTGGACCCTCATATTTCAGTACATATTTTTGTGTATATTGCCTTTAAATTAAAACGTTAGTGATAAAAATTGTACCCTTTGAGATATCTTTCAAGGCCATTAAGAATATATTTGAAAATAGTTCATTATATATTTTCTGTTGGGCAGTAAGTTATATTTCCGAAGTCCCCTGTTTACGAAGAATTAGCTATATGTTAGTGTTACTTAATATTTGAATTAGTTGAATATTTAAAACAAGATCTGATAATTAAATGGACATCAATTCATCTCGAGCATACAATATTGTACGGAGAAAAATCAATGTTTAACGGACATATATGTTTAAAGTTTAATAGTACTTTTTAGCTGATGTTATTGGATGTTCATCGGATAAGAATATAATTAGAAGACGTTAGTTTTTTTGGTGTACTGGTATATTGTTGACTATTTCCATTCCTTTTAAATAATCCATCTGTATGGTTGGTTTGTTTCATTGTTTCCTCTTCCAATCGTGTTTTATTATTAGCTGATCTTATTGGATATTGACCACTTGAGAATTTAATTAGGAAATGTTAGTTTTGTTGACATAATGATCTATATGTCCCCATTTTAAATACTTTGAAAGAATCCATTTGAATATGGCTTGTTCCATTGCTCTATCCTCTTCCAACCGTGTTCTATGATTAGCTATTATTCGATGTTGACCAGGTCAAAATCTGATTAGAAGATGTTAGTTTTGTTGGTATAGTCTAAACATACAGTTGAATGATAGCAGCGAAACATATTATTAACACTCAAAATCTGCTATCTTTTTGAGATCTTTGGCGTTAAACATTAAATATGTTAACCCTATGTATGTAGATGTTTGAAAATCCATTTTTCTCCCCGTACGCGAATCTTATATTGTTCTTTAGCTGAGTAGAATAGGGTACAATTCCCCTTTAAATTTACAATGAAATATGGAGGTTTCTCGGAGGACAAACGGTTCGTGCCGGCCGCAAACTAATATCAGAGGTATGCATTTAGGTGAATTACATAGTAAATCTCGGACTGTATTGAATAGCCAGCCGTGTTCTATCATCCGGCGCGAATACGATACAAACGCTGAACGTGGAACATGAACTATAAAGTAGGTAGGTATCCGAACGAGTAAGGTTGGAGCCAGATTTAATACTAGAAATGGGAGGGTGTGGCAGAAGAGCTCAAGAGGGCTCGAGCGTGTCTTACACATGCGGTTTGGTTATTTTACGCAAAGACTTCTATCCATATCTAACAATACATATATGCAGACAAATATAGTCGATGCGCCAATGCACCTTCCTTCATACTCCTGTAAAGGTCTAAAATACTACAGTTCCGTACGAATGATCAATGCCTTCCATTAAACGCAATAAACACGGAATTCAGCAATTCGCCACATGCAACGATAATGCAGGAAAACACAAGGCAAGGGTCAATTTGTTAATAACCATGTTGGTTCCAATAGTTAAAACATCGTGACCCCAGTATCATAGGGCGCTAACTCAACTTCTTTGACAAAAAGTCTTATTATCTTATTAAAAAATGTCTCTAAATAGCACCGGGAAAAAGCCTGAGATTTTTTTGAAAACTTCGAATTTTTCAGCTTTTAACTATTTGGTTTGAAATAACTTTTTTGTTAAAAAATCATCTTTTCTGGTTTAAAAGCAAAATATGTTCCAAAACATGCGACTTTTTAGCTCGAAAACTCTTTAGTTGAGAATGCATAATTTTTTGTGCAAAATTCCACTTTTTCGTTAAAAATGTAATATATTTCGACTTGAAATCTTAAGAATATATACCTACATTAATGTTATTTGACAAATGTTTTCCCCTATTTTCATGAAAATCACACATCATATATTTTTTCTTGTAGTTCTAAAATGTTCAATTATTTTCAAAATGTATATAATAAAGCAATTATTATTGAATAATTATTATGATAAAGGCTTCATAGTCAACCGAGAAAAATTTGTGAAACCACATAATGCTATCTAGTGCTACATTATAATTTATTTTTCATACATGACAATCGGTGAGGAAACCAACTTCAGGTTCATCTTAGATGTAATTTGCCATGCTTAAATCTTGTATCAGTGTTCTAATTATTCTTTCCGAAAATAGGTAAAAAAAACTATTTTCATTTATCAGTAAACCTCTTTATGTACAGACTACCCATTTTTGACAAGGCTTTCCTATAAAGATGAAAAAATCGAAGATAGCACCCTATGGTTTAAGTCTTCCATTTTTTTATGTTCATGTGTTGACCAGGGTAATATCAAGTGATGATGGTGATGAAATAATCAAAACAGTGTTGATTACTGGTCAGTACATACATTGCTTTAATAGACGAAACTGTGAGATTAGAAAATCTTTCTAAGCAATGTTGATAAACTGTAGGAAAAGACCTACAAATGTGTAAAAAGTAAAAATTCTATAGTGGAAAAAGTGTGTCCAGAAAAAATCTTTGTTTAAAAATTGATTCCATCTGCAGCGCGGACATAAACAAGTAATTACATTAAAAATAAAACATAAGTGATGTTATTTATGTGTATATCCATGCTAATCTCACAGTTTCGTCTACTAAAGCAATGCACTAACTAGTAATCAACACTGTTTTGATTATTAATCACCATCATTACTTGGGCAAGTTGTGTGTTAGCATCATGAAATATCTTAGCACTTGATTTTCTTTTGTTAATAATTTGTATCACAAAAGCTTTATTTTCCAGTAAGTTAATTTAAAATCAATTATCTCTTATGTTTAGGATTTAAAGGTGAATTCGGCAGGTAGATTTGTAGAGGAATATAGTTTGCACAATACACATACAGAGAATATGTATCGTTCGTATTTAGTGTTTAGTTAGCACGGGGGATGGAGAAGCCACCAGTGTTTGTAATTGGTACAGTTTATGAGCAACGAAAGCGATTGTGTGCTTCACAGATTTTACCCGGCTCACGAATCCTGTGGAAATCTTTTGTCCCTTGTCACTGAAATGTGTTTCAGTAGCTTAAAGCTTAAAACATTTTCAATTCGACCAGGGAATCTGGAATGCCAGATGGCTCAAGTACAGGTCGTGGTCGTAACTACAATGCCAGCCTTAAGATTTACTAATTATCTTCAATCTTCTTTCAAAAACCGAATTAACTATGATAGTATACGACTTCATTCATTCGTGTCTTTTGTTTTGCGACTTTTTCTGGCATGTCAATGTGACAGTTCATTGGCATCCGTCAGTTGATACATCAGCGTGAAATTCATGTTTGTCTTTAGAGAAAATTAACAAACGTAGATATCAATTATTTTATGCATGTATATCTGTTAGATATAATAATTTATTCAATTATTATATCTTTAATATCGGAAAATAAAAACCATTCAGTAGCATTAGCTGCTAGTTCCTGGAATAATTTATTTTTAGAATTTGCGAAGCAAAAGCTTTTGTAAATTAATATTAATTTAACAACGTTTCATGTTTCATCTAGATATATTTTTATTTAGCACAGTATCGGAATATATTATCGAAAAATGTCTGGTTTTACTTGGTAGAATTGCAGGATTTGCATATTCAAAAGCAAGGAGAGGGCTTCCATTAAATATTGAGTCTTATCAAATATCGAATTAACGTGTGAATTAAAATGCAAAATAAATAATTCCACCGGAATTATCGGAATCATACTCGTATCGTTAATATTTCCCGCGGACGAGTTTTTATCGGGTATATATAAAATGTAATGTAGTGAGAGTTACTGTGCTTGTACTGTTTGGTATTCACAGAGGCGTGGGTACACTTATTTGGAGATCAGACTTTGTCTGGGATATACATTCTAGGAAGACAGTGGATATATTTCATTTTTAAACAACAAAAAAATGCTAATGCAAGGTTCTCGACATTATCGACTAGCCTCTGTATATGAAATAATAAATAATCTCGTAAGCCACCCTCCTTTCCATTACTTTCATGTCGGCTTTCCTTTAGAGACTTTTTTCTTGATAGAAGAAAGTACCTTACTTGAAAATGTTCACTTTAAATAAACGTATTTTTAATTCTTGATTATTTAAGTTATTGCAATTATTATTGAGTTCACTTGGAACTTATTTGCTAATTCCATATACATAATAAGAAACAAATCTCGAGAAGAACCTTTGTTCATAAGAATCTTATAGTCTTGGGATACAGAGGGGTCAACTAAACATTGTATTATTATTGATTATATATTTGAGATATTACAAATATTATTGACTTTATTTGAAATTCATTTGTTGATTTCATATAATCAATAAGCAAAAAAATACTGAAAGGACTTTGTTGATAAAAACCCAACAATTTTGGGATAGAGAAGGTGATTTTAGTTTGGCGTTACCTTACTTACAATTGTTCACTTTAAATAAACATTATATTTTCCATTTTTGTTAATTTGAGTTATTGAAACTATTATGGGATTAATTTGAAACTTATTTGCTAATTTCATATACTCAATAAGTAACAAATCTTTAGGTTGATTTAGAACAATTTGTCATTTTGGATTCCTTTCCAGCAGGAGAGGTTCCTTAGAACCAAAAATCGGTACTACTAGAAACCCCAGTATTTTCTCTTCTGCAGTTGCTTTTTAGGTGAAAAGGAAAAGAATAGTACCCCAGGGTCTTTCATTTTCGGAAAGTGTCTTATGCTACACCCTATTGCATATAAAGACACGGATGATCGGAAGAGAATCAGTGTTTCCGAAAACATCCGAAAAGAGTCTTTTGAGCGTGGCATGAGGAAGTGTCAGACAGGGGGACATACAAGGTTGAAATGACAGAAAGACAGACAGACATGCGGGAAGGAATGAAAATAATAATAGCCAGTGTGGCCCAGGGCCATAGGTGTCAGACCACCGCACCAGGAAGCAAGGAAGGAAGGAACGAGGACAGGAAGGAGCGCGTTGAATTTGTCATATGTAAGGTTCCCCTTCGCGACGTACGCACACGACCACTGGAAAACGCATCCGTGAGAGGATCATTTCAGAAAGGTAGGCTGAATCGGGAGGACGAGCGAGATTCGGTCTTTTACTCGGTCTTTTACGATGACACCTCGTCCCCGACGAGCTAGAAACGTCTCGGGGGTACATTGAAATACTGTCACCGAATTCCCACCCCAACACCCTCCCTCTTTATATGCAACCTGCCCTGCAACGATTTCTCCGGCCGCTTCCACTTTTACCACTTGCTTTCTTTTGGGGATGCCATTGTCTTTGATGATTAAAATAATATACGTACGTGTATTGTGCACTTTTTAATATTTCAAATAAGGACTAGCAGCGCTTCTTAAGGTGCTTCAAACGAGTCGGGTTTCAGAACAATACAACATATGGCTACGGGGATGAATTTTTTTATGTGATATTTTTAACACATAATCTAAAGGCTTATACGTGTGCATGGCCCTTTTTTCAAAAAATGGGCTTGTTGTTGTTTTTTGTTGTTAATTGAAACGCACTTTGGTACACTACCAGTGGCGCGTTGCTTTTTTAAGGCACAGGAAATTCAGCATATTTTCAATTAACAAAAAAAAAACAAGACCATTTTTCGAAAAAAGGGCTCTAGTCATGCACACGTATAAACCTTCAGATTATGTGGTAAAAATATTACATCAAACAATTGATCCTTGTAGCTGTATTTCGTCATCACGGGGGGTGCACAAGTATCAGGCTAGTACGATCTCGTTCTGAAACAGGTATGAGGACGAGTCGTGGATTGCCCAAAATTGGTAACATAGTTTATGGACGTTCCTTATTAATAGTTTTCTTTGTAACTATTCTCTAATGTAAGTATATTTGAATTAGGTAGCTATAATCATTGGGAGGTGGCCAATCATTGTATCGTTTACCCTACATGAAGCTGAAGAAGATAGAATTTGAAGGAACACGAACAATCGAATATCTCTTTGTGTCAATCCCATTTTTGGACAAAATTTTTTCCGGATTTCAGCTTCGTCCCTGAACGGGATGAAGAGCACACACGGTTCTTTTGTCATACTTTTGTACGACGGCAGCGAAGAATGTGTGTGTCGGGAGTGGTTGGTAGGTCGATGTACAGATATCTATTATATTTGCATCTATTGCTTGTTTTTTCCCCTTGTAAACAACAGCCATACCCAGGAACACACATACCCACGAACACACGTACCACCCCCTCGAGTCTGACACCCACTTGCAAGGTATCACCCCTCATGCTCTTCTGAACAAATATACTATTGTATTGATCTGTACCTTTCCCCCCTGGGCCCTGTTCGCTTCTTTTGTTCGAACTCCCATTTTGCATTTTAGCCGCTTCCGCGAAACAACTAACTGTCTCGCATTGTCGCGCCCTGACTTTTCTGGGATGAGGATTCACCCACAGGGCTCTTCCGCTGGATTCTTCTCCAAAGCGATAAATCGGGTTTTGGCGCCGTTTTGCACAGACCTTCCCTTCCACTGGCTATCGCTTAACACTACGAGGACTCTTCGGCATCTAGCTTTTGTTTCATACTTCTGCATGTCTGCAAGGGTTCTAAATTAGCAATTAATTCTTCGGATATTTCCTTCCCAGAGTGTGTCAACAATTAGCACATACATATGTTGGTTAACTCCCAGGCAACACAATCTCTAGCAAAGAGCTGCCTCTAGCTTTCCGGATGACTTTATCATAATTACATACCAGTGACATCACTGGAACATTTTTTGGAATCAGTTCTAGGCAAAGAATATATTAGCTTTATATGATGCTATATGAAGGTAATCTGAAAAAGCTTCTCAAAACTTATCACTTATGGATTCTGAACAACATTCCTTGGGGTTTATTTACGTTCCTAATATTGGTTTCTCGGACGTTAAAGGACACGAAAATAGTCTTTTCCCTATTGCCCTAAAAGTCCCCTATTTAGAGAATTTTCCCTAAATTTCGCCTAATTTGCTTGAAATTCTCCTGAGAGGCCTCTGTTTCAGATGAAAATTATAAAAAATTCACGAGGGGTTGATCTCTCTTGAAATATGATGTACAATCCTTCTTGAGATGTTTCTGAAATCTCTTGAAATCTTTTGAAATTTTCGTAAAATCTTTGAAATATTTTGGCATTTTTATTATTCTAAAATATTTACAAAATCCACATTGACAAAATTCAAAGTTTTTATTTGTGAAAATGTATTTCTACAGCTTCAATCATAATTTTTTATTAGCAAGTAAACACGATAGTAAACACGATGTATTCTCGGATTTATCAAATTATGAAACAAATACAAATCTTTTCTAAATGATTAAGGGTACCTTTCTTATAAGTTGAAACTGTAAGATACCATCATTAAAATAAACAAAATAAATATTTATAAAAAAAGGATTTTATGAATTTCAAGATCTTATACAGTTTGCTTTGTTCTATAATGATAGAAGTGGCTTAAATAACTTTGAAATCTTTTAAACTCCTTGAATTATTTTGAAATTTGTGTGCAATCTTGAAAATGTTTTCCTAACATCAGCTCAACAACAGGTGGAGAAACGTTTCGATTGTCTATACCAAAATATTAAATTAATTCTGAAGCTAAGATATCAATTTTCTGCAATTATCAAGAATATTGCCCTTGTTTTTCTTTTCTATTATTGCTGAACCACTGTGATCCCTGCTCTTACAATCTTTCGAAATGATATCTGAAGTCTAATTCAAGAATGAGTAAATTAGCCTAAATATTGTCCATGCTTTCAGATAATTAAATGGACAACAATAGCTGTTCTGCAAATCATTGTAAATTGAAGGATGATTATGATGCTAGCAAACACATTGTTGATCGATATTGAGAATATGCCGCTTCTAAAGTAAACTAACATACATGATAATTTTTGTTTTGTATTCTTTGTGAGTTTAGTTGAACAATCAACAGTTTCTTTCCAGAATTCTTGGTAATGTCACATAACCATAACGACATATACTTTTCACAGTATTTATTTGAAAGTTCGCACAAACATAAGCTAATGTCCGCTGTACACGAAACCCAATGGTTCTCTGCGGACTGTGTAATGAGTAACCAGTGAGCTCATATTATTTGTTTGATAATCGATTTTGTAACATGTCATCGCGTGCTCGCCTCTATGTTCTACACTTCATATCTTATGTCTCGATTCTTGGCTTTTATTATGCGATTCTACTCTATTCTGCATGGTATCATTTTATAATTAGATGAATTTATATAAAAAGAATTTTGGGATGGTAAGTATTCCTTGATGTTTTCGTCTGTGAAACAATGATATTAATGAAGAGAAAAACTTTTTCTTTTCGATTTTGTCCGGACAATATATTTTTCAAACAGTTACAAGAAATGGGATGGAGACAATTTCTTGCTTCAGATCGATTTTCACAAATTCGTTTTGAATGCTGTTGGTGGTTTGGTTCTTCTTCAAGTCTTGCTCAGAAATTCTTTTCTTTATATGTTTTTCAATAAATTCATTAGTGAGTTATCGATGCGGAAAGAATTGTCAGAAAGAAGGATAGCAGCATCAACAAGGATCCCTATTTTATGTTGGATAGGATGATCAGAGAAAAAGTTTAGAAATCTTCCGTATGTCGCTTTTCTATATCCATTAGTAATAATATAATTATTGTCATCTTTAATATGTTTTAGGTTCAGAAAACTAATGAATCTCTTGTTTTCATAAGAGATTTGAAATCTGCGGTGATACGAGTTAAAGTGTGATAGTATTATGAAATCAATTTTATCTTTAGGAAGGATAAGATTTAAATTATTTATCTATTAATCTCGATTGGTTGAAAATCCTAATATTTGGTTAAAAATTGAACTATTTTGGAAATTAATGTACTTGGATCTGATTGTTTAAAAATTCATCCTTTTGGTTCAGAATTTTTTCTTTAAAATCAATCTGTTTTGTTAATGATTCAAATATTTTCCAGAAAACTCGACTTTTTTTGGTCAAATTTAACTGTTTCTTATTTTAAATTACAATATTTTTTTTGAAATGTGAACTATTGCATGTTTTGTCGAGAATTTTTTTTGTTTTTTTTTTGTTTGAAAATCACCTGCTTGGTTTAGAGTTTAACTTCTTTGTAAACAAGTTTTTTTTCTTTTTTTGTTGAAGATTCATGCTTTTAGTTGAAAACTCAACTGTGGTCGTAAATTGACATTTTTATTTAAAATTCATAATTTGAGGTGGAAAATTCAATGGTTTTATGAAAAATTTGTCTTTTTTTCTTGAAAATTAAACAATTTAGTAGAAGATTAAACTATTAGGTTGAAAATTAACATTTTTTGTTTAAAATTAATATTTCTTGTTTAATGTTAATTTGATAGAAAATTAAATTATTTAAATAAAAATCGAAATTTTCAATTGAAAATTTAACAATTTGGTAAAAAATTAAACTATTTGTTAAAAAATTCATGTATTTTATTAAAAATTCATCTGTTTGGGTGAAAAATTAATCTCATTTGTCGGAACCTCATCATTTTGATAGATGATTTGACTATTTTGTTAAAAATTCGTCTTTTTTGGTTAAATTCGATAAGTTGAAAATTCGTTTCTTTTTTCGTTGAAAACTAGTTTTTAGCGGAAAATTAAACCATTTTTTAAAACTATTTTTAACCTACAAAGATGAATTTTCAACCAAATATTCGAATTGTAAGCTAAAGAGAAAATTTTTTAACCAAAAACGGAAAAGTTCAATTTTCAGTTTAAAAACTAATTTAAAAAAATGAAATAAAAACGTATTATCAACCAGTTGAATTTAACTTCTAATAAAGTGGAAAATTAATCTTCTTGGTTAAAAATTCATCCTTTTTGGTTAAAAATACAACTGATTGGTTTTTTATTCAAAATTAACATCTTTCTTTAAACCTTTTTTAAACTAAAAATGGAATGGTTACATTCTGAGAAAAGAAAATTAATTAATTAATTAAAAAAAGTGAATTTCTAGAAAAATAGTTAAACTTTAAACCAAAGAGATGAATTTTCATCTAGAACTGTAAATCTTAATTAAAAAATAAATTTTTAAGTAAAGATTTCAATATAGAGTTGGATTTTCAACCAAAAAGTTGATTTTTCAACTAAAAAGATTAATTTGCGACAAGAAAAAGATGACATATCAACAAAATACATGAATTTTCATTCAAGTGCTTCAATTTCCAAAATAGTTCAATTTTTAACCAAATAGTAGAATTTTCAACCAATCGAGAACTATTCCGAACCAAAAATATGATGATAGAATTTGAAAAAAAAACTTTCAAACTCTTAAAAAAAGGAGAAAAAATCGATTCTTTGATCCTTGGTTAATTAATCGATTCAATTAATTATTAATATCGACAGAATCCCTAGTGGAAACAATTTTTACAAGAAAGTACAAAATTTCTAAAATTGTTATTTTTTCTTAAAACATGTACTTTTTTGTAAAACAATGTACAAAATTTAACAAAAAAATAGAGTAGAACAGTAAAAAAATTAATAATAAAGTAAAAGTTTCTGCAATTCAAAAATTTCGATAAATTTGTATTAATATTTTTTTTTTTTTACTTTGTTGTAAAAATCTACAAGGTATTACAGAAAACTATGGAATTTTACGTTCTCTTATTCACATCCAAATCCTATTTAAATATTGTTTCAATCTAAAATATTCCATTTTTAACCAGTTTAATTTGATATTTTGGAATTAAGGAAGACATTTTTTAAATTTAAAGATTATTTAAGGAGTGAAATTACTGAATTTTGATACATAAATAAAAATTTAGAAATTATCAATTTGGAAAAAAATGAGATGTTTATAAGTTTTGAGAAGATCGAAACTTAATTTTAAACTGGAAAATATTTCGAAAAATAAAAAACTAAATTTAGATTTTTGAAGATTTCGAAATAAAATTGTGAAGCTTTTTAAGAATCCTTAAAGGTTTTGAGAGAAGAAAAAAACTTCTTAAGTTTGCTGGGGAAATTTAAATGATTTGTCATTTCGAAAAATCAATTTTAAGAGAATATTTGAAAAGATTTAAGATTTTTTTGACTGATGAATGACAATTGAGCAATTATTAATTTCGAAGATAATCGAGTAGGTTTAAAATATATTTCAAAGTTTTGAAAATATTTCAAAATAATTATTAAAACGTAAAAAGATTTCTAAACATTTAATACACAATGTAGATTTGTGAAGATGTCGAACACAAAAAGAAGCTTTTTAAATATTTTGAAAGATTTGAAATGAATAAAAAATTTGTATCAAAATTTCTAAAAAAAACTAACAATAATTTTTTTGTTGAAAAATTAATTTCAAAAGAATATTTAATAAGATTTATAAAATTTTCAAAAAAGAATCTGAATGATTTTAAGGTATTTCTTGTTACTTTTGCAGGATTTTCAAAAAATTGTAGGACAAATTCGAGTTCCAATGTAATAAAATTATTATTAGATTCCTGGAAAATTTTTAAACGATTTTTTTAAACAGATTTTTAGGAGAATATTTCAAAAGGTTTCAAAACAAATTAACAGTTTTTATTTAAGAAATCTTCAATTGAAAATTTTTTAAAAGCTTTCATTTTATACTCGAAAATTATTACGCGCTTGAATTACGAAAAATTAAAAAAAATTATAATTGGTTGAAATCTGAGTGAGTTATTTATTTTTAAGCTAATTTAAATTTAATTTCCAATGAAATAATTAACTTTTTAACCAAATAGTTGAATCTGTAACCAAATTGTGGAATTTTCAACTTACAAAGATAAATTTTCAGCCAAACGATCGAATTTTAAACAAAAAAGATTAATCTAACCAAAAGCAGTTGTATTTTCAATGAAATAATTTTTTTTTTAGAAGACAGTTTAATTCTTAAAAAAAGGGTGAATTTTAAATCTAAAGGGACGAATTTTTTGTTCAAATAGACAAATTTTTTAACAAAACAGTTGAATTGTCAACCAAACAAGACAAATTTTCAAGCAGAGAGACGCATTTTCAATTCAAATGATGAAACTTAAAAAAAAAAAGAATGTTTAATTATTTCAACCCAAAATTCAAATTTTTTAATCAAAAATCCAAATTGTTAAATTTTCAAGCCAAGGACGAATTTAAAAAAAAAGTTGCATTTTCAACACGAAAATATGAATTTCAACTAAAAAGATTAGTTTTCCAGGAATAAAGACGAACTTTGATCTAAAAAGATAAATTTTCAACAAAAAGTTGAAGTTACATTTTCAGGTAAAAAATTAATTCTAAATAAAAAAATAACCAATTTTCAATAAAATAATTCAATTTTCAACCTAAGAGAACTGAGTCTTCAAACAAAAAATTAATTTTTAACAAATTGGTTCAACTTTACGAAAGTAATTGAATTTTTGATTTAAAAAATTAATTTCCTGCCAAAAAAAGGAATTTTCAATAAAATAGTTCCATTTTGATGCCAAGAGATGAATTCCCGAACAAAAAATTAATTTTTAACAAAGTTTTTCGACTTTTACAGAGTACATAGTTGAATTTTCAATTTAAAAACAAAATGTATTTTCAGCCAAAAATGGAATAGTTACATTTTCAACTTAAAAAATCAATTTTTTAACAAACAAAAAAAAAGTTTTTAATCAAGTAGTTAAACTTTCAACCAACGAAATGAATTTTTAACAAAAATAATTAATCTTCAACTGGAATAGTTCAATTTGCAATTAATCAAATAATAGAATTTTCTACCAAAAAAGATGAATTTGAAAACATTATATCAGGGTAGCCTCAAAAATCATTTGCAAAATTCTCTGTCTTTATTCTGATAAATTTCTCATTTTTCCTGACCATCAATATTCAAATACAGTCAAACTCGGATACAACGCCCCCGGATATAGCCCTTCCGAGAATTGACGCCGCACCGCATGTGGGAGTGAAAGGAGCTACGGGGAGTGTTTTCATCGGAAGCGGCACTCTTTCAAGGTTTTCCCCTAACACCGCCAGCCTCAAAACTGGCACAGTATCCGAGTTTCACTGTTACACAATCTTAATCTTGTGACATTTTCAACACAAAATCTTTCATAAATGAAATTTATATAATAAAATTTAATTTCAAATTCAAATTTAAAAGTTTCAAATTTATTATCCTTGACAGTTAAAGTACCTCTTATCGAAATTCCCTGACTTTTGCAAGATTTTTTTTTCAAAATCCGTGACTTTCCCAGTCAAATAAAATTCCCGAACTTTACCCGGAATTTACCCTGATTTTTTCTCTGACCCACGACCACACAGTACAAATAGTATGGGATAGTATAGATAGTATGGGATACATTAACAAAATGTATAGTTTGCTTAATGATCTAAGACTAGTCTAAGACTAATCCAAAATTTGTTTGATTCAACCAAATTTTCATGTAAACCCAAAAATTCTTTTTTTTTTGGTTTTAAAGAAAATTTTTTTTCTGAGTGTTGGAAGTGTTGACGTGTTGGGAGAATGTGCAACGACCGAATGCGTCACAGCCAAAGTAACTGGAAAGGTAACAAGTCAAAAAAAAGGAGCTTACTAACGAAGTGCCTGACGGGTAACTTGCCCGGGCCGGGGCGGTCAGAGCAATAATGTTTGCCGAACT
This sequence comes from Andricus grossulariae, assembly GCA_011634705.1. NCBI lineage: Eukaryota > Metazoa > Arthropoda > Insecta > Hymenoptera > Cynipidae > Andricus > Andricus grossulariae. Next base: position 21,377 of record JAABKJ010001925.1, read on the forward strand.
CTTTGTCCCAGAAGTACACACACAGTGTGTAACGGGTGGAATGGGACAGTGGCATGCACGGACGAATGGGATTCCTGCCGTCACTCGGACCTTAGTTTTTTTAGTTGTTGCATGCATAATAGCGTTAGGATTCATTAGCAATCAGAGATGGACTGGAGGGTGGATTGTTTACCAGGTCCCGGTCGACTCGTCTCTAACCCGTTGCAATTTCCTAGCTGCTTTTAAAATAACATCCAGGTCAGGTCTCACTTACTTTTTTTTCAATTTCTGATGTTAAATTTGCCGATTGGCGGTCCAATAATTTTTTTGGGAAAGGAGAAAAAATCTACCTTGGCCAGGATTTGAACCAGGAACGCCACTATTCATGAGCGACGCATTAACCGATTACGCTACCGAGCCATGTTAGCTACTATTCATGAGTGAAGCGTTAACCGATTACGCTACTGAACCACATTAGCTACTAGTCATTAGTGACGCGTTAACCGATTACGCTACCGAGCCACGGCAGCTACTATTAGTGAGTGGCGCGTTAACCGATTACGCTACGGAGCCACAGTATCGACTATTCATGAGGGACGCGTTAACCAATTACGCTAACGAACCAATATAGCTACTATTCATGAGTGGCGCGTTAACCGATTACGCTGCCGAACCACATTAGCTACTATTCATGAGTGGCGCATTAACCGATTACGCTACCGAGCCATGTATAGCTACTATTCATAAGTGGCGCATTAACCGATTAAGCTACCGAGCCACAGCAGCTACTATTTATGAGTGGCGCGCTAACCGATTAAGCTACCGAGCCAAAGTAACTATTATTCATAAGTGGCGCGTTAACCGATTAAGCTACCGAACCACATTAGCTACTAGTAATTAATGGCGCGTTAACCGATTACGCTAGCGAGCCACAGTAGCTTCACTCATGAATAGTGGCGTTCCGGTTCAAATTCGGGTTGAGGTAGACTTTTTCTAATTTCTTCACAAATTAATGAACCAATAACGGACAAATTTTAGATCAAACCCAACAATACCTTCGATTGTTAGATTTATTTTCGAAAAGAGGAAAAATCCTTATTATCTTTACGCGCTCTTTTAAAGTTATGCTTTTAATTATCAATTCTTTTACTGGATTGAACGAGGACATTTTTTAAACATTTGTATTGAGTTGGAAGGGAAGACAATTTTTTTCTGAATTGGAGAAATAGGGTGGTCGTTTCAATGAAGGGAAGAAATTCAGGATCAGTTTCCGGGGTTTTCCCAGTTTACAGAAACATTTTTCACAGTCATTTATAGAAAAAAATTCCAAGGACCCTGCACCTTGAGAACACGGAGCGACCCAAGGATGGCTGCCTTCTGTATTTTCCCCGCAAGTGTGCATATATATAGGTTGTTATCAAAAGGACCTCAGTCAAAATTAAGAGATAAAGAAACATAAAGTAAATCAGAATCGTTACTTACGGTCGAAATAAGCCTTGATCTCAATATCATGGTACTCACCTGAAACAGTAAAAAAAGATAAAGGTTAGTTGTTGAAGATTAAACTATTTTATTGAGAATACATTTTTCTCTCGGTATGAAATAAACTTTCTGAACTGTAAATTTAATTATTACATTTTGGGTTGAAAATTGATCGTTTTTAGTTGATAATTCAACAATCCGATTAAAAATTGATGTATTTTATTGTAAATTACTATTTGTTGTTAGGAAATTAATCTTCATGAAGGAAAATTTAACTGATTGGTTAGAAGTTGAACGACTTTGCTAAATATTAATTTTATTAGTTTATGATCCATCTCTTTGATTGGAAATTGAAAAAAATATATTTTAAATACGATTTTTGTTTTGTTTAAAATCAATTTTTTCTACTGCAAATTTAACTATTCCATTTTTAGTTGAGATGCAATCATTTTTAGTTTAAAATTCAACTATTTGGCTAAAAAATTCAACTATTTTGTTCAGAATTTAATTATTTTGTTAAAAATTAAGGTATTTTGTTCGAAATCTAGTTTTTTTTATTTTCAAAACTTTTAGATTTAACTTTACACTGTCTTCTAACAATATTCGTATTTTCGGCTTGAAGTTTCAACTATTTGGTTGCAAATGCCTCTGTTTTTTATTTAATTTTGATTTTTCTTGTTTAAAAATTCGTCAATTTGGTTGAAAATTCACCTTTGGAGTTCGAAAAAGCAACAATTTGGTTAAAAGTTTAACTATTTTGTTGAAAATATATTATTTTGTTTCAAAGTGAAAATATTTTGTAAAAAATGCATCTTTTTGTTCAAAAATCCATCTGTTTTGTTGAAAATTCGTTTTTCTGGATTAAAAACTCGCTTTGTTTAATTCAAAATTAATCTTATTGAGAAGAAGTTCAAATTGTTATAAATATAACTTTTGGTTGTGCTTTTTGGAAATTCAATTATTAGGTTAAAAATTTATATTCGGAGATCGAAAATTTAACTATGAGGTTACAAATTTATCTATTTTGTTGAAAATTTAATTATTTTGTTAAAACGTCATCTTTTCGTTTGAAAATCCATCTGTTTTGTTGAAAATTCGTTTTTTCTAGATCGAAAATTCGTTTTCTTTTTATTTAAAAATTAATCTTTTTTAGAAAAAGTTCAACTGGTTATGAATAAAACTTTCGGATTGATAATTAATTTTCTACTTTTTGCCAATTCAATTATTTGGTCGAAAATAAATATTTTTTGGTTAAAAATTTGACAATTTTGTTGCAAATACGTTTATTTTTGGTTTAAAATCAATATTTTCACATTGAAATTTAGCTAAAAACGCATTAAGAATGTGCTTAATCAAGCACGACAAAAAGCTCGAGGGCCGCACTATCAGCGCGTTAGTTGCATCAGGTTGCGTCATGCGTCCAAATCCAACAGAAATGGTTCACACAGCCCTGCTTGTTTACATTTCAGCTTAATTTCATTTGAAATAATGTATTTCCTAATTATTTTCCTCTTTTTGTGAAAAATCACTCTATTTTCACCGTCTTAAGAGCATTTTTAGCTGTAAAGTCTGGGATTCTTTTTTTTTATCTTGATGTCGAATAAACACCAATCGTAGGGTAATTCCTATCCATACTATTTTTATGGCCCTCTATAATGACATAAGTTCCAAAGGCATTTGAAACTGTTGACACGTTTGGCAAATTTTTCCAAGAGGGGAAGAACTTTTCGATGTTTGTAAACGGCCCATTATGAACACCCGGCAGAATACAAGACTCGTAAAAAGACAAACAAGTTAAAATGGCCATAAGATGATAAAAGACATTAACTATAAATTAAGGTGCAGAACTTCGAACCGTTTTTTTTCCTTATAGAAAATTAATCTCTTTAGGAGAGGGGGGGGGGTAGCGGAAGTAACGTTACGAAATTAAATAACGTTTAGTACCCTTCCTAATGATAAATTTTAATGGTTTTTCGAGTTTTGCTTAAATGCGAAATGAATTAATAGAACCCCATAAAAAATGCCAACTAATTTTGGTTGAAAGTTCAATTTTTTCGTTTGGTCAAAAATTCTACTGTGTGCATGAAAATTTAATTATTTGGTTGAATATGAAACTATTTTGTTAAAAATTAAATTTTTTAGTCGAAGATTCATCTTTTTGGCTGAAAGTTGAACTATTTTTTAGAAATTCGTTTCAATTTTGATTGGAAATTAATTATTTCAATTAAAAAATAAACTATTTTATTTCTGGTACAAAATTGGTATTTTTTAGTTTATATATTCAAGAATTTGGTTAAAAATTCATATATTTTGTTGCAAATTCGTCTTTTTAATAGAAAATTTAATTTTCTTGGTGGAAAATTTATAATTTTTGTCCAGAAATCATCTGCCTGTTTGAAAATTTGTTTTTATTTTTGGTTAAAAATTAGATTTTTTAAATTAAAAATTTAACTGTTTTATTTTTGGCTAATAAATTATACTTTTTAGGTGAAATTTGAACTATTTGGTTGAAAGTTCGTGTATTTTGTTGAAAATTCGTCTTTTTTGGTAGAAAATAAAACTTCTTAGTTTAGAATTCATCTTTTCAATTGTAGATCCATGATTATAGTATAAAAGTAATTTAGTTCAAAATATAGTTCAAAATTCATTTTGTTTTAAATTTCAACTTGGTTAACAATTCATTTATTTCGTGAGAAATTTCATTTTTTTTGTTAAGAATTTGATTACAAAATGATATATATTTCTAATTAAAAATTTAACTTTTTTAGTTTTAGTTAAAAATTGATTTTGTTAATAATTTTTTTAAATATCTGGTTGAAAATTAATTTTCTTGGTTGAAGATTCATAATTTTTGTTTATAATTAATCTCTTTTATCGAAAAATTAACTATTGTGTTGAAGATTAGTTTCTTTTGTTGAAGGTTCATAATTTTTGTATAGAATTCATCACTTTGGTTGAAAATTCAACTATTTTGTTGAAAAATTTAACTATTTTATTTTTGGTCAAAATTTATCTTTTTTAGTTGAAATTTGAACTGTTTGATTGAAAATTCATAACTTTTTTTATAAATTTCATCTCCTTGTTTGAAAAATAGTTTTTTTTGGCTAAAAATTAAATTTTTTAAATTAAAAATGTAACTTTTCTAGTTTTCGTTAAAAATTGATTTTGTTAATAAATTTTCTAAATATTTGTTTAAAATTCATTTTGTTTGATTGAAGATTCATAATTTTTGTTTACAATTCATCACTTTTACTGAAAATTTAACTATTGTGTTGAAAATTCATTTTTTTTTTTAATGAAGATTCATAATTTTTGTATAGCATTCATCTCCTTGGTTGAAAATTCAACTATTTTGTTGAAAATTCGTTTTTATTTTTGGTTACAAATGAAATTTTTTTAACTAAAATTTAACTATTTTATTTTTGCGCAATAATTGATCTTTTTTAGTGGAAATTTGAAATATTTAGTTGAAAATTCATAATTTTTGTATAGAATTCATTTCCTTGGTTTAAATTGGTTTTTCTTTTTGGTTAAAAATTAAATTTTTTAAATTAAATGTTGAACTTTTCTGGTTTTAGTTAAAAATTGATTTTGTTAATAAATTGTCTAAATATTTGGTTAAAAATTAATTTTGTTTGGTTGAAGATTCATAATTTTTGTATAGAATTCATCTCCTTGGTTGAAAATTCAACTATTTTGTTGAAAATTCGTTTTTTTTTTATTGAAGATTCATATTTTTTGTTTGGAATTCATCTTTTTTATTGAAAATTTCACTATTGTGTTGAAAATTAGTTGTTTTTTGTATGGAAGATTCATAATTTTTCTATAGAATTCATATCCTTGGTTGAAAATTCAACTATTTTGTTGAAAATTCGTTTTTCTTTTTGGTTAAGAATTAAATTTTTCAAATTAAAAATTTAACTTTTCTAGTTTTCGTCAAAAAATGATTTTTTAAATAAATTTTCTGAATATTTGGTTAAAAATTAATTTTGCTTGGTTGAAGATTCATAATATTTGTTTAGAATTCATTTCTTTTATTGAAAATTTAACTATTGTGTTGAAGATTCATTTTATTTGGTTGAAGATTCATAATTTTTCTTGGAATTCATCTCCTTGGTTGAAAATTCAATTATTTTCTTAAAAAATTGTTTTTCTTTTTGGTTAAAAATTAAATTTTTTCAACAAAAATTTAACTATTTTATCTTTGGTCAAAAATTGTTTTTTTTTTATAGTTGAAATTTGAACAATTTGGTTCAAAATTCATCATTTTTGTATAGAATTCATCTCCTTGTTGAAAATTCTTTTTTCTTATTTTTTTGTTAAAAATTAAATTTTTTAAATTAAAGATTAAAATTTTTTATTCTTACTTAAAAATTGATTTTTTAAATCAATTTTCTAAATATTTGGTTAAAAATTCATTTTGTTTGGTTGAAGATTCATAATTTTTGTATAGAATTCATCTCCTTGGTTGGAAATTGGTTTCTTTTTTGGTAAAGAATGAAATTTTTCAAATTAAATATTAAAATTTTTTAGTTTTAGTTAAAAATTGACTTCGTTAATGTATTTCTTAAATATTTGGTTAAAAATTCATTTTGTTTGGTTGAAGATTCATAATTTTTGTATATAATTCATCTCCTTGGTTGAAAATGCAACTATTTTTTTGAAAATTCGTTTTTCTTTTTGGTTGAAAATTAAATTTTTTTAACTAAAAATTTAACTGTTTTTGTTCTAGTTAAAAATTGATTTTGTTAATAAATTATATAAATATTTCGTTAAAAATTAATTTTGTTTGGTTGATGATTCATAATTTTTGTATAGAATTCATCTCCTTGGTTGAAAATTCAACTATTTTGTTGAAAATTTGTTCTTCTTTTTGGTTAAAAATTAAATTTTTTAAATAAAAGAAAATTCACTTTTTTAGTATTAGTTAAAAATTGATTTTGTTAATGAATTTTATAAATAATTGGTTAAAAATTCATTTTGTTTGGTTTATTTTTAGATTGATATTTTTTGTTTAGAATTCATCTCTTTTATTGAAAATTTAACTATTGTGTTGAAAATTCGTTTTTCTTTTTGTTTAGAAATAACATTTTTTGAATTAAAACTTTAAATTTTCTAGTTTTCGTTAAAAATTGATTTTTTAAATAAATTTTCTAAATATTTGGTTGAAGATTCATAATTTTTGTTTAGAATCCATCTCTTTTATTGAAAATTTAACTATTGTGTTGAAAATTCAACTATTTTGTTGAAAATTCGTTTCTCTTCTTTGTTAAAAATTAAATTTTTTCAACTAAAAATTTAACTATTTTATTTTTGGTCAATAATTGATCTATTTTAGTTGAAATTTGAACTATTTGGTTGAAAATTCATAATTTTTGTTCAGAATTTATCTCCTTGCTGGAAAATTTAACTGTTTTGTTGAAATTTTCTTTTTTTTGAGAAATTTTTTTTTTTAAACTACAAATTCAACTATTTTATTTTTGGCTGAAAATTTATCTTTTTTAGTACAATTTTCACTATTAGTTAAAAATTCATTTTTTTGGTTGGAAATTCATAACTTTTGTTCAGGATTCATCTCTTTGGTTAAAAATTTAACTATCGTGTTAAAAATTCATGTTGCTGTTATTAAAAATTAAATTTTGTCAGACCAAAAATTCAAATATTTATTTTTTTGTTGAAAATTGATCTTTTTTGGGTGAAATAGGAACTATTTGGTTGAAAGTTCATGTGTTTTGTTAAAAATTTGTCCTTTTTTTAGTAGAAAATTAAACTTCTTATAGTTTCAAATTTACATTTTCGATCGCAGATTCATCATTTTAGATGAACCGTCATCTCTTTGGTTAAAATTTCAACTTTTTCAGTGGAAAATTCAACTATTTGGTTTAAAATTCATCTATTTTTTTATTATTCATCTTTTATGGTAAAAGATTCATATTTTTTTTCATGTTTTTTTATTTGGTTGAAAATTAAATTTCCTTGTTGGAAATTCGGTTATTTTTATTAAGAAATATATTTTTTTCAAATGCAAATTTAACTATTTTATTTTTTGTTGAAAATTTGCCTTTCGTTGAAAATTCATCTTTGTTGATTAATAATTAAGCTATTTTGTTAAAAGTTCAAATATTTTGTTGATAGCTTAATTATATTGTTGAGAATTCAACTATTTTGTTAAAGTCATCTTTTTTGGTTGGAAATAAAAAAAAAATTTGGTGGAAAATTCGCCGCTAGAGGGCTAGAAGTCGGTTCTGTTTTTGCGACAGCTCGAGCTTTTTGGACGTTTTTTGAACTTTTAATGCAATTCTTTTATTTCCGCGCGCAGTATTTATATTTTTGATGCATTATTCGGTAACTTCTTGTGCCTT
>JAABKJ010001926.1:0-29198 GCA_011634705.1 Andricus grossulariae
AACTATTCCATTTTTGGTTAAAAATTGATTTATTTTAGTTTAAAAATTTAACTGTTTGGTTGAAAATGTATGTATTTCGTTAAAAATTCGTCCTTTCTATTAGAAAATTAATCTTCTTGGTTGACATTTGTATTTTTAGATAGAAAATTCGTTCTTCTGGATTGATAATTCATCTTTATGTAGAAAATTCACCTTTCTGGCTTGAAAATTCAACAGTCTAGTAGAAAATTAAACTTTTTAGTAAAAAATTAGTCTTTTTCTTTAAATTCAAAATTAATTTTGTTGAATGAAGATTTAACTATTCCATTTTTGGTTAAAAATTGATTTATTTTAGTTTAAAAATTTAACTGTTTGGTTGAAAATGTATGTATTTTGTTAAAAATTGGTCTTTTCTATTAGAAAATTAATCTTCTTGATCGACATTTGTCTTTTTAGATAAAAAATTCGTTCTTTTGGATTGAAAATTCATCTTTTTGTAGAGATATTTTACCGCAACTTATTCATGGTTCAAAATAAACTTTTTGTTAAAAGTTCAACGGTCTCCTAAAAAAATCGTCTTTTTGGCTTGAAAATTCAACTATTTTGTTGAAAGTTTAATTATTGCATTATAAATTCAACTATATTGTTGAACATTCGTCTGTTCGGAGAGAAAAATCAACAATTTCGTTAAAAATTTAATTATTTTGTTCAAACTACAACTGTTTTGTTGATAAGTCATCTTTTTGGTCGAAGATTCAACTTCTTTGTCGAGCATTCGTCTGTTTAGATAGAAAATTCTTCTTTTTGGGTAGAAATGTCATTTTCCTTGGTTAAAACCTCATTTTTGTTAGTAAATTCCACATTCTTCTAAAAAATTCGATTTTTTTGTTTGAACATTCAACTTATTCGTTGAAGAAGCACCTGAGTTTGGTTAAAGTTGATCCTTTTTGTTTGAAAATGCCAAATTTTGGGTAAAAAATTAACTATTTTTCAAAAAGTTTAACTATAGTTAATGAGTCATCTTTTTTCGTAGAAAATTCAACGATTTTGTCGAACATTCGGCCTTTTGAATTGAAAATTCCTCTTTTTAGATTGAAAATTCACCTTTTTAGTAAAAATGTCATATTTTTGGTTTAAAATGCAACTATTTTGTTAAAAATTCGACTTTCTTATTCAACATTCCCTTTTTTTATAGAAAATTCGACCATTTGATTGAAAATTCATCTTTGTAAGTTAAAAAATCAACTATTTGGTTAAAAATTCTTTTATTTTGTTGAAAATTTGTCTCTGCTACTTGAAAGTTCAACTATTTGATTGAAAATTCAACTGCTTGGTTAAAAATTCATTTGTTTTTTGTTCGAAATTTCATCATTTTAATTGAAAATGAACTTTTTTGTTGAAAATTCAACTTTTTGGTTGAAAATTTATCTCTCTTGTTTGAAAAATTATCTTTTTTGTTTGAAAATTGAACTGTTTGGTGAAAAATTCTACTATTTTGTTGAAAATTCGTCCCTTTTACTCGAAAGTTCAACTATTTGGTTGTAAATTCAACTGTTTGGTGGAAAATTCATTTTGTTGTTGTTAATAATTTATAATTTTAATTGAAAATTCTTTTCATTCATTACAAATTTAACCAGTTTGTTAAAAAATCGTTTTTGTTGTTGTTGAAAATAACGTTTTTTAACTGCAAATTCAACTATTCTATTGCTGTTTCAAATTTAATTTTTTTTAAGTTGAAGGTTCAACTATATGGTTAAAAATGGACGTATTTTATTGAAAGTTCGTCTTTTTTGGTAGAAAATTAATCGTCGTGATTGAAAATTCATCTTTTTGGCGGAAAATTAACTTTTTTCTTGAAAATTCATATTTTCGGGTTGAAAGTTCAACTTTTTAGTAGAAAATCCGTCTTTTTTATTTGAAAATTCATCTCTTTTGGTTGAATTTTCATATTTTTTTGGTTGAAAATGCAAGTTTCCGGTTGAATATTAATTTTTGTTTGTTTGAGGTTTGAACTATTTTGTTGAAAATTCGTCTTTATTTTGGTTCAATTTAACTGTTTATTATGTAAAATTAACACCTTTCTTAGTTGAAAATTTTTTGTATAAAAGTTAACTGTTTTCTAAATCATTCGACTTGTTAGCTTGGAAGCTCAACTCTTGTTGAAAATTCATTTCTTTTGGTAGAAAATTAATTGTTTTTTGGTTTGAAAATTCAACATATTTTGACCTGAAATCTTAGGAATGTAAAGAGTTTCATATTGAATTCAATATATTACCCACATTAATTTTATTTACAATAATGTATTCCTCTATTATTCTCCTCTTTTCGTGAAAAATCACCCTGTTTTCCCTATTTTGAGATAATTTTTGGCTGTGAAGTCTGTCCACGCTAGAGAAAATCCTCAGAAAGAAATTGTATATTTCAGAGAGAAACTTCTTATGTATAAATGGAGATCTTCACATTCGACAAGAGTCTTCAAGAACGCCTTGTGGACTTTTCAGAAATCCTCTCCGGTCGGGAGGATATAGTTCCAGCCTCTCAAATCCGTTCCGAATGGGCCTACCACATAGAGCTTGTGATTGAGCCAGTTGGTTGGCGTGCCTTGTGGAAGATCCCCAAACTAACATGCCAGGACTTCGAGATTCACTACCCAACGATAGTCGTCGTCGAAGTCCAGCAAGTCAGCTTCACTGAACTCACGTCTCTCGTGAAAATTGTCGCCGTCCAGGATGACATTCACTTACCTGAAGAGTACGATGTGCCCCTGATAGAACTATACGCTACTCAAGTTCAAGAAAACGATGCTTTGGACATGGTTGGCACTGCGAATTGTATTGATGAGCTTCGCTTTTTCTACAATTACCTTTGGATGCCTTGGGACGCCGATGATGATGACAACGCCGACTGGGTTGCGTCGCACCTTGAGGCCAGACTCAGACTCTTTTTCGACATGAAGAGAGGCAGCGTTTGCAAAAAGACTTGTGATGTCATCAGATCTCTAATGAGGGAAGGAAGGGAGATACAAGCGAAAATTTCTAGATTAGAAACGGACATGTCTGATGATGAAGATGAGCAGGAAGGTTCTTTGGATGAGGGAAAAGCCTGTCAGTTGCTGAAGTTACATTTTAGACTGCAGCAGATCAAAACGGAAATGGAAGTCATGGAAAATCCAGCAATGAGGAACATGCTGATCAGGCATCAGGGGACTAGTGCGATGGAAGTGGAAACCAAGAGACGGGAAAGCGGAATCAGAAGGCTGGAAGGATATTTCGTTTGGCTTGGCGGATCATTGGAAGAAACCATTTCTTCCTTAAGTCAAGCCAAAGGGTTTTTACCACCCGATACACTGGTCAAGTAATTTATAAAATAAATTTGCATTTATAAATTCAGGGTTGCTACAGGTCACGGAATTCCGGAAAGTCAGGGAATTTAAAACTGGTCAGGGAATGTCAGGAAAAACCTGAAAGAGTCAAGGAATTTTTAATAAACTGAAGTTGCAGTTTAGGGATCATTCACAAATTACTTAAGGCCTTTTCTGAACATACATAAAAATTCTGTTAATTAAATAAACGTGGAACCTTAATGCAATTCGATTTAAAAAAGAAAGTGTGTTAATAACAAGTAAGACTTACAAACGTATAATTTTACAAATTTTTTATTTTATAATTTTCTTGTTTGAGAATTCATCTTGTGGTTAAAAATTATATTATCTGGTGGAAAATTCAACTTTTTTAAAATTAAAAATCGTTTTTTTTCTTTTTGAAAATTAATTTTTTTAACTGAACATTTATCATTTTTAGCTGAAAATTCAACTAATTGTTAAAAAATTCATGTATTTTGTTGGAAATTCGTATTTTTGGTAGAAAGTTATTCTTTTTGGTTAAAAATCCACCTTTTTCGTTAAAAATGTAATTAATTAGTTACAAAATATAATTACTTTGTTCAAAATTCAACACTTTTGTTAAAAATTTATCTTTTTTGGTAAAAATTCAACTGTTTTGTTTAAAATTCGTCTTTTTGGCATGAAAATTCAACATTTTGAATGAATATATTTTTTTAACTAGCTAAACATTTTTTTTAGTGAAAAATTCCACTCTTTTGTTGAAAATTGGTCTTTTTCGTTTAAAAATGCATTTATTACGTAGAAATTTCAGATTATTTGGTTAAAAATGCAACTTTTTGATTGAAAGTTAAACTGCTATGGTTGAAGATTCAACTGCTTCGTTAAAAATTCGTCTTTTTTTTTATTCAACCCTTTTTGGTTTAAAATAAAAATATTTTGTGGTAGAAATACCAACTATTTAATTTTTCTTTGAGAATTTATCTTTTCTCCATCGAAACTTGAATTATTTTGTTGAAAATTCTTCTATTTTTTTGCTAAAATTAATTTCTTTAACTGAAAATTAAACTCTTTTAGTTAAAAATTCATGTATTTTGTTGAGAATTCATCTTTTTTGTTAAAAAATTAACATTCTTCATTAAAAATCTTTTTGGTCGAAAATTGAACTATTTGGTTACAAATTCATTTTTTTGTTTGAAGATTCCTAATTTTAGTTGAAAATTAATTTCTTTGGTTAAAAGTTGAACTATTTTGTAGAAAAATGATGTATTTTGTTCAAAATTCACCTTTTTCGGTAGACAATAATCTCTTCAGTTGAAAATTTATCTTTTTGGTTGAAAATTCATTTCTTTGGTTGAAATTTTGTTCATTTTTTAGATGAAAATTAATTTCTTTTGATAAAAGTTGAACTACTTTGTTGAAAATTCGTTCTTTTTGATTCAAAATTAATTTTTTTAACTTAAAATTTATCTTTCTTAATTAAAAATTTGTAATTGGTTGAAAATGCGTTCTTATTTGGTAGATCATTAATCTTCTGGGTTAAAAATTCATTTTTTTTTAAATCAACTATTTGGTTACAAATTCATTTTTTGTTTGAAGATTTATAATTTTACTTGATTCATTTATTTGTTTGAAAGTTTAACTATTAGGTTGAAAAATCTTGTATTTTCTTATGAATTCATTTTCTTTGGAGAAAATGAATCCTCTTGATTGGTTTTTTTTTCAACTTAGAATTTAAATATTCCATTTTTCACTGAAATTTGTTTGTTAAAAATTCAACTATTTGGTTCAAAATTCATCTTTTTCGTTAGAAAATTAATCTTGTTGATTGAAAATTCATCTTTTTGATTAAAAATTCAACTATTTGATTTACTAGATTATTTTTCTGTTTGAAGATTCATCATTTTGGTTGAAAATTAATGTCCTTATTTAAAAGTTGAAAATAATGTTTTTGGTTGAAAATTCAATTCTTTTGTTAAAAATTGGTTTATTTTTCCAATTGAAAATTAATTTTTTAAGCTCAAGATTCAACTATTCCCTTTTTTGTTGAAAATTAATCTTTTTTTGTTCAAAATTCAACTATTTTGTTGAAAATTCGTCTTTTTGGTTGAAAATTTTAATATTTTGTTAAAAATTCGTTCTTGATTTAAAATTTATTTTTTTAGCATATAGTTTATCTTTTTTCGTTCAAACGTCATGTAATTTGTTCAAAATTCATCTTTCTTGGTAGAAAGTCCATTTTCTGGGTTGAAAATTCATATTTTTTGTTAAAAAGTCAACTATTTGGTTACAAATTAATTTTTTTGTTTAAAGATTCATCATTGCAGTTGATTAATTTCTTTGTTTAAAAGTTTATCTATTTTGTTGAAAAATTAATCTTTTTTGTAGAAAATTAATCTTCTTGGTTGAAAATTTGTTATTTTTTAAAATTAAAAATTAATTTTTTTAACTGAGAATTTAACTATTCCATTTTTTGTTGAAATTTATTCGTTTCTTTAAAATCCAACTATTTGATTTTTTTTCTTTTTTGGTATAAAATTAATCTTTTGGGTAGAAAGTTCAACTATTTGGTTAAAAATTCCTTTCTTTTTGTTTAAAGATAAAATTTTTTGTATGATGATTTATCATTTTAGTTGAAAATTAATTAATTTGGTTAAAAGTTAAACTATTTTGTTGTGAAATTATGTATTTTGTTAAAAATTCATCTTTTTTCGTAGGAAATTAATCTTCTTGTTAGAAAATTTTAATATTTTTTTAAAAATTCGTTCTTTTTGCTTCAAAAATTTTTGTTGACTAAAAGTTATCTCTTTTAGTTGAAACTTAATGTATTTTGTTGAAAATTCGTCTTTCTTGGAAGAAAATTAATCTTCTTGGTTGGAAATTCACCTTTTTTGTTGTAAAGTCAATTATTTGCTTAAAAATTCGCCTATTTCTTTGAAAATGCAATTTTACCTTTAGGTTGTAACATATGTGGGTTTACTTTTTTTTTCAGTGAGGGAAAGGCAGGAAATTTCGAAATTAGGATTTTGTAGCAACCCTGAAATGAACTGGATTTGTTTGAAATAAGTATTGAATAATTTTTTTTTGTAGAACATCCAGCTGCTTAAAAGAAGCGTTGGATTCGTGTGATGCTGGAGATATTATTATTCTTGGCAAAGGAAATCACCCAATCAGAGGATCTGGTAATTTGGAAGACGGAGGGATGATCAGGGGTATTAATTCTCGAGAAACTACGGTTCTCTGTCCCAAGGAAACCGAAAGTGGTCCTTCGTTGTTAGATTTTTCTGGAGGAGAAGTAATAATTCTTCCTATAATTATTAACTTGTTAAATTCCCTATTCATTCTTCACCTTTAGAATTAATTAAATTAATTTTTGTAGGTCGTACTCGAGAATTTGACTGTCGATTTAGGAGACCTGCAGGCAGGCGTCCTCGTTAGGAAAGGAACGGTGAAACTAGATGGATGTAGAATCCGTGCCACAAATAAAAGTGTGATTAAAATAGGGATAGTAGTTCTGCCCGGAGCAAAACTTATTTCACAAAATACGACTTTCGTGGGACTAGGAACAGCTGTAATGGTCCATTCATCTGGAGATGCAATTTTAAGCGAGTGTAGTTTCGAAGAGTGCATAGAAGGAATTCAGGTAATTAATTTTACTAAGAATACTATATTATTTGCAGGCCTTGGACTCACCACACTATTTATACTATTTGACACTTTTTTTTAGCGATGACACTATTTTGCTACTATTTCGAGCAAAAGATGTAATAGTTGATTTCTTAATCAAGTAGAGATTTTCATTTTAAGTCAAAAACAGTTGAATTGAACCAAAAAGGACGAATTTTCAACAAAATAGATGAATCCTCAACCAAAACAGATTCATTTTTAACCAAGCAGTTGCATTTTCAACCAAAAAGATGACCTTTTTATAAATTAGTTGAATTTCAAACCAAATAGTTAAATTTCTAATCAAAAAGATGAATTCTCAACAAAATACTTAAATTTTTAATCAAATAGATGAAATTTCAACCAAGAAGATTAATTTTCTACCAGAAAAGCCGAATTTTCAACAAAATACGTAAATTCTATAAAAAAATACCATTTTTGAACAGATTAGATAAATTTGCAACTAAATAGTTTGAACAATGGATGTGATTTTAGTGCACATTTTTTTTTACTAATTTCTAGTTTACATTTTTTCGTTTCTAAAAATTTGTTACTAAATATTTGAATTTTTAAACTAAAAAGATCAATTTTTAACAAAAAATGGAGTAGTTTAATTAAAACAAAACAAAAAACGTATTTTCTACCAATTATTTTTATTCTGTACCAAATAGTTGAATTTCTAATTTGTAATCAAAAAAATTAATTTGTAAACAAAAATGAATTTTCAACTAAAATTATGAATCTTCAACAAAAATGAATTTTTAAGAAAGTATTTCAACTTTCAAACAATTTGAATTTTTAAAACAAAAAATTGAATTTTCACCAAAATAGATTAATTTTCAACCAAATAGTTGAAATTTCAACCAAAAATATTCATTTTCTACCAGAAAAGACGAATTTTCGACAGATTACATAAATAAACTTGCAGCTAAATAGTTTGAACAATGGTTTATATTTTTTTCGTTTTTTTTTAAATTTTTAACCAAATAGTTTAATTTTTTAAATAAAAAAGATCAATTTTCAACTAAAAATGAAGTCATTTAATTTTCAATAAAAAACACGAATTTTCTACAAAACAGTATAATTTTCTACCAAATAGTATAATTTTCAACCCGAAAATATGAATTTTCAACAAAATAGTTAAATTTGCAGTTAAACAAATTAATGTGTAACAAAAAAAAAAGTTGCAACTAAAGTTATGAATCTTCAACAACAAAATTAACCTTTAAGACAGTAATTTAACTTTCAACCAAGAAGTTGAATTTTCAACTAAAACTAAAACCAAAAATTAAATATTTAAATTTCCAGGTAAAAAATTACTTTCCAACAAAAAAAAACGAATTTTTAATCAATTGAATTCAACAAGCTTGATATTTCAATAAAAAAAGATTTTTATTAAAAATAAAAACAGTTGTATTATACCAATAAAAATGAATTTTTAACAAAATACTTGAATTCTCAACTAAAACAGAGTAATTTTCTACGAAACAGTTGCATTTTTAACCAAAACGGACGAATTTTCCACAAAATACATACATTTTCAACCAAATAGTTAAATTATCTACCATATTGTTGAATGTTCGAGCCGAAAATACGAATTTTCTACAACAGTTGAATTTCAAAAAAATTGTAGTTAAGAAAGAAAAAAAATGTCCATGAAACTGTAGAATTTTCAGGCCAAAAAGACGAATTTTTAACAAAAAAGTTGAATTTTTAACCAATAAGTATGAACTTTGAACAAAAATTTAAAATTGTCAACAAAATAATCAAATTTTTCACTAAATAAATAAATTTTTGACACAATAATAAAATTTTTAACCAAAAAAGATGAATTCTCAAACAAAAATTTAATAGTAGACTGCGAAAAATGAACAATTTGGTTAAAAATTCCTTTTTTGTTTTGTTTTAAGATTCATCATTTCAGTTGAAAATTAATTTCTTTGTTTAAAAGTTTGACTATTTTGTTAAACAATCATGTATTTTGTTGAAAATTCATCTTTTTTCGTAGGAAATTAATCTTCTTGGTTGCAATTTTTTCCATTTTTCAAATTAAAATTTAATTTTTTAACTTAAAATTTAAATATTCAATTTTTTGTTGAAAATTCGTCTTTTTTTGTTAAAGATTCAACTATTTGATTGGAAATTTGTCTCGTTTGGTAGAAAATTCATCTCTTTGGTTGAAAATTTAACTACTTAGCTGAAAAATCTTTTTTTTTTAATTAAAAATTTATCTCTTAGTTGAAAATTCGTCTTTTTTGGTAGAAAATTAATCTTCTTGGTTGAAAATTCAACTTTTTGGTCGAAAACTGAAAATTTTGCTTAAAATCTAAAGTTAATTTTCCACTGCATAGTTTTTGATTTCGAACTACATATCCACTTTTCACTTTTTTAAGTGACTCCGAGGCCTGTATTTATACATGCCTACTAAAAAAGGAATTTATCAATACTTTGTCATTTTTTCAGCTTCAAGACAATTCTAGACTGACTATGACTAACAGTTCTCTAACGAACTTTAAGGAATACGGCGTTCGACTGGAATCAGAAAAATATTTAAGCGACACGGAAAGCAAAACGGGCGGCACAGAATTGCTGGAAAACATTCCTAATATTTCTTTAGAAGGCTGCAAATTTGGGAATAATGGCAAAGGCGATGTTTTATTAAAATCGCAAACCGGTGTTTCTTTGTTAGCAAAATCAGAAGCTATGATTTCTTGAGATAAATTATTTTTAAGCATACAAGGACTTTATACAATTTTTTATAATCTTAGGCATATTAGCAACATGTTGAAAATGTAATAGCAATTTATTTAAGCTATAAAGTACATAGCGATTGATTGAACAATCAAAAATTATAAGGAAACAATTCCGTGTATTTTATAGTAATTGATGCATTCGTTAGAATCTATTAAAAATGATTTTCTCACTGAAAGAATTATATCTTTTTTCTCTTTGTTATCTAATCTATTTCGTTAAAAATTCTAATACTTCATGGAAAATGCAACCATTTTGTTAGTCATCTTTTTTGGTCGAAAATTCAACTGCTTTGTTGAAAATTGGTCTTTTTTTGTCGAAAATTCGTTCTTTTGGATTGTAAATTCATCTTTTTTGGTAGAGATGTTTTACAGGAACCTATTCTTTGCTTAAAAATTCAAATTTTTGTTTGAAGTTTAATCTTTTTATTTTGTTTGATAATTAGATCGTTTGGTAGAAAATTCTTTCTTGCAGGTTGAAAATTTAACTATTTGGTTAAAAATTCAACTATTTCGTTGAAAATGTAATTATTTCTTTGAAAATTCAACTATTTTCTTAAAAAGTCATCTTTTTTTATCTAAAATTCAACTGTTTTGTTGAACTTTGGTCTCTTTGGTTAGAAAATTCGTCTTTTTTGGTCAAAAATAAACTTTTTTGTTAAAAATTCCATTGTTCTAAAAAATTAGTCTTTTTCGCTTGAAAATTCAACTACTATTAGAAAAAGCAACTATTTTTGTTTGAAGTTTATTTTTTTTCTTTGATAATTCGACCATTTCGTAGAAAATTCATCTTTATAGGTTGAAAATTCAACTACTTTGCTGAAGATTTAATTATTTTGTTGAAAGTTCAACTATTTTGTTGAAAGTTTCATTTTTTTTTTTAATCTAACTGTTTTATTCAATATTCGTCTTTAGATAAAACATTCGTCCTTTTGACTTATAAATTCATCTTCTTTTGGTAAAGATTCATCTTTCTCGGTTGAAAATGAACTTTAATTGTTAAAAATTCGAACATTCGATTGAAAATTCAACTGTTTGGTTAAAATTTTTACTTTTTTGTTGAAAACTCGTCTCTTTTACATAAAAGCTCAACTATTTGGTTGAAAATTACTTTTTTTGCTTAAAAATTGAACTATTTTGTGAAAAATTCCTTTTTTTAACGTTGAAAATTAGGGGTTTTTAACTAAAAATTAAATTAATCTTTTTTTTGTTGAAAATTCAAATATTTGGTTTGAAAATTCATCTTTTTTGGTAAATATGCAAGGCTTTGGTTGAAATCTTTTTCGGTTATGGATTCATTATTTGATTGAAAATTCGTCTTTTTCGTTCAATTCAACTATTTTTTCTGTAATATTAAAATCTTCTTGATTGAAAATTAACTTTTTTGTAGAAAATTCCACTTTCTGGTTGAAAAGTATTTCTCTTAGCAGTAAATTTATTCAAATCAGTTGAATTAATTTATTGAAATTTTTTAAATTATTTTTTTAACTGAACATCTATTTGGTTGAAAATTCATATTTTCGGTTTGAAAATTTAACTATTTTGTAGAAACATCATCTTTTTGGCTTGAAATAAATAAATTTTTTGAATGAAAATTTAACTTCCTTTTTGTTTGAAACTTACATTTTTGTGTAAAAAATTCATAATTTCAAATTAGAAAATTCAACTATTTTGCAAAAATTTTTTATTGAAAATTAATGTTTTTAAATGAAAATTTGTCTTTTTTAGTAGGAAATTGATCCTCTTGGTTGAGAATTGTACTATTTGGTTAAACATTTACGTATTTTTGTGAAAATTCTTCTTTTTGGTAGAAAATTAATCATATAGTTTGAAAATTCCACTATATGCTTAAAAACTTAATTATTTGGTTGAAAATTCAAATGTTTCGTAGAATACTTGTCTTTTTCGAAAGAAAAATCTTTCTTTTGCATAGAAAATGTCTTTTTTTTGGTAGAGATATTTTACCGTACCTTATTCTTGGTTGAAAACAAACTTTTTTGTTGAAAATTCTAGGTAGAAAATTAATCATATAGTTTGAAAATTCAACTATTTGCTTATTTGGTCGAAAATTTAAATGTTTCGTAGAATAATTGTCTTTTTCGAAAGAATAAATCTTTCTTTTGCATAGAAAATTCATTTTTTTTATAGAGATGTTTTACCGTATCTTGTTCTTGGTTAAAAACAAACTTTTTTGTTGAAAATTCTACCCTCTTTTTTAAAAAAATGGCATTTTTTCCTTGAAAATTCAACTATTTGTTTGAAGTTTAATCTTTTTTTTTTTGATAATTCGATCATTTGGTAGAAAATTCATCTTTTTAAGTTGAAAATTTAACTATTCGCTTCAAAATTCAACTATTCTATTAAATCGCCTTTTTTGGTAAAAATGTCATCTTTCTTGATTGAAAATTCATCTTTCTTGGTTAAGGATCAACTTTTTTGTCAAAAATTTCAGTCTTCTAAAAAGTTCGTATTTTTTGCTTCAAAATTCAACTGTTTCGATGAAAAGGCAACTGTTTTGGGCTGAAGTTAATTCATTTTTGTTAAAAATTTCGACCATCTGGTTGAAAATTAAACGATTCATCTTTTTGGTAGAAATGTCATGTTCCTTGGTGCAAAATAAAATTTTTTATTAAAAATTCGACAGTCCTCTGAAAAATTCGTGTTTCTGGTTTGAAAATTCAACTATTTTGTTGAAAATCTAATTATTTTGTTGAAAATGTAACAGTTTTGTTCAACATTCGTCTTTTTAGATAGAAAATCCGTCTTTTTGGCTTAAAAATTCTTTTTTTCTTTTGGTTAAAAATTCACCTTTTCGGTTGAAAATTATTTTTCTTATGTATAAATTTATCTATTCAATTTTAGGTTGACAATGTATTTTTTGTTTGAAAATTTGACTATTCGGTTGAAAATTCATTTTTGTAAGTTGAAAATTGAACTATTGGGTTAGAAATTCTACTTTTTTGTTGAAAATTCATCTCTTTTACTGTATGTAAATTTGTCTTTTTTGGTTCAATTCAACTGTTTTTTATGTAAAATTAAAATCTTTCTTTGTCGAAAATTGATCGTTTTTAGTTAAATATTCAACTATTTGGTTGAAAATCAACTTTTTCTTGAAATTTTAATTGTTTTGTAAAAAATCCGTCTTTTTGTTTGAAAATTCATCTTTTTTTGGTTAAAAATGCAAGGTTTTGGTAGAGGATTCAAACATTTTGTTTAAAATTCGTCTTTTTTAGTTTATTTGAACTGTTTTTGATGACTTGAAATCTTAGGAATTTAAAATGGATCATACGGAATTCAATATTTTAAGTACATTATTTTTATTTAAAGGAATGTAGTTCTCTATTTTCTTGAAAGATCACTATAAAAAATCGCTGAACTGCTGGGAAATATCTCTGATATTTCTTTAGAAGGCTGAAAATTGGAAAATAATGGAAAAGGCGATATTTTATTAAAATTGCAGACCGATGTTTCTCTGTTAGCAAAATCAGAAGCAATTATTTCCAGAGATAACAATTATTTTCAAGCATGCAAGGACTTTATTCAATTTTTATATTCAAAGGCATATTAACAACATGTTGAAAATGTAATAGCAATTTATTTAAGCTATAAAGTACATAACGATTGAATGAACAATCAAAAACTTTAAGGAAACAATTCCATGTATTTTATATTAATTGATGCATTCGTCAGAATCTATTAAAAATAATTTTCTCACTAGAAGAATTATATCTTCTTTCACATTTTAATCTAAGTTGTCAAGAAAAAAAATGGGACATGAATATATTTTCAAACAATTCACATAGGATGTACCCACACATTCTTTTCTTAAACATACATTGTGCTAAACTTTCCATTAAAACTATACAATACTATTTTACACAATGATTCAGGATGTTCTATTAAGAATCCGTATTACGCAATATATATGAATGCGGAGAGCAATATAAATGCTTATTATTTACAATAACTGTGTGCCTGTAGCGGAATCGCTCCACTGTTTTGATTATTGGTTATTAATCAAAACAGAAGAGCGTGCTTCTTCACTCGGAATTTTATATTACCATTTATCCTCAGAAATGGAAAAGGGATTTATAAAAATTTGCAACCTCTCCCTTGAATATTGAAAATTGGAAAATTTGAACACGCAACTATAGCTAACACATCCCCGAATTAATGTAATGTTCTTTAAGACTTACGATACTCATTTTTCGTGTTGAATTTTAAATCCACCTTTTAATAAACATTAAATTTCATTTGCCAGTAAAAAGTTCCTAAGATTTGCAGCGTGAAGATTTGTCGAATTAATTATTAATTTTCTGGGTCATATTCCCATGTAGCTGCAGAAGACAAATGCACAGCCAATGCTCAAAATGATGCACACGATCACCACCCAAATTGGTATTGTATCTGAAAAAATTAGATACATAAACAAGGTGACGACTAAAATTCGAGAAAAAATTAAGTTTTTCCAGGTCGCGATTTTTGTACACAAAGTAATGAACTAATCGTTTGCAAAAATGCGTTTATCAACAAATAAAAGCGTGTCTATCCGACCTGGAAAACCCAGAATTGTTAGGGGATTTTTGTATACCTGGAAAAACCTGGAAATGGCAGGGAATTTTTTTTTTAATTCAGGGAATTTTTTTTTTTTAATTCAGGGAATTTTTGGAGAGCATGCTTAATTTTTTTATAATATTAAATTGAATAACTATGATTCTTCATTTATAAAAGTAGCTTTATATTACGGTATTTAACTATTTTGTTGAAAATTCGTTTTTTTTTTTGTTTTGTTGAAAATTCAAGTATATGGTTGTAAATTCTTTCTTTTTGGTAGAAAATTAATCTTCTTGGTTGAAAATTCATGTTTTTACTTGAAAATTTAACAGTTTGTTTGCAATTTTTTCTCTTCTTGACTGAAAAATCTTTCTTAGTTGAAAATTCAACTCATGTTTAAAACTCGTCTGTTTTTGTTGAATTCAACTGTTTTTTATTAAAAATTAAAATCTGGTTTGGTCGAAATAACTACTACATTTTTCGTTCAAAATTCATCTTTTTTGGAAAGAAAATTTAAGTACTTGTTAAAAATTTAAACTCCTTTCTATAAATTATTATTTTTTTTGTGTTGAAGATTCATCACTTTGGTTGAAAAATGAGCTATTTTGTTAAAAATTCGTGTTTTCTTTGGCTGAAAATTATTTTTTTTTTTAACTGAAAATTTAACTATTCTAGCTAAAACTTTAACTATTTTGTTGTAATTTTGTCTTTTTTTTAATTGCAAATTTATTATTTTTTTAAACTGAAAATGTAACTATTCCAGTTGAATATTCTATCATTTTAGTTAATAATTCATCTCTTTGGTTGGACATTAATTTTTTTAACTAAAAATTTACCTATTTAATTTTTGATTGAAAAAATAATTTTTTCAATTGAAAATTTATTAATTTTTTTAAAAATGAAACTATTTTTTTTGAAAATTCATCTATATGGTTGAACATTATTTTTTTAACTGAAAATTTAACTATTATTTTTTTGGCTAAACATTAATCGCTTTTGGTTGAAAGTTCAAGTATCTGGTTGACAATTCATGTATTTTGTTGAATATTTTTTCTTTTTGGTAGAAAATTAATCTTCTTAGTTGAAAATTCATCTTTTTGCTTGAAAATTTTACAACTTGTTTGCAATTTTATCTCTCTCTTGACTGAAAACGTTTTCTTAGTTGAAAAGTCGTCTTTTTTACTGCTTTTGATTAAAAATTAAAATCTTTTTTGGTTTAAATATCAACTGCAACATTTTTTGTTCAGAATTCATCTTTTTGGAATGAAAATTTAATTCTTTGGCTGAAAATTAATTTCTGTTTACTGAAAATTAATTTTTGTTTACTGAAAATTTAACTATTATATTCTTGGTTGACAATTCAACTTTTTAGTTGAAAATTCATATATTTTTATGAAAAATGGTATTTTTTCTTTAAAAAAAATAATCTTTTTGGTTGAAAAATCATTTTTTTGGTTAAAATTTTAACTATTCCAGTTAAAGATTCATAATTTTAGTTGAAAATTCATCATTTTTTTTTAAAGTTTAGCTATTCCAGTTGAAAATGCATAATTTTAGTTAAAAATTCATCAGTTACGTTGAAAATTAATTTTTTTTAACTGAAAATTTAACTATTACATTTTTGGTTAAAAAGTGATAATTTTTAAATCAAACTTTAAATATTTGATTGAAAATTAATCTTTTTGGTTGAAAACTCAAGTATTCTCGTTAAATATTTATCATTTTAGTTGAAAAGTCATCTTTTTTGTGGAAAATAAAACTACTTGGTTGAAACTTAAACTCTTTTGTTAAAAATTCATCTATTCCAGTAAAATATTTATCATTTTAAATAAAAGTTCATCACTTTAGCTGAAAATTAATTTTTTTTTAACTGAAGATTTACCTATTCCATTTTTGGTTGAAAACTAATCTTTTTCAATTAAAAATTCAACTTTTTTGTAGAAAATTAATGATTTTAATTGAAAACTAAAATATTTGGTTAAAAGTGTATCTATCTTGTTGAAAATGCAATATTTTTACTTGAAAAGTTAGGAATTTAAAGCGGTTTAAATTGAATTTAGTATAGTATCGAAATTAATATTACCTATATATGCACTGAATTTGAAGTATAAGAAGGTAAAATAAAACTTGTTTTGAATTATTCAAATTCCCGGACATTGGAGACAATTTCAAGAAATTATTAATTATGTTTTTAATCTTATTTAATTATTTAATTAATCGATGGTGTCAATCTATTTCATAAAATTTTATAATATAATTTGTCAAAGCTTTCTGAATTACATATATTAATTGAATCACTAGAAACTGAGAAAAAAAATTATTTATAATAAACTTAGAACGTTTTTACAAGTTTGGATTATGTTAGTGTTTATCGTCGGAAATTGGTATTTTTGATAATAAAAAAAATTCAAAGAATTTTCACAAATTTTAACAATTTTATATTCTGCTAGCATATTTAACACCAAAAATTCGCATTTAAAAGCAAAAATCATTATAATTTAAACAACATTTTTAAACACTTTAACCATATTTGAATTTTTCATTATTTATCTTGAAAAATTGGTATTTTTAATAAAAAAAATAATAATTAGCTTTCAAAGAAGATTTACATGTTTTAAAAATTGTAGGCTATGTTTGCGTTTTACCTCAAAAATTGGTGTTTCAAAACAAAAGTCATTATAATTTGAACAAGATTTAGAATCTTTTCACAATTTTGAATCATGTTAGTCTTTTTCGTAATAAATTAGTTTTAGAACTTTTTAACAATTTTGTATCACGTCACTTTTTTTCGTCGGAAATTGGTATTTTTAATCAAAAATTTGTATGTCAAAGAAGATAAATCACGATGTTTAAACAATTATAGTTTATTTTAGCGTTTCACATCAAAAATTTGTATTTTTATACAAAACATCATGATTTTTAAATCCAATAATTTTTGTTTAAAATAATAAAATATACCAGATTTGAAAATCTCGAATTCTGTTGAGTGTTTTTCGTCGAAAATTGAAATTTGTATTAAAAAACTATTGGATTTCAAAGATCCATAATTATTTTAACAATTTTAGGTTGCGTTGGAATTTTACACAGAAAATTGGCATTTTCAGACAAAAATCATTATAAGTTGAACAAGATTCAGCATCTTCTAACGATTTTGGATTATCTTAGTGTTTTTCATCGAAAATTGGTATTTTTAATTTAAACAACTTTATATTTCAAAGAAGATTTACAATATTGTTACAACAGAAATCGGTTATTTTAAACAAAAATCATAACATTTCAAAGAATATTTACAATATTCGAACAATAATAGATTACGTTAGTATCTCGTCGGAAATTGGTATTTTTGACAAAAAATGCAACGGTTTGATTGTCTATATATTGTACAAAAAAATTATATATATTAATTCTAAAGTTTAAGATATCAGTTTTCATCAATTATAAAAAATATTGTCCTTGCTCTTCTTTTCTATTATTTTAGATAATATAGATACTATGAAATACAATTTTTTTTTGCATTTATATTAATTTTATATATTAATTAAAAAATTTCGTGAGATAAAGCAAAAGAATAATCACTTGTTTTCTAGTAAAATAAATATTTTATAAGCAAAGAATAAAAATTCTACATTTCTAATGAAAAGATTCAAGGAGCTTTTCAGGCTTTCAGGGATAAAAACAATTCAAAGAGAATTCTAGGTTTCAAGGTCGCTAGATACCCTGAACGATGTGCAGTATACAATTCCAAACCCTTAAAAATTAAATAAAGATGAATATTCTACTCACATCTAAACGGCAAGCTGTGGACACAAATTCTGTTGTCGACAGAAATGCTAACAACGGCAGTTTCGGCATTGCTGGTTATCGTAGGACCGTCATTTCTCGTTGGAAGAAATTCGAGGCCAGTGACGAACATACTGTGAGCACCAGCAACATGAAGAACCCTTTGCAAGCTAAAGGATATGAACATATCTACACTGCCGGAGAACATGGTTCCAACAGCCACAAATCTGCCATTATCTGATACAGCCAAAGCTGATAAAGTTTCTTGGAATGACACGGATTTGACAATATGTCCGGTTTCTGTGTCCCAAAGCTGAAGATAACTAGGATTTTTACCAACAGCTGCATTGGACAAAGTGAACAATTGTGTCTTTGGAGTTTTCTCCTCAGATTTCCTGAACCGACATCTTTTGTACAAGTATTTTGCATTTCCTGGAGGATTCCAGGTGAGTTCCTTATTTTTTGTACCAGTTGTCACATCCCAGAGAACAGCTCTGCCGTCTTTGGCTATTGAGGCAAGGAGATTTCCCTCAGGATTGAAGTCCATGTCGTCGATTTCCTTGGTGTGAGCCTCCAGGTCGTGAAGTTTGAGAAGCTGGGGGAATTTCCAGATTCTAACGCGACCATCAGTTCCTCCTGTGACCATAACTTTTCCAGAAGGATTCACTCGCACGATTCTCTGCAGAGCTTCTTTTTCTCTGCAAGCAAAAATTAAATGGATAGGTAAGACTTCACAGCATAAAATGCCCTCAAAACAGGGGAACTAGGGTCATTTTTTGTGAAAACAGGGGAACGACGAACTTTCTACAAACCAGTTGAATATTCAACCCGAAACGATGGATTTTCAACCAAGAAAAATGCTCTTTCAACCAAATAGTTGAATGTTCAACCAAATAGATGAATCTACGTAAAAAATTATTTTTTAACAAAGAAATTAATTTTTTTCCACAAAAAAAGACGAATTTTCAACAAAATACATGTATTCTTAACTAAAAAAGATCATTTTTCAACTCAAAATGTAACAGTTAAATTTTAAGAATAAAAAGTTAATTTTAAAAAGGAATTTTCTACAAAAATGTTCAATTTTCAACGAAAGAGATCTTCAACCAAAAAAATTAATTTTTGAGAAAGTAGTTCAATTTTCAACCAGATAGTTGAATTTCCCCCCAAATAAAGATGAATTCTAAGCCAAAAATATAACAGTAGACTTTTCAATTAAAAAGGAATAACTTTCAACCAAAAACGACTATTTTTCATCATTGAATTTTCGACAAAAAAAAATCTTTTAACAAAATGGTTGAATTTTTAACAAAATAGTCGAATCTTTAACCAAAAAAGACGAATTCTTAACCAAAAATATGATAGACTTTTCCATGAAAAAAATCACTTTTAACAAAAGAAAGACGAATTTTCTACCAAAAGATAAATTTTTAATACAAAAGGACCGATTTTCTATCTAAAAAATTAATATAGGTACCATATTCCTGAGATTTCAATTCGAAGTATATTTAACTTTCAATAAAATAGTTTTAAAAATCCTAGAAAGTCGAATTTGCTAGAAAAAATTTGACTGTTAAACCTGAAAAAAATGAATTTTTAACCAAGAAAGATCAATTTTCAAAAAAAAAAGATTTTCCAGTCAAAAAAGAAAACAAAATCCAACCAACTTTGAATTTTAAAGGAAAATAGGCCAATTTTTTACAAAACAGTTGAATGTTGAAGAAAAAAGTTAATTTTCAGTAAAATAGTTAAATTTTTAACCAAAGAAATGAATCTTTAACCAAAAGAATAATTTTTCCTACGAATTAGTTCAACTTTCAACCAAGTAGTAAAATTTTAAACAAATAAGATTAATTCTGAACCAAAAATAGAATAGTAGACTTTTCAATGAAAAAGAATTGACTTTCGACCAAAAAAGATGATTTTTATACCAAAGATGAAGTTTCAATCCAAAATGAGAAATTTTCTATAAAAAAATGAATGTTCAACAAAAGAGTTCAATTTTTGACCAACGAAGATAATCTTTTAAGAAACTAGATGAATTTTCAAGAACGAAGAATAAAAACCAAGAAAGATTATTCAGTCATGAAAGAAAAAAAACTTGCAACCACATTGTTGAATTTTCAATCCAAAAAGCTGAATTTTTTAAAAAACAATTGAATTTTCAATCCAAAAATATGAATTTTCTACCAAAATAGTTAAATTTTTAAACCAAAAAGACGAAGTTTCAGCAAGACAGTTGAATTTTCAACCCGAAAGTGTGAATTTTCAACAAAAAGGTAATTTTCAATAAATAGCTAAATTTTCAAACCAAGAGATATCCTTAAATAAAAAATTAATTTTTAACGAAATAGTTCAATCTTCAACCAAAAAAAAATATATATTTTCAAAATAAAGGGACAAATTTGCAGCCAAAAAGGTGAATTTTTTACAAAAAGAAGTTTTTTTTCAAGAAATAAGTTAATTTTCAATAACATAGTTAAAATTTTAACCAACAATATAAATTTTTAACCAAAAAATAAATTTCTTAGAAAGTAGTTCAACTTTCAACCATGTAGTTGAATTTTAATCATAAAAGATGACTTTTTAACAAAATAATTAAATTGTTAACCAAAAAGAGATAAATTATGAACCAAAAATAGAATAGACTTTTTAATTGAAAAGAATAAACTGTTAAACAAAAATAGTTTGATTTTTTTATTGGGTTTTATTAATTCAGTTCGCATTTAGCGGAAAAACGAGAAAAAGGGGAAAATGCTTTAAAACAGGGGAAAAAAGAGGCATTTTTGAAAAAGAAGAATAAGGGAAAGAGCGTGAAGTCTGAAAAGTATGAAATAGAAAATTATGAAATATAATTCTATTAAAATTTGAAGGAAAGAGCGTAACTCACCCGAAATCTGTCTGTATACTATCCATAGACTTGAGAATTAACTGCAACTTTTTGCTCTTAAAATTGAAATTACTATCCTTGATTTCTTCTACCCTTTCGGCATTGTTTCCTATATTTTCTTCACTCCTTTCGCTCTTTTTTCGTTGTCTAAGACCTTCCGCGTTAGGAATTCCTGACTTTTTCGGAATATCTCCGTTTTCTAATGTTACAACCCTTGAATGTACGTTGTATAATTGGCAGTGACTTTCTTGACCTGCTACTATCCACGTTTTTTTCCCATCATTATAGGTGGCACAATTCATCACAACGCTAGGTCCTGTTTCGTGTCGGGTTACTTCTTCAGCAATAAATTGAACTCCATCATGTGATAATTCAAAGATTTCCTGCAAAATATTTTTAAAAACTTAGAAACTTACAAATTAACGTCATTAAACACAAAAATATTTCTAAATCTCAAAAAATATATTAAGAAATTGATAAAATCTTATTATTCAATTCAATTATATATAACATTCTTCCACTTGAAGTTGTTTCAATTCAATAGAAATTTCTTACACGGGGAGACTGAAAATTGTGGATTTTAGTTTCCGTTCATAATTTTTTTAAAGAAAGCGCATAAAATTATTAATAGAATTATTAGAAATATTATCAATTCAAAAATTAAATTTTAATAATAATGAAATAAATGTACATTTGATTTATTTACAATTTTATTATTCAACACCTGAGTATTAATTTGCAAAAACAGTAATTTGCGCTTTTTCTCCATTTTCGATAAAATCGACTTTGATATATTCGCCACAGGCCATGGCCGGAAGGTTGCGTGTTCGATTCGCGCTGCCTGCACTTTTTTTAGTTATTTTTTAATCTTCAATTTACTAAAATGTTCATAAATATAATTTCCTTGAATGATTTTCCAAAATCATGCAAATAATTTATTTTCTATAGTTGCTATTAATTTTTTCATAATTTTTGCTACTTATATTTAAAATTAGAAATATAAACGAGATTTTTTAAACGAAAAATTGTATTTTTAATCAAAATTTTCAAACAGAACAGTGACTCATTAATGATATATTTGCTTCCTGGAATAGATTATATTTTTTTCAAGTTTATTACATGCAAATAACTACAAATAAAATACAATAATAAAAATAGCATTCAGCTGCGTACAATTTATGCACAGTCGGGAGATTATTGAAAGAAACTATATTTATAGACATTCTAACAAATAGAAAAGTAATAAAAAAAGTGCAGGCTGCGAGAATCGAACACACAACCTTGCGGCAATGAAGCCGAAGCGCTACTGCCTGAGCTACGGGCAGAAAAGTATTTTTCGCCGAACTTTATACGGCGTGTGACGAATATTTCACAGACGATTTTATCGAAAAAAAACTTGTTAAATTTCCTATCACTGATTCAGTAACTAAACTTCCTGCAAAGTTTCTTTTTTTATATACGGAAAAATGAATAATTTGTTGTTCTATATTTTCAACATTCAAGAATTTTCATTTGTAACTGAAGGGTGGCAGTACAGAACTAGATAACCAATATTTTTTCGAAAATTGTGTTTTTCAAATATATGTAGTAATAAAAAAAATTTAAGTTGAATTTTAGTTAAAATTTTAGCGTAGTAATTTTTTTTTCTTCCCTTCAAGATATTTTTTGAAATTATCACTTTGAGATTGTCAGCTGACACATCTATTTCCTCGAAAATGAATAAATGTTTCTAATCAAATTTTTTGGGGCTTGAATCAGCAACACATCATCTCGGAAGTGGACTAATGTCTTATCTTCAAACGGTGATTTCGATTTTACAGAATGTTTTTTTCGCTCTCCCGGAAAATTCCGATTTTTTTGGTTATCCAGTTCTGTACTGCCACCCTTCAACTCTTCAAAATTGTAGATCTTTGAATTATAAGTCTTTAAAATTGAAGAGTTTTTTATTTGAAAATTTACTATGAACATTTTTTCAAGTTTTCAGTTTTACAATTAAAAATTCTCTAATTTTGATAATTTACATTCGAAAATGGAAAATTTGATTTCTGATCATCCAAATCATCAAAGTTTACGAATTCTTATTCATTCATCTTTAAAATTGAACAGTTTTCAATTGTAATTCTTGCAAATTGTAGAACTTTGAATTGTAAACGTTTAAAATTGAAGAGCTTTTAATTTTGACAATTTACAATTCAAAATTATGCTGGTTTTAAGTTTTACAATGTAAACGTCATGTAATTTTGATGATTCACGTACGAAATTTCTTTAACTTGGAAGATTTAAAATTAAAAACTTGACTTTTGATTTTTTAAATCTTCTCAATTTAAGAATTTTTATTTATACATCTTAAAAATGAAAGATTTTTTATTTCTAAATCTTCAAAATTGTACTGTTAAAAAAAATATGATGAAATAAATAACTTTAAAATATAATTCTTTAAAACATTTCAAAATTCAAGAATTTTCAATTTCAACTCTTCGAGATTGTACCTATTTCAATCGTATATCTTTAAAATTGAAGACTTTTTAATTTGAAACATTTATAATTAAAACTTATGCAAGTTTTAAGTTTTACAATAAAAAATTCTGTAATTTTGATAATTAATATTAGGAATTTCCTCAATTTTAAACACATAAAATTGAAAAATTGACTTCTGCTCTTCGAAATCATCAAAATATAAGTAAATCTTCAAAATTGAACTTATTTTAAACAAATTCAAAACTACATCATTTTAAATTATACACATTAAAAATTGAAAGATTTATAATGTGTATCATACAATTTATTATTTTAAACTATAAGAATTCAAAACTAAACAAGCTGACCAAATTTTATTTGTGAACATCTTCAAAATGGATCAGAATTCCAAAATGTCTTTTAAGAACATCTTAATACGACATAAAATCCCAAATTAACTTACTCATTTTTTTCTTTGCTTCAATTTGGAAGATTTACAATGGAAAATTTGACTTTTTATTCCCAAAATCATTAAGATTTAAGAACTTTTATTTATACAACTTCAAAATTCAAGAGAAAAAAAATAGTTGAAAATTACATACCTCTAAAATATAAATTCTAAATCTTGAAAACTGAATAATTTTCAATTCTATATTTTAAAAATTTAAGAATTTTCAATTGTAATTCTTCAAAATTATAGAACTTTTAATTTAAATAGTTGAAGCTGAAAAGTTTTTAATTAAAAATTATGCAAGTTTTAGGATTTCGATTTTTTTAATTCTGTAATTTTTATGCTTTATATTGGAAATTTATTCAATTTGGAAGATTTAGAATTGGAAACTTGACTTTTAATTTCTGAAATCATGAAATTTATCAAGATTTAGGAATTTTTATTTGTACGTCTTCAAGATTAAAGAGTTTTCTATTACAAATCTTCGAAATTGAAGAATTTTAAATTGCGAATCTTCAAAATTGAAAAAATTTTAATGGTAAAACTTAAAAATTGAAGTGCTTTTCATTTTGACCATTTAAAATAAAAAATTATGCAAGTTTTAAGTTATACAATTAAAAAAATGTTGTAAAAAATTACAACATTTTTTTATGGTGGTTTACATGCGAAATTTCCTTAATTTGGAAGATTTAGAATTGGAAACTTCACTTTTAATCTCTGAAATCATGAAATTTATCAAAATTTAGGAATTTTTATTCATATATCTTTAGGATTAAAGTGTTTTAAATTACAAATCTTCAAAATTGAAGAATTTTAAATTGCGAATCGTAACAATTTAAGACTCTTCAATTTTAAATCTTCAAAATTGATATATTCCAAAAACAGTGTTCCAAATTACATGCCTCTTAAAAAAATATCTTCAAATTTGAAAATTTGTTTACTTGGACAATTTACAATTAAAAATTTATGCGATTTTGATGATTTACATTTTAAACTTCTTCAATTTGGACGACTTAGAATTGCAAACTTGAATTATGATTTCCAAAAACATCAAAACTGAAGAATTTGTATTTACACATCTCCAAAATTCAAGAAATTCCAATTGCAAATCTTCAAAATTGAACAATTTTTAATGGTAAAACTTTAAAATTGAAGTGTTTTTCATTTTGACCATTAAAAATTAAAATTTATGCAAGTTTTAAGTTATACAACTAAACATTTTCTGTCATTTTGATGGTTTACATTATAAATTTTTTTAATTTGGAAGATTCAGAATTGGAAACTTGACTTTTGATCTTCAAAAACATCCAAATTTAAGAATTTTCATTCATAAATCTGTAAAATTGAAGAGCTTTTAATTTTGAAAATTCACAGTAAAAATTATGCAAGTTTTAAGTTTTACAATGAAAAATGCTGTACTTTTGATGACTCACATGCGAAATTTCTTTAATTTGGAAGATTTAAACTGGAAACTTCACTTTTAATTTCTGAAATCATGAAATTGATCAAAATTGAAGAATTTTTATTCATATATCTTTAGGATTAAATAGTTTTCAATTACAAATCTTCAAAATTGAAGAATTTTAAATTGCGAATCGTAACAATTAAAGACTCTTCAATTTTAAATCTTCAAAATTGAAAAATTGTTAATGGTAAAACTGTAAAATTGAAGTGTTTTTCATTTTGACAATTTAAAATAAAAAATTATGCAAGTTTTAATTTATACAATTTAAAAATTTTTGTAATTTTGATGGTTTACATTAGAAATTTTTTTAATTTAGAAGATTCAGAATTGGAAACTTGACTTTTGATTTTCAAAAACATTCAAATTTAGGAATTTTCATTTCTAAATCTGTAAAATTGAAGAGCTTTTAATTTTGAAAATTCACAGTTAAAAATGATGCAAGTTTTAAGTTTTACAATGAAAAATTCTGTAATTTTGATGACTCACATGAGAAATTTCTTTAATTTGGAAGACTTAAAATTGAAAACTTGTCTTTTGACCCTCAAAATCATCAAAATATAAGAACTTTTATTTATAAATCATTAAAATTGAAGATTTTTCAATTGTAACTCTTAAAAATTGTGGAACTTTGTATTTTTTCTCTGCTTCTAATTCCTGCTGATAAAATCTTATATATTTAAATGAAAGGTAAAAATTACTGAAAGTCGATTAAAATGTAATGTGCATTTCAATTTATAATTATTAATTACATTTTAGAGAGCACTTTAAAATGAAGCATGTATTTTTTAATTTAATAAGTAGGCAATGGAAATAAGAAAGCGTAATGAGCGTGCGTAGAGCTCTAATTTTGCTATACTATTAAAATAAACTCCAAAGAGAGGCTGTTAACTTATAATTATTTCGCTATCAGCCACTTGTCAAAGATTTAGGTTATGTTTTTTTTTTAAAGAATACTTACGAATCCATTTGCCACTCCAGTTTTTGAGGAACCTCCTCCACCCCCGACGAGAATATGCCTACTTGTTAACATTTGTATGGTATACAAGGGAAAATTAACCCTGGCCAGGAGGCCTCCTTTATTTTTTCTTGGCATATTGTAAGAAATCAACGTGTCACTATCACTGTCAGACTCTCTGCGAAAAACTTGTTGTCTTGCCCGACTTTTAAAGCTGTTTCGAGCAGAGCGCTATAACTTCACTTGCACAAATATTGTATTCACATTTCAAGTTCCACGTTTCATGTTTGGCACTCAATTATTAAATATTTGATCGACCTGAATTCTAATAATCTAATCCAATATAATCCACGATTATATTTTTATGAGCTGCTCCCCACAAACACTCACACGGAAAATAGGATCAGAATAGTGTCTAAAATTTTGATATTTTAATTAGAACTTTTCAGACTATGTTTATTATTTCAGACGGTTCAGAAATGCCAGATGTTTACCATCTGTTGGGTTTTAATTTTCAACTTGTTTTATAGGTTAGGTTTCCCAGTCGGTATTCGTAAAATTAAAATAATTTTTAAGTAATTACGTTTTCAAAGTAAAAATTAGGCAATAATTAGAAATTACTAGTACTTAGTGCATATTTCGAAAGATTTAAATATTCAAAAGTAAAAATCGATTCGAACAATTTTTCTAACCTTACTTTATTTATATTTTCTTGTCATAATTATTGGAAGCAATTGAAAAATAAATAAAATATAAATAGATAATAGGATATATAAGTATATTTGTGCTATTTTCAGTAAATATATGATATGATAAAGTTGCAAGTCGCATTTTGCATTTGATTATTCGATTATTGCGTCGAATTGCGAAGTTTCTGTCACATTTCGACGTCACCGCACAGAGCGGTAGAGAGCAAGATGGCAGGAGCGATAGCCCGTTATTTTCAAGTTCCAACGAGACAATTAGGTGAGTTACAACCCTTTATTGTTTGCAATTACCTTCCGCAAGGTAAAACAAAAAAGTATATCTGCCATTATTTCATTATTCGTTGTGTTTCGAGCAAGGAAATGGATTTCCGTAGCCCGTTCAACGTTCTGTCAAGGTTATGTAATTCTAGATGTGAATTTTGTTAAAAGGTCTCCTCGGACCGTTCCTGAATGGTCAACAGACCAGGGCATTTGCTGATGCTGCTCCTGAGGGAAAGGTAAATATATATACTTTTTTTTTAATAGTTTGAATAATTCAATTTGGAGTAGTCAATAGTTTTTGGGGTTCGGAATGGAGAGTACAAAATAACATGGAATCTCTGGAATTGCGTATATACATACCTTGGAGTATTTTTATTAATTTTGAACATTTTACTGTTTTTGAATAATTAAACAGGGTGTCCATGTATCTTGAAAACCTGGAAATCTCCTTGAATTTCTCACAAGAACCTTGCATTTCTCACAAGAACATTGAATTAATTTTTGTCCTTTAAAACAGTTATTTTATTGAAATGCGAAAAGTAATTAAAATCGTTTAGTCTATTACGAAAGAAACTTCTCGTTTACAATAAATCTTGCTACTGAAAAGTTTTTTATTTATCAAGATACAATTTATGTTTTACTCATTACAGAATAAATAAAGAGATTTCTATGCATTTTTGAAGGCTTTACCAATTATTTTATAGATTGTAATAAATAGACTTTAATATTTTGAATAATTCTATAAGTTTTTTATTTCGTCTCCGCTAATATAGAATGTTAAAGTATACAATTTTTTGTGATATGCAACTTACAAATTATAAAAATTATTAGTTGAAAATTTCGATGTTAATTCAGTTTCAGAATTAGAATGAGTCATGGCCATTTAACGGAATTTTCAAGGGTTTCACCATTCGGTTTTTGAGTGTACATCTAATTAAAAAACATTACTAAAGACTTCAAAAGGTTTCAAAATATTTAAGTGATTTGAGAAAGACGTGTACACCATATTTCAAATATTTTACATCAATTTAACAAAGATTGTAAAACTTTCAAAAGATTTAAAGGATTTCAAAGGTTTGAAAAAGGGTGAGATTTGAAACTATTTCAAAAGGTTTCAAAATATTTTAGAAGATTCGAAAAGATTTCAGTAAGATTTCAAATTATTCAATGATTTCGACGAATAAAAAAGATTTCAAAAACAAAGATTTCAGAGAAATTTCACAAATATTTCAAAAGACTTTACAAAAATTTCCCAAAGATTTCGAACATTTGATAAAGATTGCAAGAATTTCAAAAATTTGATAAAGGTGTGTAAACCAGATTTCAAAGATTTCGAACATTTCCAAAAAAATTTTAATCTTTCAAAAGATTTTAAAAAGGGTATAATAAACCAGATTTCTAAGATATCAAAAGATTTTACACAGATTACAAATATTTTAATGATTTCCAATAAAAACAAAAGATTTCAGATAGATTTCACAAATATTTCAAAGTTTTTATGAAAATTTCATACAGGTTTTAAAAGAATACAAGAATTCCAAATTTTTAAAATTTAAAAACATTTCGAAGATTTTAAACGATTTCATATATTTCAATGATTTCAAACGAACACGAAAAATTTCACAAATATTTCAAAGATGTTTAACTACTTCAAAAGTTTCAACAAATTTGAGAAGATTTCAAAAGATTTCAATGATTTCAAACAAAGACAAAATATTTTACAAACAAAGATTAAAGAAAGCTTTGACAAATATTTCAAAGATTTCATAAAAATTTCACAAAGATTTCAGATTTCAGGAATTTTGAAGATTTCATGTATTTCGAATCAGGGTGGCCACTCACCAGGGAGAACCGGGAGAAAACAGAGAGAAAAATATTACACCGGGAGGTTTCCCGTATTTCATAATTCGCGCGTTTTGTAAGTTTTAAGTAAAAATGATTTT
>JAABKJ010001927.1:0-29197 GCA_011634705.1 Andricus grossulariae
CCTTCACGGTAGTGATAGGTGGACATTCCTCCTCAGGTATTATGAGGGCACTGCACAGCTCCTTGAATTCATTTATATTCTTTAAGTATTCTTTTAGAGGATGCTGGACTTCGTAGACTTCTCTCCAAAATGCCTTGACCTCCTCTGGTGCGAGCGGGTGGACAACAGTAACTGGAGAGTCAGTAGCTTTGACTTATCGAGTGTGTGATGACAGATCCGCAGTTCGCGAGCGAACTGTCAAACCTTGGCAGTGAAAGTCCTGCCAGATGTTATGTGGTCAATCACGCACTGAATGAAGGACGCATACTGCCTCTCCCAGACTATCTTTATGCTTAGTTTATGCATTCGTCTTTTAGTCTTATGATCAGCCGTTGGTTTTGTTTTGCGGTTTGCATATGCCAAAGCTCTCGCTGCATTATACACACTACTATTGATAGTCCAGAGGTTGTGTTCTGCGGAAAAATCTCCACGAAGCTCGCCATCCAGTTCAGCCAGATCTTTGGGTTTGACAGAAACCTGAATGTTGATGTTTCTCCGGGTCCTCAAGCATCGCTCTTCCTCTATTGAATGCCTGCTCGCGGTTGGTCTTAGTTTCGCCTCTCTTTCTCTGTTATCGGCTTGTTTTGGCTACGGAAAAGTAGGCCCTTCGCCTATATAACCTCTTTTCCGAAGTTTCTCGGCACAGATTCGCAGACGTTTATACGAAAAGTGTGAGAGCTCTGGGGGTTTCTGACACCACAAAGTATGCAGTCGCGCCATGTAACCTTTTTTTTCAGTGGCCATACTGGTATCATAGCACTCCAGCAAGACGTCCCTGAGTCGTTCCGTTCACTTAGAAGTAATGAGATTCTGCTGGTCAATCACATTGACTCCGTCTTGATCGGCATCCCCAAATCTAGGATAGCCGGCATTGTTGTCCGACCCATTGCCGGGAGCCCTGCGTGTTCGATTGTTTTGAACCGCACTTACTACATCTATGTTTGGTGTTATCATTGTCGTTCTCACGAGTAGCTAGGGAAAAGGGTAGGTCCATCCCTGTAAAGCCCCGCATGCAAGGATAAGGCTGCATACTCTGAGAGGTCGCCCAATATTATAGAGTTACCGTTTGAGACACCTCACCCAGGTGCTATTCAGCTTTCGGCACAGTTGTCACGCCTTCGCTTCGGGGTTATTCCTTCGGGACCATCTCTGGACAATTTTCCGCGACTGTTCATTAATTATTGTAACCATATTCAACAGAAACTTGTGTCGTTTGTCCAAAAATCAAATTTTTTTATTTTTCTAATGTTGTTTTTCACGAATAAAACTGCAAAAATATCTCAATTATGTACAAGCAAAATCAGTTCAAGTAGGCGCCGCGTGACTGAAAAAAATGTTTTCGTCACCTAATGAGACGTTCGTTAAGTCTTATTAGAATACTAATAAAGTTTTTGAAAAATTTTAAAGTGAAGTGAAACTTAAAAAAAAGTTTGTTAATTTAGACAAAAGTTAACTAAGTCGTTCGAACCACCCTTCCCATACTTTCCTACCCCTACCTACAATGTTTTAATACCTTATACATAATAGAAGAACATTTTGCAAGGAAATCCATATCATACGAAGGAAATTTCCTATAGTCATGGTTCGATTTGTGCATGATAAAAAATGCATCTTGGTGTGACAAAATGTCTCCATATTCGTATCATCGTCAATTTGCATAAATATAGTGCTTTAAAATACGTAGAGCTCTTTGTAGACCATTTTCTCTCTTCACATTTCATTCCTTGGAAGTCATCGTGTTGAAAGCATTTCACTCCTCGTTTCACTCTTATGAAGAAGTATGAGAGCCAGCTGATGAGTTACAGTTTTTGTACATGATTTTGGACATGAAAAATACATCTATCATTGTCAATGAAAAATTAAGACCGAAGAATTCTAAGGAAAACTGAAAACTGCCAATTTTTTTTTGTAATACAAGCATTCAAACTGACCAGCAACACAAATATACGGAGTATCTCAAGTTCTAATTAATGCAATGTTAATTAGCAATCAATATTTGAGGTAAGTTAATAAGGGGTACTTGAGGTATTCAAATGTTTGTAGAATTAAAAATTAATTTCGATGTAAAAAAAATGAAATAATTCTGAAGAATTTCGTCAGACTGCACTAATGGGCGATTATGTAACTCTTTTATTTTCACTTAGGCCTTCATTTTCTTGATGTTCAGATCGGTCGTATTTTTTTAACATTTTAATCATCATAGTACTGAAAAAAACCAACGAACGTGAATTTTGGAAAAGTGGAAGTGGACATGAAAGTGAAAAAGTTACACCATTTCCCCCCTGCGCAGAATTTCCGTAAAGAGTGGCAGAAGATTTTTAAGTTTTCGTTCGTTAATACGTTAGCATTTCCTTCAATTTTATTTCCAACCTTCTTTTCGTAGCTTATTATTATTGTTTTTATTGAGCAAAGAAAAAAATGTTATTTTGCATGAATGTATATGAAGTTTTTAAAAATTTGGCACTCTCCTAATAATAGTAAATTACATACACTGTAAAAATTGCTTCGGGAAAATTCCCCAAAATTTTCGAAAAGCAATAAACCCGGTAATACGGTAATTTTTTAAAGAAATAATGTCGGAAAAGTTACGCACTAAGTTCCGTAAATTTGCAAGGTATTTTGCGCATTCTCCCGAAAATAACCTCGGTAAAATTTCACCGGATAAACATGATTATTCAAACTTTTTCAACAAGTACAGTCAGTACTGATGGTGAGTATAGTATGAGATAGTAGTCGGAAATATAGATCATTATATCTTTTCATTATAAATATGGCGAAAATTCGTCGCTCACTTTACTATCGAAAGAAATATTTGTCTCAAATTATCCATTTATTTTTCATGAACTGAATAAACGTTTCTTAGAAAAAAATGTTTGGATCTATTTTTCTTATTTTATCAGGAAAACTACTAATAGATCAGGAAAAATTTTCGATTATTTTCGAATTTATGCTGGTAAAATTATTACAAAAGTGGGAAAATTTTCAAAATATTGTAGGGTTTCTAAATTTTCTAAACTATTTGAGATTTTCCGTGTACAACAGAAATATTTCCTACAAAAATGACAATTTTCTACGAACATTGAAACAATATTATTTCCAACTTTAGAGAGAAAACTACCAATGCTTGACGAAAACTTCCCCATTATATTTGAAGTTTCTTTATTTCCCATGTGATTGGACAACATCATTATGCCTAATAGACATAGTCCCGTTAAAAACGATAGTTTTTTCTCAATTGTGGGAAATAAAAAATGGGAAATTTTACCTAAAAAATTGTTGCGACTCTACCCGAAATTTTTCACAGTGTAGGGTAAAGCAGGTACATTTGAGACAGCAGTACATCTGGGACAAGTCAATTTAAAAATATGAAATAAAGTATCAGCTTTCGTTTTGCGATTAAATATGCTCTTTCAAACTCCAGTGAACTTTGTCAAAAGTTTTAACATGATATATAATTTTAGTCACTTAAAAATCATAAAAATAAGATTTGCAAGTATGAAAGAAATATTTCTTCATTGTTGTTAATTGATACTTTAACTGCTTTCTTAACATTTGAATTACTTTGTTAATTATAATTTATTTTATGAGTTTAAGGTCCTTATCTTTGGTTAAAAATTTAATTATATTTTTGAAAATTCGTTTCTTTTTGGTTTGAAAGTTGATCTTTTTCACTGAAAATTAAACTATTCCATTTTTGGTTGAAAGTTGATCGCTTTTAGTCATATACTCAACTATACAATTTTTCACTGAAAATTCATATTTTTTGTTGAAAATTCAACTAATTGGCTTGAAAATTCAAGTTTTGTGCTGCAAATTCTTTTTTTTGTGTATAAAATTAATCTTCTTAATTAAAAATTTCTTTCAACTGTTTATTTGAAAAATGGAATCGTATTCATCCAAAGGAACTTCAAAACAAAATTGTTTAAATTCGCAGTTTTAGGTGACATTTAAAATAAGTGAATATCAGCTTAAAAAAAAAAGTTTTCATTTGCCTTTTTCTGCAATATAAATCACGGACCTAGCCACTGTACGAAACTTCTCGATAATTTCAGTTTCCTCCTAATTATGAATTACCTTGTATACACTCTTTGTAGCAAGATTGTACAAGTGAAGAGCTTGAAAGAACGAAGATTTTAAATTGTTAGACAACGTTCCGCGAATTAACAGGGATTTCAAACTTTTTGTTGAACTCAAAATAAGATACTTTTAACGGATTTTGAAGCATTTTGATCCTGTAGCAGACAATGAAGTCAAACATAAGATCAGCTACATCCTATAAAATTCATGGAGTTTTTAGAATTATTTCATCAATTCTTTGACAGCTCGAGCTGTTATAGCAAAGCCATTTATCACACATAACCACTAAATGCATTTAAATTTTATTTGAAAGTGAATGTCTGATTGTTTATTAAATCTTATAAATAGACAAAACTTTCAAAATATAACGTCAACTCTATAAATTTCAAATCTCTTTTATTGGAAATTTTAATGACAAGTTGTGCTTCACCTTGTGAAGAAAAATCATTTCTGGGTCTGTATTTTATTCTTTATTCATAAACTGAATAACTTTAAATACCTTAAAACTACTGTAACACGTATTCAATTCACTTTTGAGTCCTTTTTACTAATTCGTCACCCTTAAATAAACATAGCTCCTATAATAGAGTCATTTATCATAATCCAGTCAACTTTTAACAATTTTTAAAAGTGAATGTCTGATCGATTATTCAACCTAGCAAACGAATTTCTAGAAATGAAAATCTGATTCATACGAATTACTTCAAAACTATAGTAGGTTATTTTCTTTAAGAGCCATTTCTTATAATTATTCAACACAAGCAAATAAATGATTACTTTTCATTGGAATTAATTATTTCTGAAATTCTCCAATAAATAACTCTCATTTCTAAACAAATATATCATAAAATGCCTAACGATCAGAATCAAATTCAATTTACTGGCGATGTAAATCGCACACACTGTGACGCCATGATGACATCTATGGCAGAGTGTTTTACCGTGCAATAAAGGGTTGAAAACATCCCCACTTATGATGGCAAAAACATGTCTGTTACAGATTTCATCCCGTGGAACCTTTTCAAACATAATCAAGAGTTTTAAACATTATATTTCGATAAAAATTAAAGAAAGAAAATTTCTGTCTTATGTGCCCTTGATAAGAGAAGGCGTAAGTGAGTATTTTTATCCAATTCATCGATAAATTAGCTAATTATAAGCATTGCTTTGTGAGTTGAGAAATTCATCAGGTAGGTTAAAAAAGGAAATAGCTCTCTATCACTCGGTGCTATAAAAATGTTATCTTTCGAGCATGGTGGCATTAAAATTACCATAATTAATACCGATAATTAGTAATTTAACTAAATTATTATTATATTTTCTATTGTGTTAAAGGAATCTTCTCAAAAAGATAACAACGCTCCGATAAAATGGCAAGTGAGAAATGGATAAGGCGAACGAAACCACAACTGTATACAGTGACATCACCATTTATTATGGCCGTCCGCACAAGAAATTTAACCCGACGGCGATAAGAAGCAGAGGACAGCCTGTAAAGAAGTAACGGCATACCCACAATATGGTGTCAAAAGTATATGTTTTAACATGGACAAATCTGCACAGCCTCAGCACAGAATTATATCCAAAAGGAAGAAAATACCGCCTGATGCATGTGTGCAATTGCGATCATAAAGTATAGATGTTAGGTTTCCTAGTTATCTGCCTAATTTGAACATTTTCGATTGAACACATTTGTATATTATAGATATCTCATCAATTATATATCACACTTCATCAATTTTTATCGAAAATTGACACTTCCTTAATAAAATTATCTGATCGAAATATAATATATATTATACCAGGTTTTTTGATATAATGAAAATTAATGTTAAATACATCGTTACAAATGAATTTCGAAACTTTGAAGACTAGCATATAAATTACTTTTACAACACTTGGACATTTTTTATGCCAATATACTCGATCCTAACAGTAATGTATTCATAAAAATTGGATCAGGTTCAT
The DNA here is from genome assembly GCA_011634705.1 of Andricus grossulariae. Lineage (NCBI taxonomy): Eukaryota > Metazoa > Arthropoda > Insecta > Hymenoptera > Cynipidae > Andricus > Andricus grossulariae. Next base: position 6,085 of record JAABKJ010001927.1, read on the forward strand.
CGATAAAATCTTTACATGGGAAATAGTATAATCAGGATTAAGTAGTATATCTATAGGAATCTCACATCAAAAATAAAAAATTGTCACTTGTTTGCCTGAAACTAAAGTCATCGAAAACGATGATGATATGCAGGAGGGAGGACATTTAAATAGATAATACGTGTATAAATGTGCCTAAACAAATGTAATTTCATAATGATACATAATCAACATATGAGTCACCTGATAATGTTCAACATATATTATATAAGTGAATGAATATGTATATGGTCAGAGAAGCTGTAACCGAGAGTATCTGACTAGATATAGTAACTACGGTTAAGTTAGCACATAGAATCTGTATTCCTGGAAGGTCAAGGGAGGAGATGTCCAATCTACAGAAAACGTATATGTTTATAACGCAGTAGCCTCAGTACAGATCTTATGTGCCTATAGCGCCGTAGTCTTCATATAAATCGTACGTGTCTGTAGCGCTGTAGCTTCAGTACAGGAAAAAGAATGATAAAATCCCTGAGTTACCCCTGGTAATTGTCTTTACGTATCAAGCAGTCACACTGTCAACTCGATCTACGAAGTACGAATCGCTTCGACTAAGTAGCGATTTTTACATGATTGTGAACGAAGAACCACTCTGCTTAAGTCGCGTGCTTTTATATCACCGCAAAATAATTAACGTATCATCGAGACTTTCCACTGTTTTTAGTAGGAAAGATGTTAGGCTAAAGGGACGAAAATCCTTCGGTAAGGTTTAACCGGTCAGCGTCAGACTAGCCCTAGCAAGTTTCACTAGCGGCCCTATGATGGCCTCTCCAGCCCTCTGTAAGAGGACTGGATATATGCCATCTGGGCCAGGAGATTTGTAAGAGCTGAAGGACTTCAGGGCCCGCCTGACCCTGGAAGGGGTGACAATCTCGTTGTCAAGCCACCGTTTCGGGCCCATTTGGGCCGCAGGAGGCTTTGGTTGCCTCTGAGGTGCCGTCCCGACTTCTCCAAACATTGAAAAGCTCGGGAAATGTGCCTCAATCAGGTAAGCCAAGGTGTCCCCGTCCGACTCTGAGTAACCCCCGCCGGGCGATTTCAGATTGCCGAGAATAGCATCTGGATTTCTAGAAAGCAGCCTATCCTGTCTAGCCGCCTCAGCTCCCTTCTCGAAATCTGTGCAAATTACGTGCTGCACCCCTGTATTCATCCCTCATCGTTGTCAATGAGGTCCATAGTTTATTTGTTTTGCCATTACTGGCACGTCTGAATCTCTCTCTGTTTTCCCTGCGAAGCTCTTAGAGTTTCTCATTCCGTCTCCAGGGTATCCACGTCTGGAATTGACCTGGGAACCTATGAAAGTGCACACCTTGGCTCCGTGGAAAACTGATCCCAGTCCATTCTTGTTGAATTTTTTACCCATTTGGTGCCAGCGGGTACAATGGATTCCAACAGGAACTCTATCTGTGAGTGATCTGAGAGAGTGGGTTCATCTGAGACTCGCCACCTCTTGATGTTATCTCTAAATCTACTGGTACAGAGAGTAATGTCGGTGACTTTCTCCCTGCCCGAGTTACGGAACGTCGAGGTGTTCCCCGTGTTAAGAATATCTAAATCAGTGTTGATTAGGTATTCCAGTAGGTCATCACCTCTTGAGTCGACGTCCGTGCTGCCCCACAAAATATGGTGGGATTGAGCTGCGCATCCAAACAGTAGAGGAAAACCCCTTACCTTGCAATATTCCACCAGTGTACATACCTCCACTGTTGGGTTAGTATCGCTGTCATACAATAAGTAGGCCGATCCCAGAACTTGCCTCCCTATTTCTTTGAGATCCGTGGCTATCACCATCAGGTTTCTCGAACATAGCTCAATCAGCGGGACAGCGCTAACTTCCTTGGTCAGTATGCAGGCGCTTGGATTGGCCGCCTTGGGGTACTTGAAACAAAAAAGACCAGCCCCACAACCTAATCCCCTAATGGTATCTCGAACAAACCAAGGTTCTTGGATTAGCGAGATATATGTGTGCCTCACAGCCATGCCCCTCTGCAAAACTGCAAAGGCGCCTTCACTGTGATGCGAATTAATGCGGGTAATAGTGAGACCAGGAGCAGTCATTTGGGTCTGCTCTTGATCTTCCTGGGTCTCAACAGGCTCATCCTGTCCCTGTCCGGCAACACTAAAGTTGGCCTTTCAAAGTGATAGAAGGCCTTGTTGTTGAGGACCGCAAGAGCCATCGTCTGGGACTCTGCACAACTAGGAGATGCTTGGTGCCTCCTACTGTTGCCTCTTCCTGAGGCCTATCGTGCCTGATGATTTGCCAGGACGCTGTCTCAAGTGAGGGTTTAAAGCCCTCCAGCCGCTGGAGTAACTCAAACGGGTCTTTTGGTTTACCTGGGAACCACGCCGTAGCTCTCACTATCTTCTAGAGCAACTCAACCCCACCCACCTTAGGCGCTGCAACTTCCCACGGCTTTGTCTCGACCACTTCTTTGAGTAGCCAAGCTTCAGTCGCTAGGTCGGCTGCCACAAATACGAGGGCCCCTCCCCTGCAGAAGAAGGTCACGAATATTGACTAGTGATCTGGGGACACTCTTTTGAGCACCCTCCATGTGACCTCCATGGAGAGCTCATATCGCTTCGTAGTGAGCATTGAGTCCGGGTAATTTCCATCGGCCACCATCATCGTTAGAGTGGGTTATTTCTCTAAACGGCCGTCAGTCCAGCCCCCGATGAGACTCTGTTCGTCGGCTGCTGGGCCACTTTGTGCCTCTTTAGAGTCTTAGCTACCCCCGGTTGAGTGTCCTCTGAGCCTCTACCTCTCTTCTGGGCCTCAGTGTTGGATGTTGACCCTGTAACTGCTGACGTTCCAGCTCTTGCAGCTGCTCTGCTAGCCTGCTGCGCTTGCCTCCTCAGTCTCCTTTTCAGGGAACCTTTGAGAAGTTTCTTTTAGTCGGAGGACTGATTGGCCTCTCCCGTTACTATAGCCTCGTTAAGAGGGACCATCAATCCCTCTGCTCCCGAAGGAGCTGGGGGCACAGCTGTGACCTGAATTTGGCTTGCCGAAGAGAGAGATGGAGATGAAAGAGATATGTTAGACCCTTCAAGGCCCAACCCCTCTCCCCCTCCGCTAACTCCCCTCCTCCTACTTTTCCGTTGTTGTGTTTAGGCGTGTTCATTTTGATCCCACGAGAAGCTAGGGAAATAAAAGGTACGCCCCTGCAGAGCCCCGCATGCATGAGTAAGACTCAATACTCGGGGTGGTCGTCCGGTGTCCCCGAGAGGCCGTTAGGACACCTTCGTAACCCCTAGGTGCCAATGTGCCACGAGCACGATCACTCTACGCTCATGACTTAGGGGGGGGGGGGTCACATTGAGTAAGACGCTCAATGTTCAAATATCCGCTTGCAGACCACCATAATAAACGGAGGACTGTTTCTTAGTCGCTATGCGGGCCGCAGGTCATTCCTGTCCCAATTTCAAAGCCGTGAATCGGTCTGCAAGTGGCCTTGACCCAGGGATCCAGAAGGCCCTTGTTAGCTAGGCTCTTTCACCCTTCTACCATACCGCAATCACGCATACGAGGAGGACCCGTTTATGGGGATCCTTTTCCTTTCATCCAGGAGAGCCCGTTTATAGGAATCCTTTTCCTCTCATCCAGGAGAGCCCGCTTATAGGGATCCTTTCATTCATATTCATACGAATGCAATCCGAGGTCCTTTAACCCCCATGTCCCACACGCTCAAGCCTCCCCACCAACTACAAGGTGTTACAGCCCCTAGGGGAGGCACCCTTTAGTTAGTTCCAAGTAAATTCATACCAACACAGAAAAAACTGGGAGTAAAAAATGTTGCAGGTCATATGCGAAGTGGAGTAACCGCAAGCTACTGGTCAGTTTTTTCTGTGAACATCCAGTAGAATTCCTTCGCTGTTCTACAAAATAACGGTGATCCAATCGACAAATTAATTGAGTTACTTCCGATTACTCGTGCAAGTAAATTCATACAAACATCCGTTAGAATGTTGTCGCTGTTCTACAAAATAACGGAGATGCTATCGACAAGACAACTCTCTATGGCCCTTTCTAGAGTAGAAATGTAGATTTAGGTTTTAATTGTATTCATTTTAACTGATTATCTGTTCTTCATCTCTAATAAACATTGTTACTTACGGATGCGCAGTAGAGTTCTATGCTACTTACAGATGTGCAGTAGTTACATGGCACTTATGGTTGCGCTGTTATGTTAGGGGTACTTATAGATGTACAGTAGAGTTGAATAGAACTTAAATTTGCCCAATAGAGGTCCGTGGAATTTAGGGATGCCGGAACTCAACCGGAAACAAAACCGAAGCAAATCTACTTCGGTTTCGACTCACGCCATATGTGTACACTGCAACACTCACACAATCAAATGCAATGGTGAATTACTTTAGAATGCCATCACGAATTAATTAATTTAATAATTGTCAATTACAATTATGGGTTAGTAAATTGAAAAATCAGAAAGTTTGCATCAATTTTGAAAATTATATGATATTGGTAAATTTACATGAACGTGAGAAAATCTTGAAGTCACAGAATACCAATTTGAGGTAAAAAAAAAACAATTTAGAAATTTGACACATACCTCGAAAATCTTATTATGTTGGTAGAATGGTAAATTTTGACTCCAATTTTGAAACTTTCATTAAATTGGTATATTTCCGTGAAAGTCAGCACGAAGTGGGTTTTTGCCGCACAGAACACGAATTTGGTGTCAGAAGTCAAGGAAGCAACTTAATTTTTGGAAATTCTATTTTAGTGGTAGATTTCCATGAAAGTCAGTACGCAGAGGTTTTTCAAGTCATGAAATATGAATTTGGGTTCAAAATTCTGAAATTTAAGAAAAAACCTCAATTTATTAAACCTCATTAAATTGGTAGATTTCTGCGGCAGTCAAGTATGAGGGATTTATCGAGTTACGTAACACAGAAAGTTGACTTAAAATTTTGAAAACTGTACTAAACTGGTCAATTCCCTGAATCGCATAACGAGCGAGTTTTTTCATTCTCAAAATACGAATTTCCACCCCAAATTTTTATCCAAAAACTAGAAAAATCCTCTCGTACTGATTATATAGGAAAGCCACTAATTTAATGAAATTTGCAAAGATCAAGTCGCTTTTTTTGAATTTATGAATTTCGACCCTAAATTCGTGTTATGTGCGCCGAAAACCCTCCTCGTATTGAGTTTCATGAAAATCTACAAAATTATTTCAAAATAATTTTAATGCATGAGTATATTTGAACTCCTCTGAATTCATTTAATTTCTTTTCAATCAAATTTGAATACACTTCAATTCGTGGTTTGTAAAAATCACCGGAGGCAGTGGTTTTATATATAGGTATCCACTTAGATTAACTTGAATCAGTGTAATGACACTCAAGATCATTCAAATTCACTAGAAATCACTCATATTCACTAATATTATTTAGTATGTTTATTCATGATTAGGAAATATTTCACCTTTCTAATCAGTGTTTCTCCATAAAAACAGTGGATGGAAATCTTCGTTGTTAAGCTGGCTATTGCAGCTATCATTAGCCAGTTAGTATAACTATCAGTTACATTTTCTGGCAGTCTACTACATATCAGCTATTGTTTATAAAGCAGAGACTTAAAAATGTACAAATTTGGTTATCTAAGGATTGGGATTGAGTTACTCAAATAATTGTATAATTCTCTTCTGATATTTGTTATAATTAGTTAATGTCACCAAAAAAGCCTGCCGTGAAAAACGATCCTCTAAGTACAAATTTATCATCACTAGAAAAGAAACACTCATTATTATTACTGTATCACGAAATTTGTAGAATAAAACATAAAATTATCATCAATAAGAAATGTTTGTATTCAATATTATCTATTATTTAAAATAATGGAAAAGAAAAGCAAGCACAGAAAAACAGCGGGATCATTTTTGTTGCAGTTTATTTGTTATGTTCTCGAAATAAATTTTTTTTTCTTAAAATGAAAATAATTTGAATGTGAAACTGTAACATGAACATAGCTTCATTCTAATTTGCTGGTGTCTTATTTTTGTTGCAACTCAAGATAACACCGAATCGTTGTATTTTTGAGGATCGGCGTTTTTCTGTAGGGAAAATATTTTTTATAAATAATTGATCGAGAAGTACATGATATATTTTTAAGTTTTGTAACTGTATATTCTGTAAATAATATAATTTCAGCTTGTTGAAGTCGTAAAAGTATCAATGTTTGAAAAAAATTATATTTGGAAAATTTATTTTATATTGTAAAGAAGTAAGTTTTTTTATATGAAGTTATGGGTTAGCGAGAACGAAATTTACAGAATATTTACCTCATATTACCATGAGTATAAAAAATAATCAAAAAAAAAATTGATTGGGGTTTTTTGCAGAAAATTGTCCTTTTATTTTTTTTTAAATTTACACCTGTCCCATTTTCTTTTTTTAAACACAAAAATTCTCTTATATATTGCTTTGAAAAAAACATGTTTCAGTACCAAAAAGTTCCGTAGCATCACCAGGGTCAGACTGCCCAATTTCATATGAAATCGGTATAAAATAAAGGTACCTAACACAAGACATTTTTTTAGGTAGTTTTGAGATTTTCATTAATTTTGGAGCGATAGTAGAAAGTATTTCCAGAATGGTTATAACAATAAATGGGCTAATTTTTTCTGAATTCGAAAAGCCTATTAAAATTTTAATTTAGTCTGAGAAAAATTATTATATTTATGAAAAAGCGGAACGACCTGTATGCACCTATTATGAAACAACTGTTGGACTCTTGTACCGGTGTGTCATAATGCATGTCCCTATTATGGAACATCAAAGAAATATGTTTTTTTTTTTTAATATTAGTATGGCTTATTTTATATTATTTTCTCTATTAAATCGAACTAAATAGTGCAATGAGCTGTAATTTCAATCGTTCATAGAAATAAGTGAATTAAATAAAAATTTTCGTTCAAATTAACAAACCTAACCTATGAAGGTTAGTTTTCGTGAAAGAAGTAAATTAAATTTTCTTTTAACTCAGAAATGTTTGTTACAGGGAATGAATATTTATTTAGGTTGGTGGAAAAGAAGAAAACCCCATGAAGAATAATGTAAAAACTTGAGAAACTTGGTCGAAGTGAAGTGTAAATGAAATATTGGGCTAAGTACTCTTTTGGTTTTTTTTTTTTTCATTGTACTCAATAATAAATTCCTGTGATGAGGAGGGCAAATTTGGTGATGAGGCAGGTGTGGGGGTTGAGAAAGAAGTTATTCGCAGATTGTTTTGAAAGGATAATTAAATTGTTTGACCCAGTAGTGATGAGTGTGCTATTGTACGGAGTAGAGGTATGGGGTGAAAGGAAAGTGAAGAAGTAAATAGGACACAGGAGAGGTATGTAAAGTGGACTTTGGGGATGGCAAGGAACACGCCTAATTATATTGTCAGAAGGGTGACTGGAAGAACGAATGTAGGAATTCCAGCGGGGAGTCGGGCGTTTAAATATGAGGAGAAATTTTTGGAAGAGGGGGGAAGTAAGCTGGTTAGGGATTGTTGGTGGGAGAAGGAGAACAGAAGAGGGGGTGGGAGGATGGAGGCTGAAAGGGAAAGGTATTTTAGAACGGAAGGACTACAGATGGGTGAAGTGAGAAGGATGCACGAGGAAGGAAGGAAGGTATACGAGTTGGTTGAGTAAAACGGCATGAAGAGACAGAAGGCAGCTGGGGAAGAGAGAATAAGAGAGTCAAGGTTTGACGGGAACTATGTGTGGATTATGCCAAGGGCGAGAGTGAAATATATGTGTGATATTGGAAAGAAAGGAAGTCAGGAGCTCATAGCCAGGATGATATGTGGCTGCATGGAGGATTTGAATAAGTTCTGGCTCTCAAGGGAAAAGAGGATGTGTGAACTGTGTGGAAAGGGGTATGCAAAAGTGGAACACTGGTTAGAAAAGTGCGTAGATGTGGAAAGAAGTGGAATGAACATGGTGGTATTGATGCATCAAAGGGGGGACAATAGGGCAGTAGCACAGTTGAAGGGAGTGGTAAGTAGGATGGAGAAGAAGAGAAGGAAGGAGGAAGAGGAATGGAGAAGAGAAGATTGTAAATATAAGAGGAAGGAGATATAAGTAGTATGTAAATATTGTGAATAGTAGATAAGCATTAGGTAGTAGACGCGGAAGCGAAAGAGTAGGGACATGCGAGCGAGGCGAAGTGAGGAAGGCAAGGCGATAAGAACGTGCGATCCTAGAAAAGGTATGGATGGATGTTAGTTTTAAAGCTTAGTCTTAAGGAAAATTATGTAAAAAAAGGAAAGTGAAAGCAAGTTAATTTTTTTAGGCCAACAGGCTAACGAATAAACGTTTATACTAGTGAATTTATATTTTTTGTTAAATACTCATCCTTTTTGGTTGAAAATTATTCTTTCATTTGAAGATTCATCATTTTATTTGAAAATTCATCTCTGATGGAAAATGTAACTCCCTTGTTGAAAATTAATTCTTCTAAGTGAAAATTCAACTATTGCAGTTAAAAATTTAACTATTTTGCTGGAAGTACGTATATTTGTTGTTAAAAATTAGTTCTTTTTTAACAGAAAATTCAACTATTCTATTTTTGGTTGAAAATGCGTCTTTTTTGGACAAAAATTTATCTATTTGGCTGATAATAGATGAAAATTGATCGGTAACGTTCAAAATTCAATTATTATAGTTGAACATTCATCATTTCCTTGTACAGAAGTTCTGTGAAACTATTGCATGATACTTACTTAGGAATATACCCTCTACATGGAGAAACTTTCGGTTGCAAAACATGGATATTATAATATTCATTTTTACAACAAGACAATAAAAGGCAGGATATAGCATCACTATTTCAAGAATTACTATTTTGAATGTCAAACTGTGAAATTTCTAAGTTAATTGGAATATAATAATCAATGATTAAATAATTGTACTTATACCAAAAGAAGGTTTCTACAATCCCTAAGAAAGACTGTAAAGTTTACAAAACACAATAGTAAAGACATTCTTCCTATGTTCATTCTACGTATTTCTAATTTTTCCGATAGAAAATAGAACAAAATGCCATGGTTCTGTTATAAATTTTATACATCTAACATACAATTAGATATTAATATTCCATTCTAAGATGAAAGAGTAAAAATCGTGTTAGAAGAAATCAGCGCTGGCGGGAATCGAACACGGGTTTCTGGGGCAGCAAAAGAGAGATCTTTTCCTGTGATGAAACAAATTGTATGATTCAGGAATTTCATCATCCTCAGGAACCGCGGCGCATATGACGTAATTTTGCACTGAATTTCCTATTTTAAATGGGAATTTTCGCAAAGCACTAAATTCAAATGTTTTTTCTCTCATGGCACATTCCCATTGAAAATGATAAGTTTTCTCACCTATGTTGCAACTTATGTTATTTGAACTTCTAGTTGTTGCAGCTACAGCTTTATTATTCAATTTCTGAATATCGCTTCTTCTTAACATCAATCTGCTATTGAAAATATTATTCTTTCTAACTCTAAATGGCAATTACTAAGTTTTCAGTATATTTACAATTGATACGTAAACAGCATTTCTTCGTACCGCTGTGGAAATAATACTGTCTTCTCGGCTATATTCTAGTTTGCTATCGAACTCTTGTAAAAATAAATATAATAATGCCAAATTTTACAACCAATAGCTTCTCTGTGTACCCACGATGAACGTTCGCGTAACATTAACACCTAATTTTTTCTGAAGTACTTCTTACCTCTCTCTTGAAAATTTGTTAAAGTTATTCTCTGCATTAGCTCGCAAGAAAAGAAGAAAAATGTTTCATACGTTATTCCATGTAGACCATTTTTTCTTTCCACTTTTTATTTTTTATAGGAAAAATAGACGTGACACATCGATATAATAGCTGCTATTTTGTCCCTTATAAAATATGCACATCACCAGCGCAGAAGATGATAGGTTTTTTCACAATGTCATATCACATGTTGAACTTAGAAGTCATGATGTTGAAAGCATTTCAATCCTCGTTTCACTTTTATGGAGTAATATAAGAGCCAGCAAACGAGTCACAGTTAAAGAAGCATTCAAAGTAATAAGAAAGAGAAAATGCGTAGTATCTCAAGTTTTAATTCACACTGCAATAATTAGCAATCAATATTTAAGGTAAGTTGATGAGGCGTACGTAAGGTATTAAAATGTTTGACGACTTCGAAATTAATTCCGAGATAAAAAAATTCAATAGTTCTGAAGAATTTCGGCAGACTGCACTTAAGGGCGATTATATCACTCTTTCGCTTTCGCTTTCACTTGCACTTCAATTTTGCCGAAATTCACGGCGGTTGTATTTTTTCGTACATTATAATTGTCACAAAAAGTAAAAGAAAAAGAAGAAAGGAACGTGAATTTTGCAAAAGTGTAAGTGGAAACGTAAGTTAAAAGCTTACATAATCGATATTCTTGTTTTTAACTATTAGAGAGAAACAATTTATTTTGCGTGATTGCATATAAAGCTTTTTTTGAATTTTGTACACTCCTATTAATAGCAAATTACATACACTGTAAAAATTTGTTCGAGAAGATTTTTGAAAATTTTCGGAAAATAATTAACCCTATAATTCGGTTATTTTCCCAGAAGAAGCAAATTGAAATAATAATGTAACTAAAAATGAAAGCATGGGGCGTAAATAATTGAATGTCTTTCTCATAATTATTGTTTCATTCACATTTTTATTATTATTATCTTATTATTGCACTGCCCATTTCAGAGAAAATTATTTTGTTTTTTTTTTTAGTATATTTTAATACAAGCTTGTTCAAAGAAAAAATTAAATTTATATTATATTGCAATAAGCAATTTGTGTCAATATATTATTATGGTGGAAAACTTAGTGATAGAATAATTATTGTTAATACTATAAATAAACGGACAATTCATGCAGATAGAAAATCCTCTCAAACTTATATTTATGAGAAAATTCCATTTACGTCCAGAAATATCCTTTTGCCACAATAGGACATTTCTCTGAGTGCATAAAGTTTCGAATTGACTAGTTTAGTTTTTGCGAAAGAATATATGAATGTTTTCACAAAATACGACGTACGGAAGTTGAGCAAATTAAACACGTTTTTTCCTTTCTTTGAAAATTTACATCAAAACTTATGAACGCATCGCGATCGGCTAGTATTGTACATAATGTGTAATAAAATGAAGATTGAGAAGATGTGTTTCCTTCTTTTAAGCAATTTTTGAAAATAACTTATTCAAAGATATGCACTGGGGCCAGGATTTATGAAACCAAAAGTAGGGTCGCAATAAACCTAATGGCCCTAGTTATTAACAGTAAAATAATAACTTGGCTATTTATTGCTTTCTTGTATCATCTGCGCGCAAAATAATTATTTTTCGTAGGAAAATGTAATAATAATAGCCTCAAATAACTGGTCTCCGCAAAAACAATTTATAACTCTCTTGACATTATTGTTTATAAAAACCTATGGAAATGATAACATTTATTCATAAAAAGTTCCAACTAATAACTCGGCTATATGTAGGTGTTTAATTCATTTCGCTTCAATGAAAAATGCGTCGAATCTTTTAGAATATTTCACTATTTCAGAATTCAGCATCTCTTCACTTATCCGATCTAATCGATGGTTGAAAATCCTTGAACTGTGTACACATTTATAACATCAAACCAACTATTAAACATTCATTGGCTACTTTTTTGGAACCAACAGTACCGTGTGCAATAACTTAATGAAAATGTAAAAGCCAGTGAACCAGTGGAGTGGACAATTATAAGGCAGCCAGGACCTGAATGGCAGAGGTCCTTCAAAAGCATCCACAATTGATCTAAGAGTTACAAGACCTACACAGAAAAAAATGTTCAGCTAAAGCAACGATTTGGCGACAAACTTTATTTTTGATCTCAATTTTGCACTGGATTGGATAAGATCTAATAGGATATGATAGGACAGAATATGATATGATAGGTTAGGATTGGATCAGATCAGATAGGATAGGACAGGATAGAGCAAAGCAGGGCAGGGCATGGAAGGATAGCTTTATTATTTTAACCTCATAATTATAGCTCTAATCTCAGAGGCACAAATGTCTATTTTGCCACTACCAACAGGATTTCCTAACGTATATTCTTTTTTGTCACAGATTTTGTGCTTCATAACTTCGCCTGCATACAATTCCTTAAAAAATTCACATAGTCTTTTACTTTGTCCACATTCAATATCATTTTACTGTCTATATTCTTGATTGCGAATAACGCTGTACTATGTATATCCTATCCTAATCTTCTTGACCCATTCCCAAAATAATTCATATTTCCCTAAAAATAATATTTTTTTCTAATCTTCTTTTGCTTTAATTTGACTCTTGCTTTCTTCAACTAGTATTCTTACTTTTCTATTCTCATCCCTGAAATCATTACCTTGTATCATTTTCCCGTCATTTCTAAGACCTATAATGTTCAAATTTCTCAAATACGCTTGTTTTTTCTCGTCACAGCTACGCGGATTTCATAATTCTATCAAGCATCTCCATTCATTCTTCCTACAGTCGTAGTACCACAGACTTCAGGTGCACTCGTGATGATGATGATCCCGTAGTATTGACCATGCACCCTCTTCATTTTTCTGGACTATTTCGTTTTGACAGTCTGTCAAACGTTTGTTTGTCTCATTGCAATCTTCTATTTTCACTTCTGGTTTCTGCCAATTCACTATTTTGACTCACCTCTGCTTCGATTTTTTAGTTATCAATCTCTTTCATCCTTGACCTAGGTTTATTTTTGAAATTAAGAAGTGATTATCCGTTTCACATTCAGAAAATTTCAAAAGCCTTGTATCTCTTACTAGCCCTCTCAAACTCTTATCGTCATAATTTTAGCTTCCTATGCATCTCACTATGTGTGGATAAACCTTCAAGCTTTTCAATAGACATACGATAAGTCTGTGGGTCTTGAAGTCGGGAGCTTTTCGGTAATCAACTAGTCGCAAGAGATAACAAATAACGGTACCCATCGTCCCTCTCATTAGCCTCCTCCATCCGCCGTTACTGATCCTTACCAATTCCTTGAACGACGCCTAATGAAAATCCCCAAATAAGGCCCTATATAGAAATAAATATGGCGAATCAAATGGGAATTCACATGCGTTTCTATATAGAATTATGTCACGCAAGGTCATCGAAAACAATGGCCAATATTTCGAGGATAGATCTGGTATTTATATATTTTAAATAAAAAGTCTCTTTTTAGAAAAAAAGGCAAAATTTAAGTTATACACCATGCAAAATAGAATGGTAAATAGATGCCAAAATCCAGCACCGGAGAAGTTCTTTGTGCCTCTAAGTGCTTTTTTCACCTCTTCGGCAGTGATTGATGGACATTCTTGCTCAGATTTTATGAGGTTATCGCAAAATTCCTTTAAGCGGATGATATTGTCAGAACCTTCTTTCAACTTTAGTGTTTATGGGATCTTGTATACCTCTCTCCAAAAAGTCTCTACCTCGTTGAACTTGGGCGGATTTTTGACAGAAACAGGATGTTTACTAAAGAAGCGAGATGGGTCAGCGAGAAACTTTTGATTCTCCCTGATCCACCTCTTTCTCTTTTTTATTCTCCTCCTTGCGTCAGATAACAGCCGTATTTTGTCAACAATATGCTGCTTGATTGTCAGCAGCTTGGACTTGTTCAGTGTTTGATTCAAGATCCTCAGTTCTTGGGCGAACTTTTGAACCCTTTCCGTGAATTGTCTACCAGATGTTATGCTGTCAATCACACGTTCCACACCATTACACCATCGACATTCTGCATTTTGAATTCAATCCAAAGATGTCTGTAGATATTTAACGCTGGAAGCACCTATACCCTATGTAACATTTGAATTGAATCAAATGAGGTCTTTTTATACCTATTTTTTTATACTTTTATTTTTTTATACTAATTGCGACTCCCTTTTGTGCAGCGATTAAGATTTCTCTCTTTCTCTCTCTGCACTCTCTCATTTTGCGATCTCCTCAAAACTCATATTGATTCCTTACGAAAATTTTTTTATTTAATCCATCAAAGTTTCACTTCTGCCGAGTGGCCTACTGCTATACACTGGTTTTTCGTACACGTGCATACATGTAGCAGGAATAACGGTTAATTATATCATTTTTTTGCAAAATGCACAAGGTAATAAAAAAGGACAAAGTTGTAAACCAAAAAATGTATATTATTCTGTTGTAAGTGGGAAATAAATTGTTTCCGAAACTTATGAGAGATATTCGCCTGCCGTCAATCCTCTAAGTATTGGAAACTGTGCATCCTTGTAGAAAACGTTTTTGTTCTTAAAATGCAATTTTGAAAGGACAAACTACTTTACCTCCGTTATCTAGTAGATTCTTCTTTTAACCAAATTAAGGTCCTAAAATAATAGATTCTTATCTTATTCGTTTTATTGCTCTTCGTTAAGAATAATGGAATTTATATACATTCAGACCTGATGAGAGGTATGATTTAATTTTCCACATTCATTGATTTCTTCTAGACGGAGAAGAATATAAGACAACACATCATCTCTCATAGTATTTTCACAATCAACGATATGAGTTTGGAACTAAAACGATGATTGTACAACTGAAAATATTAGATTTAATTAAGTAGTTTATCATCCAAAATGGATTAATTTCACTACCAACCAACACAAATTTGTAATAAAATACATGCATTTCAACCAAAGAGTTGCAAGGAAACGACTTTATGTTGAAGAGAATTCTATGAGATTTTAAACTGATGTATACTGAAAAAGTGTCACATTTACGTAATATTAATTGCTGCGAGATTATTGTTGTTAATTACTAAAGATGTAACTGTAGCGAGTTAATTTGTTCGTTGCATAGCGTAAATGTAACGAGTTACTTAAAAGAGAGTGACTTACCTGATGCAGATTGGTCAGCTGGTTGGCTTCGTTGGCTCAAAGAAGGTTCGCTACTCTGGGGCGACCGCGAGTCCGGTTGATGAGGTGACTCTTCATCCGAACTTAATTCTGTAAGAACAAATAGAAATTGATAAAGTTTTATTTTGGAATACTTACACGGTGAAAAGCATGCTACAGAAGTTGCTCTTTTCTTTTTCAAGCCTATGACGCTTTGAAAGTTGATTAATTGTTCAAATAAAATGGGAGAAACTTTTTTTTGAAACTGTTGAAAAGCTTGTAAAATTTCAATGAGGATAACCTCTGAAATAGATATTTCTGATATCTTGAACATAATATACCATGTGATATGTTCAAAAATAAAAATCAAGAATTTCTCGAATTTTGTGCTTTGACTTCAACACATGTCATGACAGTTTTTGTCTTTCTACATAAACGGGTCACCAACATAATTCTTTCATTTCTCTATATAAAGAAAGTACCTCTTTCCAAATCAACCTTGAAAAAAGTTTGCTTCTAACATTAAATTTGAAAGTTTTTATTTATAGTAAGTGTTGGACAAATTAAGGTTACTTCTTTGAGTAAAGTAACTGTTAGGAGTTGATATTGTTGCTGTCTAAGGTGTCTGTAACGAGTTACTTCAAAGAAAAGGTTACTAACCCAATACAACTTGTTGGCTTTGGTGGCTCGAAGAAGATTGGCCTGAAGAAGATTGCCACCTCTTCTTAGGAGGAAGTGCAGAAGGTGAGTTACCCTGCGAACTCAATTCTGTAAGAACAAATAGAAATGGATGAGTTATTAATTTTTAATACTAAGACTGAGAAAAACTTTCTACAGAAGTTGCAGTTTCATTCATTCAAGCTTATGTTTTGTGACGTTGCAGATTTTGCAATGAATAAAGGTCAATCGTGAACATAAAATAAATGGATTTCTGGCACTTCAGGGACCGCACGATGCTCTCGGGCTCGATTCATCAATATTTTTATAACTTAATTCAGGCTGATTTGTGTGGATTTTGATTATATTTAGTGCCTCCTCGGAATCTACATCATCGAAGAACAACAAGGGAAATCGAGAATTGGAGAACTTTAGCACTTTTAACTCTAACCATTACATCAAGATGAGCGAAGGCAGGACTCAAATAGTCGTGTCATCTCCCGTTATCTTCCACTGCCGCCAACTTGATATCTATAACCTCTATGCAGGGTGTCCCAGACTCAAGTGTCCGTTATAAAGTATTTATACTGGACCAATCAGAAGAGCGGTATAACAGACGTGCATGTGCAAACGGGAGTCCAACGGAGTGTAATGCCCGCTGTTCTCCTGTCGCTAACTCCACCTCCGCGTCTGCTTCAATAACACTACGTTGGACTTTCGCTCACTCACTCGCGTCTGTTTATACCGCGCTCCTGATTGGTCCAGTCTAAACTTCTTATGACTCAAAAACTAAAGCTTCAACTGATTTTTGAAAAAGGAATTTTCGATTTATATTCGAAATTTGTATACAGGTATATAAGTCCGGAGAATTAGGTCTGGAACACCCTGTATATCAATTATTGCGGAGATAGTGAGAAGCTGGATTGCTCATGACAAGCTTCGAGGTTCCGCAGACTCATCTACCAGGTGTAGAACTCTACAAAGATCCTGCATACGAGCAAATTTCATTGTCGACACCCACTTATACGTGAGGTAGCTCTATAGCTTAGGCAAATACTTCATGCTATACCATATCGTTACTAGAGCAAGATTCTTTCTTGAGTTACCGGTGAGTCTACTAATCAGTGTTGTGTATATATCGTGAACGGAGAGTAAGGACTACGGTTTAAACTTAAACTGTTGAAGGCGAGCATTAAAACATTGTATTTGAATATAAATCCTACAGCGATGGTAGCGTTTATAAAAGCTGTCCTCCAATCATATTCGAACCCCCGTCACGCATTCCACTGGAAGACTACAAACAGGAACATGGATTTTCGTTATTATCAAATTAGTTCAAATTTTGTACCATCTTATGTACCCTGCTTATAAATGATATAATTATAATACTCTGTATATAATACATGTAACCAACGTCAAAAATAATCAATACAATGTAAAACCTGCATCTATTACGCATCTGCTCATGTACTTCTTGACAAGCCACGTAGCGTGTACGACTCGTAAAAAGTTTTAGAAGCGCTCATCGATACTGCCCTTTACAACTCGCACGCTCGGGTTGATGCTCCATAGTCTCGCCAAGACGTCAGTCTCGTAATGACGTCAGTTCTCGGCACCTGCTCGCCCTACACTCATTATAGCTTGCTTGAAAAAAATATAACTATATGAAGTATTTAGTTCATCTGGCGATCGAGATCTTCTTCGCATAAATAACATTTTGGTGATCCTTCCAGGTTGGACTTAAACGGCCCGAATTCTAAGGAATCTACATCAAACTGAGCTATCTTGATAATAAACTTGGAGAAAGGAAATTAAGAATTCCACGGAATTCACTCTGACAAGAAGGTACCGTAACTCTACGGAATTGTGCAAGGAAGTTTCCTTGGAACTTTGGACGAACTCCGGAACAAATCCACGGATAGATACGTTAAAAACGAGTAAGTAAGGAAAATAATCTATCAGGGTGGATATATCAACCCTTTACTACAAAAGATTATTTTTTCTAAAAGACTCGAGAGAATTAACAGATATTGAAAACGTCATATAGACCTAATGTCCTAGACCATGCCACAAACTGCGATAAGTCTAAAAAAAGGACGAGAAAGCTACAACAAAGTTATAATCACCCCACTATGATACGGCCCTGCCGGCTTAGTACTAATGCCCAAACCTCAGTCGCCAGGAGTTTAGTCGTATGCTGCTTCACATAAGATAGGTATTATCTTTTTCATCGTGCCGATACGACAGCCCAACCCCACTACAGTCTACTTTCCACCATCTCATCTGGTCACCTGGATTTTAGCTTCGCCGTCCGAATCCAACCAACAACTCGCCCGCTCCCGGCTTCGCCGCCTGGCTCGCGTCTAGTAGAACTTCGACTCCCTGATGTAATTTCGGCGAATAAACCATTATTTCCCTTTTGAATCGTTTTCTTTTATTGACTACACCTGTTCTCAATGCTCCTCCTCCCTGCCAAACTTCAATTTGCGATCCACATCACAAAGCAGTTATCAACTTAGTAACGCAACGCGGCAACCAAGCAGAAAACTCAACGTCAAGACGTATTGATCTACGCAAGAAGAAGTTAACGCTCTCTCTTGTGAAGACAGTGCAAACTTCCAGAAAGTATTGATCAACACCGCAGCAACGAGTCTGCGATTAAAAAAAGGAGTTTTGCGTAAAGAGTTGATTATAAGAAGTGGTAGAAACTTGTGCGAAACATAATCTATGGTAAGCGGTAAACTAAAGTTTAACAAAAATTATTATTGAAGTGAAACTTCTTTTGGGACGGAAGTCAATTAATGAAAACGATCGACTGACCGACCGTGCGGATATCTCACTGTCTCTCTCTTGCAAGTATAATTTCTGTAGTCTATACCTTCTCTCTCTATTCGCGCATCCCTTTTATGCGGCGATTCGCAATTATTGTGAAGATTCCTCTTAGATATCGCCACTACTGACAGGCTAAGCAAAGCATGTATATGCTTTCTCTCTCTTCCCTTTCTCTCTCTATTACGTTCTTTCTGCATTCGCTTACCATGCGACCTCTCTAAAACTCATGATGATTCGAGGGGCTACTCACTACAGAATCTAAAAATCTAAGAACTGTGAATGCGGCAATTTGTATTGAATTCTTATAGAGACTTCCAAGATTTCGTTGAGATTGCCGCGAGTTCCGAGATTTTCGACACGGCTCGCGATCAGAACTCACTTGGAACTTTACAGACTCGGCTAAACACGGCGGCTTTCGCATTCAGTCGGCTATTTGTTCCACGCTTAGGGGCGTATGTCGGAATGATCCACACTACCTCACTTCTGCACACATTTGACCAAAGATTTCTAACATTTCACAAGAATGCAAAAAGAGCAATTAGGAAGATACGATTAAACAATAATCAGGATTTGTATACGGCTTTAAAATCAAATCTCGATATAAACACTTTAGTACGCTATAGGAGCGTTTACAATAAAATAACCTATTCATAACAATCTGAACATAATTTAGGATGAGAAAGTAAAATTGTATTCGAAATGGAAAAAAAGCTGCGATTAAAAAGTATATTATGAACTAACGCCACGAAATTTCAAGTCAAGCAAGGCCGATGAAATCAACGAATCTAAATGAAGATTTGCAAGAATCATGGGAGGCGGAAATACGGATTAAAGAGAGAAAAGTAAATAAAATAATGAAACCAATTATGAATAAACCTATACACCAGTTTTTACGACCAGAAATGTTAAAATCTATACCTGGGCCTAAGGCGAATACAACTCCGTTATCATTTAAAACACCGAATCAAAATATTCTACTAGCTGATCGATGACAAATGAAGTACAATAAATTCGGGAAAATGGGACACTTCACAGCCCAATGCTACGTTGAGCCTCAAAACTTTCAGAACACCCAAAACTAGAAACGACTACCTGAAACTAAAATCAGGACAAGGAGGGAACAAGAAGGAGAGAAAAATTACTTAAGGAATCAGGAAATGTCGCAAGAGGAGATTCAAGAACAGATATGCTACGAAGAAATGGCCGAATATCAGCAATATCTGGACAACTGCAATCCATACCAGGAAGAAGAGCACATGGAAAAAAAACAGATTGCTTGTAGATTCTGGATCTTCTCTCAATCTGATAAAAAAATCAGCTTAACCATTAAATCAATCGACTCACTGATTCATAAAAAACCTTGTGATGGGCATTGAGAAACATAAATCGAACAGTGCAACATATCTGAATTATCTCGGAAGGAAGCACCTTCTTCATATTATTGGTGAAAACTTTGAGCTAACAGAAGAAGGTATAATTGGTTCACAATTCTTCAAATAACTTTCTCTTAAATTCTCGCATATTTTGTAACTTCCACATAAGTTTCTTTGTTACCTCCTCCAATTTTATATTACCGAGAATTTACGAACTCTAGACGAAACTTGCTGTCTTTTTGTAGCGGTCGCTAAAATACTAAGTCGGTCCTATTGTCTCGAATTGTGAATTTTGAAACGTGGTTGTATCTTCGCTCTCTCCCCGAGTACTCTGGGAGCCAGGGGTAGACATTTATACCGTTATAGGTCCAGTCGATTTATATTTTGCATCTTATGTAGAATTTTCCGCTGATTCCGAAAATCGCATTTGAATTTTTTCTTTAATTAATCAAGTAGCCCGCTTACAATTTGAAGATTTTTATCATTTTTCTCTTACGGTCGCATAAGGTAAATTTTTACGAACAAAAAGTTCCCCATCCAGATTTCGATCATTTTAATTGTTAATGCAGGAAATAAACAATTAAAGCGAAAGTGTCAGAAAAATTAAAATGCACCAGTTTCTACGTAAATATTTCTCTGAAGACAAAAAGTTTGAAACAAAAGTGTGACTACCAGGCGAGACGGAACTTTTTGTGAATGTAAATTTTCAATAAAAATAAAAGATTTCGAAAATTCGACGATAATATAGATGAAAAAAATCTATATCATCGTCGTTCTTTCGAAATTTTTCACTTCAATTGAAAACTTATACATCATAAAAAGTTCCATCTCGCCGAGTAGTCACACCTTTGTTTCGAATTTTTTGTCGTCCTAAGAATATTTACGCAGAAAATTATGCATTTCAATTTTTGTGACATGTTCGCTTTAATTGTTCATTTCCTGCATTAAAAATTAAAGAAATTTAAAACTGGCTGAGGAACTTTTTTTTCATAAACATATACCCTAGGCGACGGCAAAAGAAAATTCGTAACTATCTTAAAATAGTAAGCGGGCTACTTGATTAATTGAAAAAAATCAAAAAGCAAGTATCTCAAAATTGAGCCATATCTCGACGAAACACCCTCGACTTTCGGAATTAGCGGAAAATTCTACATGAGATACAACATGTAAATCGACAGGACCTATACCGGCATACAGGTCTACCCCTGGTCCGGTATATTCAATCTTACGCAATTCGTGTAAAAGCTTTGGCATTTTATGAACCTGACCCTCAAAAGTGCAAACTCAATTTTAATTAGCTCTTAAAGTCAAATTTATTGACTGTACACTATAACAAATTTGGTATAAATCTAGTTAAATTTTGGGAAGTTGCAACACCAGTTAGTTGTCGCAATCCCAGTTAGTTGATTCACCAATAATTTCCCGAATTTAATCAAAATATAATGGTAGAAATGGTAAAAATGACATACTTCAGACCAAAAGGTCTTATATATATATATCTTATTATATCACGAAAATAACATCGCATTCCAACGTCTTTTTTAATCTAACTATTTCACGAAAATTATTACTTTCGAAAATTATTCTTTTTCCCATTGGATGATCCCCTGAATAGAAAGTTTCATGACCACCTTAGAAAATAATGTATTTTTTACATTAAATTAATAATTTACAATCTTGAAACAACTGGAAATGATCTTTTGCAATTTTTGCTTCAGATTCATAATCAGAAACTGCAAAAACCCCTAAATATGAAGTTTCATGAAATTCGAACAAGAATGTCGGCTGGAAGTGGTCGAGGATCTTTTGATGTTTACCCCCTTCGATCCTTTACGATAGATTAGGCAGTGTCTAGGAGAAAGGGAAAAGCTCTTAGACTAGTCTGTCTAAAATTGGCCCTCAAGTCGCACGGAATTTATATAATTAGAATTTGTGAAAATTAATGTTCTTTAATATTTAATCCTAAATTAATGTAGTGCAAAAAATATGAGCATGATATATCAACCGCCATATTGGATCAGCGATATTGGGTTTGTGATTTTGAGTTTTTAATTATATTCCGAAATGTTGAAAATCCGTCATATAAATTTTCCTAAAATTTAAACAAAAATTTCGAACTGTCAATCGCTATGCTAGATCTACCATATTAGAATATATCATTTTGACTTAGAATGCGTTATCATAAACTTCTAATCTTAAACCTTCCAAGAGTTAAGTCTCAACAGAAATCGCTGTCCGTGGCACATAATCTACGATTTATAAAATATTCGTTAACGCACATGGTTAATTTTTCATACTTCAAAATGAAAGGATGCTTTGAAACTGTGCAGTCTAAATCAAATTAATTGTGAAAAATAGTGATTTTTCCCATATCTTAAAATACTTTTATTTGTTCTGCATATATTTTTGGATGCATTTTGAAATTCTCTTCTTTCATAATAGTAAATGGAAAAGTTTTAAAAAATTCCGTCTTTAACAATAATTCTGCATAAAACTGCCATTTTGCATTTTTGGGGTATTTCCCGGACCTATTAAAAGGAGACGAGGTCGGTTAAAATTAAAAGTTATCAAATGGAAATTATTTCCTAAAGATTCCTTAGAAGCCCTCTGAACTTTAACTTATAAAAAGGTAATGACAAGTAATTACATTTTCAATTTATTCGAAAACCAAGCTATTCACATTACAAAGCCCATTGTAATTTGGAAACCGCAGGTGCACGGGTTACTGTTGATCAGTTTGAACATATTGGGACTATAGTACTCAAACTTTAAAAAAATTTAATTTTGCATCAAGTAGAGAGAGGTTAGGAAGCTTCCATAAAGGATAACACAGTTTTTTGGCGAATTTTCGACTCCCCTCCCATAGTCACATTGTGTCAATGGACTCTTAATGTCCTCTCTCACAGAACCTCACAATTCGGCTACCCCCCCCCCCCGAAAACTGTGACATATTTTATGGAAGCTATCTTAGTCACCAAACGGAAAGATTACAACGCAGTTAGGAAGCATTGAAACTATATGGGTCTCCTCTTGTACAAAAGATAGAAGAATTAACATTGAAACACGAAGTTATATCCAATAGTATATTGCACAACTAGGGTAGAAAGGCTATGATTGCAACGAGTGTGAAGTTTGCTGCCCAAGCAATAGAGAGATTCTGCTTTCGGCCAATCACGAGCGGTTTTATTTCTTTTCATCCCGCTACGTCAGCACTTTTCCTCCCTATGGAGGAAAAGAAAACTCGGCTGCATTCGGCCACTTTCGCTTCGCTCTACAGGCATTGAAAATCGATCTTTCGATGAA
>JAABKJ010001928.1:0-20084 GCA_011634705.1 Andricus grossulariae
AGAAGTCACAATCACCAAATTACAGTTGTCGATGATTTGACCTTTAATTTTAAAAGGTCTGGGTGCAAATGTGGGGGGAATGCAAAGACCGAGCGTGTAGCGCGAGGTAAACACATCATCGAGCGCGCAGCGCGAGAACCAACAGTCGCGCGCCCTAGGCGCGCTCAAACGTGCGAGCGAAGAGAGCCGCGCGCGAAGCGCGCGATGAGAATGTGCCCGCGCAGCGGGCAGATTTTCTTTAAAATATAATTGTGCAATGAATCAGGATAGGAACGATTATTTATTCAAAATCGAGCAAATGCTTAACCATATTTGAAGCTGCAAATATGTGGTATTTAAATATTAAGCAATTTGAAAGGAAATCATTAAGTGGAAAGAACCTATTAAAGTTTAAGGAACTTTGGAAATAGATGCTAGATTAATATTGAGGGTGAGACAGTCGTCGACATATTTTTAAAGACTTTGAATATTTTAACGTGCAAATTTGAGAAGCATATATCATGTGATACTTTCGCTCTTTTATATTTTAAATCCAGCAGTTTAAAATTTAGTAAAACAGTGTCAAAATCTTGAATAAACTGCTAATTATAATTTAAATTGCAATTAAAGTTTATTTATACAATCAGATATAAAGCAGACAGACAGTATTTGACAGACGATTTTAGTGAATACCAGAAAAACTTTAAATATAGGAAATATTTCAACATATTCTAGAAGGTTCTGATTTGAAATGGGATTATAACTCTCCTGTACAAATAATGCATGAAACCGTTAGATTTTTTTTATTATTATTCCGATGGATTTTATTAGTCTATTGTAAAATAATTTTTTCTGAATGAAACAGCTAGCAATATATTTAAAAAAACAGCTTTTTTATTCAAGTATACTCGAAAGTATAATAGAATTAATTTACAGTCGGATGAATTAATTAGAAATTTATTTAGACTCAGAGATCAATTAA
This sequence comes from Andricus grossulariae, assembly GCA_011634705.1. Lineage (NCBI taxonomy): Eukaryota > Metazoa > Arthropoda > Insecta > Hymenoptera > Cynipidae > Andricus > Andricus grossulariae. Next base: position 962 of record JAABKJ010001928.1, read on the forward strand.
TTTTTATTCGAAACAAATGTTTCGCTTATGAAATGAAACGTATTATTAACATTCCTTTTTATGTAAAGTCAAACAGTGTGGTGTATTAAAACAGTTATTCTATTTATATACGCTAACAATGTACAAATTTAATTATTTAAAGGCTTTGTAGAGATTCAATGAAATTGTATTAAAATCAGTAAATAATTGACCAAGATATTTAAAACAAGTCCAAAAAATATGTTTTAAATATAACATTTTTGTGGTTTTGTTTGGCAGAAACTGACTTGCATGAATCTTCATTTGCCTATGTCAAAAGCACTATCATTACCTGCAATTCAGGAAAAAAAGAAATTACCAACATAAAAGTCTTCTTTTTGCTGCACGTATTCGACTAGAAAGTCCAACCTTTTACACATTAGTATAAAATTCACGAAAAAGTTCTTTCAGAGAAATCTTCTGAGGAAACTGTTTTCTAATTGAATATTCAATCAAGGAAGGAACCAAACTTCATTAAAATCAAGATGAAACTCAAAAGGATTCTTGATTTAATTCCCTCAGCCTCCACTCGATTGACTTTGTGAGATTGAGTTTCAATTTCCCGAGGCAGTGATTCTATATGCGGTGCAGATTTTTCGCGTCGGGTCGAAACTTAGATAATACTAGCCGGAAGGGCACTAATAGATACAGTTGTTCTGTGAGTGGATCGTAAAGTTGTGTGAATCTCATCGAAGTAGATTTACACTCAAGTCACGTCGCGAATAAATCTTAACCTACGCGCACGATAATGCCCGGCTGGTCGTATTAAAAGCGTCGTACCCTGGAATTGGTAGGGGCACTACAACGCCGACATGGTCGTCTGGATGGCAACGACAACGAGAACTTGGAATCGTAACTTTAAATTGGCTATCGAACGCTACGTACCTTCTTCATCGTGGTCTACGTACAGAGTATCGAGGAAAATGACCCCCGAGTGCGATCCTTTCTCCACGAGTTATTACCCCTTTGGAGACTCCGGGAATTTCGCAAACTTCGGCTGCATTGTTGTAACGAGCTATAATATCTGCTTCAACTTTAGCCGCTCAACCAGCGAACTATCTAATGTTAAGTTTTCGATCTTACATCCGGATTGGACCTGCTCAATATCTATTGAGAACATCTTTTCTCGGTAGTTCAGATATATAATCCAATTTTCTTGTGGCTTTGTTTAATCTAAACCGTAAAGAAAATTGAACATGTGTCTAGCAGTCGACAATAACAAATCCTAGCTTTAGAAAATTGCAACCCTAGTTCGAAAAACATATCAGTGGACGGAAAAACATGAAATTGGGCAATAGTCAAGAACAACAATAGAAAAATTTAATAAATATCTCAGCAACGATCAATAACAACTCCTATCTATAGTCAATAAACACCATTGACAACAGCAATTAAAATCTTTCGCCAGGGCCTAGGGATTGACAATAACAAAATTATTAATGGTCAATAAATATCCCTAGCAATGTGCAATAATAAACTAAAAAGCGATGAATGATAAGCTTAGCAAATTAAACAACAAACCACACAACCAAAAATAAGAACTTTCAGCTACAGTAAACGTAAAGTTTCAGCTACAGTAAATAAAAACTTTCATCAAATGTCAGCAAAAACCTGTAGCAACATTAAATAACAACCCCTGGCAAATTTTAACATTAATCCTTCCCAACATTCAGACATATAATGCAATTTTCTTGTGGCTTTGTTAAATTTAAACCCTGAAGAAACTTGAAAATGTATCTAGTAATTAAAAATTGAAAATGTAAATAAACAAAAATAAGAAAATGCTCTAGAATCTTGCAATAAGAATGCTTCGCGAAAATTATTACCAACCTCTGACAACTAACAAAAATAATCCTAAGCAGAAAGTCCTCAGCCACAGTTATTAAATAATCCCTATCAACTGTTAATAAGAACTCCTAGCAACAGTTAATAACAACCCCTTATCTTAGGGAATTTCGCAAACTTCGCCTGCATTGTTGTGGCGAGCTATAATATCTACTCGAACTATACCCGTTTAATCAGCGAACTATCCAATGTTAGGGTTTCGATCATACATCGGGATCCGAGCTGCTCAATATCTATTAAGACCACCTTTTTTCAATAGTTCAGACATATGATTCAATCTTTGTGGCCGTGTTTAATCTTGACGGTAAAGAAAATGTAACATTTGTCTAGCAACCAACAATAACAAACGCTATCATCGGAAACTTACAACCCCACATAAAAAATCACAGCAGCGGATAATCATCACATCTATCAATGATCAAAAACAAAATGAGCAACGGTTAATACATACTTCCGCAAGATTCAATAAAAACTCCTAGCTATAGTCAAGAATCACCATTGAGAACAACAATACAAATCTCTTGCCAAGTCATAGGAATTGACAATAACAACATTAGCAATGGTCACCATATCAATTTCCAATAAGAAACCTTAGCAACAATAAATCAGAACCCATTATCAACTGTCAATAAGAAATTTTAGTAGCAGTAAATACAAACTCCTAGGAACTGTCAACAAGAATACTTAGAAATAGTAAGCAGCAGCCTCTAGGAACATTTAATAAGAACCATTTGCAAAAGTGAATAACAGTCCTAAAAATCGGTCATAAACAACCCTTCGTGACCGAAAATGAATACCCCTAGGAACTGACAAGAACAGCCCTGAGCAATGGTAAATAATAACTTCTAGCAAATGATAACAAAACCCCTAAGCAAGAGTAAGTAATAACCTCTAGCAACTTCCAATAAGAAAGCCTCAGCATCAGATAATAAAAACCCCTATAAACTGCCAATAAGCATTCTCAACGCCAATAAATAACAACTTCTGGCAATTGTCATTGAGAGCTCTCAGAAATAGTTATTAATAACCACTAGGAACAGTCGAAAGAACCCATTACAATCGTGAATATCAAATCCTAGCAATTAACAATAGTAGCATCAAACAACGGACGATAACATCCAAAGTAGCGGTTGACAACAATCATTAGCGACGGTTAGTATGGAGTTTCTAGGGAGTATATATTATATTTTTCGTTTACCAAAATTTGAAATAGAAAAGAAATCCTTAAAAATGGTTAAAATCTGATATTATCATCTCCTAAGACTTAAAGTTATTTTCTTTTTTACTTTTGAGTTTTTGAATGATGTAACAGCTCAAAAACGTGTTCTATTATGGGAAAAAAGCTGATTTTCTGAGGATATATAGCAAAAAGTTGTAATTCAAGCGTTTTCTTCAAGCTATAATGTTATTGAAAATATCTAGAATTTCTATATGCCCCTAAGCCCATTAAGAAAGAAAATTTTCACCTATTTTTTCAACGTACGACGGAAATTGTACACAGTGTTCCCTAGTTTTTCTTTAGTAGAAGCTCAGAATAAAAAACTCCAAACAATGCGTGCACTCACAGAATACATGATGAATGATGAGAATCATTAAAAAAATTAATAATCTTGCGCTCTTCGTAAAAGTTTCCTAAAATATGAACCTAATTGAATGTTAATATTTTCTTTCCAAATGATGATGTATCTTTTATTTTTATGTAGCATACTTAGCTGCGAAAATTTCAATAATGATATTAAATTTTATCAATTTTGTTAGGAGATCAACAAATTACCAATTAATAACTATTCCTAAAAAGTTCAAACTTACAGTAAATGCAATCACAATCGATGATGTTAACCCCAACATTTCCTGTTTCAAATTTACCTAGTGGTAACTGCTCAAGTTTAAACGCTTTCAAATTGCAAGTGTCAAATTTCGATAGCTTCGAAATTACATCTATCCAAGTTTGATTGCTTCCAAACTCAAAGCATTACAATTTATCGAGCTTCCTTGTTGCAAGCATCAGTGATGCAATGTTCTCGAATTTCCAATAAATTCTAGTTCAGAAAAATTTGTAAATCAGTTTAATAAAAGTTCTACAACATTAATAAGTTCTTCCTTTATAAAAATTTAAAATAAATCCCAATAAAAAGTTTCATGACTTTAGAATATACATATCTTATAGTGTTTTCACTAAAGAATACCTAATTCATTTGAATTTGCTTCACGTCAAACTTATAAAAGTAGTATTTTATGAAGACATAAAAATCTTATTTTTATACCTTGAAAGTTTATATGAGAAAAGTATAATGAAGAGAGAGATCAAGCGTAAAGCTTTTAAGAGAGGGAAGACCTTCAGAAATCTTCAATGATTTTGAAAAGTTAGTAGATTAGGGAAACTTTCTGAGATTCCGCGAAGTCCAAAAGATTCCGGGAAATCCGAACGATTTTAGGTAACCGACCAGACTATTATACGCAACCCAACCCGACCTGAAAGTTCCGTCTGCTTGCAAACTGTTACTTCCAACACGACTATAACTGTGGTAATAAAGCCACCTTCATCTTTTTCTCTTATCCACTACCCAGGCCATTTTCGAAGTTATTCTTCGGAAGACATGTGTAGGCCGTGTGCTGCTATTTAGGGTCGAAAAGGGACTTTTTTCAATTCTCAAGTTTTTATAGTCCATAAAATTCAACCCCCGACACACTACTTTTCATTTCGAACACACCAGGTTTATGTAAAGCGAATAAATAGTCTCATTTTTCATTCTAATTCTCGTAAAAAATGTAACATTTACTATAGAATATGTTTCATGCCTATTGAGCATTCAATTGAAATTATTCAATTGAAAATTAAACGGCTTTGTGAATTTTACATACGGGTGAAAATCAACAAGTAACAATTATTCAATTGAATTTTTTTTTGTCGAAAGTATTACAGAAGAACTTTATAACTTTTTTATAATCAAATTATGGCAATATTGATTATTTTCCTTCATACAGCTAACTTCATGAAAATAAATTTTGTATTATCGGGTGGAAAGGTTATCGAAACAAAATTTATTATTTGAAGTATATTTTCACGTGAGAATAACCTAACAATCAAGTATTTTTCATGTAAGAATGGAATGTTTTCATTAATATTTTTCTCATAAATTTACTTTCAAAATATGGTTCGTCTAATAATAAACCCATGTAAAAAATTGAGTTTAGCGAGTTTTTTTGCGCTAATTCTTTTTTTCGGGTTGTTTCAGTCAACATCGTTTTTAGTACATAAAATACTTCTTTTTACTGGAAATCAGATGTTCCAAAAAATTATTTAATCAATCTGTTATTGTTTCTAACATTTTTCTCTTAGGATGGAAGAAAATTGTATTCGTTAAATTAAAGAATGCTCAATTAAAAAATGTATATTTAAAATTTTTTTTCATTATTGGTTACCTTTTTTCATTTAGATGATTCAAACTTGATGTAACAACATAAAATGTTCCTTGACTACAGACTAATCGATTGACCTTTAATTCACCACATTCCATTGAAAATTAAGGAAGTTCTTGTCATTTATAATATTTGAAAATCTCTTTTTCACAGTGAAACTTTCTTTCCTAACATTATTCAAAGATGATATGTGATTAAAAAATACTCTTCAATCCGAAATTGCCTTATTTTCTGACATCCTAGTAAAACTGTTACCCACTTTTTGAAAAAGGACGGTATTTCACCATTTTTTTATTGAGGGTGGTTTGAAGACTCAAGAACGGAATTAAAATTTTCTTTGAATTATTTTAAAAACTGTGAAATATATAAACAATATTTCTGAAGTGATCTTGGGACTTTTCTTATGAGAAATGATGAGGAAGCGTGAGAGAAGCCAAATATCGTTATAAAAGTTAATTTTTAATAGTTAAAGGGTAGTTTTATGTCACTAGTAAACAAATCACATTTAAAAGGTAATTTTTAATAATTCAAGACCCAAAATGTCGAAGGTATATTAAAAAGCACATTATAAATTTCCAAGCCCCTATACAGTGTGGATGTTTCACTTCTAGGGGTAGTATTCATACTCATTGCTTTAACGTAACTAATTTGTCATTATTACAACAAAAATTACCACTCTTGAGCGTTTGACCCCTTGGACCGCGAGTAAAACATCTTTTTTCAAGTTATAAAAAATTTCACAATTATTTTAACTACAAATGGAAGAAAATAGTGAGGTGAGACGAGAAAAAATTATTTTTATGGGCCACCCTAATGAACGCTACATTGTAATTTAATTTTCTATTCAATTTCACTACAAAAAGGAAGCTTTTTTCTTTTCATTCCATTTATGGCTTGTCCCGTCAATCGACGCGAGGTTAAAGGGCAGGACGTGACACCTTTTCTGAACGGTGCTACTTACTACCAATTGTTCCCGTTTAATTACTCCTTACCTTTCCCCCTCCATTTTCTCTAATGCCAATACCAGTTGGCCAGTGGCCAAGAAAAAAAGGAACTGGATCATAATAGTTTGTTGTCGTTCAATAAAAACATAGCGGGTCGACAATTTTTAATTACGCTACCAACCGACGCGACGAAGCGTTGCTCAGAAGTAGTGAAGAACGAAAGGCAATATAAGGGGATAATATGGAACGCTATATAACCAACTTTATTACAAAGGGATATGGTAACAGCCTTCCCGGATAACCATACGTTCATGGTTATATTGCGCTCAACCCTTTTGCATTTGTTAGGACTTTGAGGGCGATAAAAGCTCGCTGGTGATGTTTTATGACATCAAATTAATCCGGAAACGCTTCTGGTAGTTTGGCGTTCTATCATGGATAATTCAGAGCTGATATGCTGCGACTTACGACTTCCCGTGATAAAGATAATTAATTTATTAATGGTTATTCAGTCATTATTTAAATAAATTTCCATTTAGCCGAATTACGTTCTGTTACAATTTCCATATGTCCGAACTATTTGACCTGAGTTTCACTTTTACGATTTGTCGTTTGACCTAACTTTCATTTCTCCGAATTACTATTTGCCACAAATTCTTTCAGGTTTAAGGTGGTTGCAGTGCAATAGGTCGAAGGTATTTTTGTTTGTGAGTTTGATTTTTTCTTTTAATAGTCTTTGCGGGGATGTCCCGATATATATCATAAGTAACGGACGCATTTTTGTAATGCAAGCAAGTGATCTGATAAGAGCAGTATGCCTGAATTGACATTTTGACCAAAGCCGGGTTGTTCGTCCTACCATCCACGGGCTTTGTTAGAGTCGAGTAAATGATGGGAGGCGGGGACCTACAGCTTAAGGTGGAATCGGAACCACTAGAAACTCGGTAGAAGTACACAGAAAAATTTCCAGGGGTACTGGATCAGGGATCGAACACCGGACCTTTAACGTGAAGTCCGAACGCCTCACCGCCTGATCCTCCGAGGATCCGAGGCTATTATTATTATTTTTATTATTATTATATGTGTAATAATAATCCACGATTCATTAATTTTGTCCTCATTGAAGCTACTATGTTTCATTCGCTTTTCCCGCATGTTTGGTCTCGCGATAATTTTCAACGTCTTACTTTTAAGATCATAATTTAAAAATGCTTTCATTTTTAAACGAAGTTTGGAATTATTCGATTCTCAACCCTTCGAGTCTGAATTCAAAATTTTCAAAGTTTTGAAACTAAAGTCTTTTTTGCTTCAAAAGAAAGGAGCTCAAAATTGGAGGTAAAAAATAAATTTGACATTATCTTTTTTTTTACTAAAACAAATAAGCTTAGGTTTTTTCTTCGAATATTTTTAGGTTAAAAACCTTGCTATTCATTCATAAAAATAAACATTCAGGAGGCTTTGAGCGGACACTTTCTTCTTTAACGAATAGCTCCTTCAACAGTACACTCAAATTAGGATTTCTGCTTTCAAAAATTAAGAACGCGGAGAATTTTGTCTTGAAATGTTTGAATATACGTTTTTTTGAGTCCTGAAAAGTTTCAACCTAAATTCCTAATTAATTGCTTATCATTGAGGAAAAACGTGAAATCGCAACATTTTTACAACACGTTTGCTTGGATTGGTACTTTCGATTAAGAGATGAGTGAAAAGTGTATAGAAGTTTGATTCAAGAGTATAAATTGAGCTTTAAATTAAGCCCTTAGCAAATATTCTTTGACAAATAGTTTACAAAATATGATTTTGTTAATTAACATTGTACTTTTCTCAGTGAAGATGAACCGATGATGAATTTTAATCGTTAAAAAAGTTACGATCGGATTTTTGTATATAACTATTTACGAATGTACATTTTATTTATTATTTTTCCAAAATCCTAGGTGCAATATATTGTTTTTGCAAAAATAATATTATATAAACACATATTATAAAAAGTTTCACAGAACTTTGTTGGCAACTGTAGGTATGGAAAAAATTATTGTTCATAACAATTTGTTATAAACTCTGTGAGAATTTTTATTGAAATCTTAAGCATACTTTTTCGCGAAAACGCACAATCTGCTACATATTTCAGCAACACTGAACGTAACCGATGTTTTTTTTACAAAATATGAATATTAAAAAAAAATCGCTACCCCCGAGACGTCATTTTTGGATTCTGAAATTCGAAGAAAAAATGTTTTTTATTACTTCGAGCTATTCAATTTGAGAATCCAATAGCAGAAACCCGATCGCGGTTTTTGCAACAATGAAAATTCATCATCGCTTTGCCTTCGCTGAAAATAATACAATTTTAATTAACAAATTCATGTTTTGTAAAATATATTTATCGCAGGATGTAAGCTGAGGGCTCGTTGTAAAGTTTATTTTAATTTAAGTAAGAATCCAAACAAACATGTTGAGAAAATTTTGCAATTTCACGTTTTTGCTAATAAAAAACAATCGATTGAGAAATCAGCCTCAAACTTTTTAGGACTTCAAAAGGATATCCATTTCAACATTCTGAAAAGAAATATCTGCATCAATATTGACTTGAAAAATTTTTTGTTAACCTGAAAATTATCAGATAGTTAATAATAGTTTCAAATCCAAATATTGAACGTGTCAGGACAATTTCACCATTAAACCTTTCATAACTGCAAAAATTTATATTCAAAGCCTTGATAGATAGTCTTATATTTAATAATTCTAGACTCAAATATTCTAAATTGTTTGGCTTCAATTTTAGATAATATTTAATTTGATAATTAAAAATGTATATGTACTGAATTGTTTGACTCAAATTCTAACCGTAAAAAGTTGTCTGATTTCTTGAATTCCCCATAATCGTATAATATAAAATTGAAAGACTTGATAGTGTCAGATTTTTTAGTCTAAATGATTTGTATTTAATCAATTTTGAATTAAATGCCTCCGGAGTGATTTTAGAGAATGTTTCAGAAGCAGGTATTAAAAATTGACTTATTTTTTATTTTAAACTTTTTCAAAACATTGAAAATTTAACACTCAACTTTTAAAAAATCGAATTAAAAGGCTTGAAATTGTGAAATTTCAAAAACTGTTATCATAGCAACCATGTTTGTATTCTTTTTGGTATGTTTTAATTTTCAATGCAGTATCTTAAAATTGAAACTTTAAAGGTTTTGGGTATGAAAAGTTCTCTTAAGATTCAACTTCCTTGACTAGACATTTTTACATTTTTAATATTGCCCATTTAAAATTACTTTTTATTTTCAACGCTTTTTGAGAATGAATTAATTTTAAAGGTTTATGATTGAAAAATTTTCCATTTAAATTGGAGAAATGACGGTGAATTTATGTTCTTGATTTCGAAAAAATTGGTCTAATTAATTTTAATGTTAGATTTGGAACGATTTCAATTAAAAATTTTGTGTTCTTAATTTAAACCCCTTTTAATTCTAAAGTATGAATGGTTTTTTCGAAAATGTTTAGAATATTTTCATGTGACTAAAGATTTGAAAAAATTTATGGAATTTCATGTATTTTGCAAAATTTTTAATTGACTATGATGAATTAAAAAAAAATGTTGAAGTTTTTCAAAATTTTAAAAATTATTCCAAGTAATTTTATGGGGTTTGAGAGAAATTTATAGAATCTCATGAGCTTTCTGGAGATTTCAAGGCATTTTGAGAAATTTCGAGAGGTTTAAAAGTTGTCAAAAGATTTCAAAATTGTAAAACGAAAAACTGTAAAACTTCTAATATATTTCCACATTTTTAGTATTTGAACTTAGAAGTGAAATACATAATCAACTACAAATACGTCTTTGACTAATTTATACCATTTCATTGAAATAAAAATTTCTAAAGTAAATTTTAAAGTTTTAAATTTTTATGTAACAAGGGGCGAAAGCAGCAGATTTTTCTCACGAGGGCAGTTATTACTCGAGGGAAAAATCTACTTTCGTCCCGTATTGCATGTAGTACTTTATTCCACTCTCGATGGTGGCCACCTTTTGGTCCTGAAAAGAGGGACGAAAGTAGCATATATTTTTCGTAAACCAAATTTGCAAATTTTTCTTCCGCCCCGAAAATTTTACTTCCGCCTCGCTAATTTCACTTTCGCCCCGCTAATTTTACTTTCGTCCCGAAAATGCGGTTTAGGGAAATATATGCTACCTTTGCCCCTATTTTTAGAGGCACAAGGTGGCTATTTCGGTAGAGTGTGAAATGAAAAAACAGATAATGTAGCGTGTTATTCTCGAAAAATACTCGAAATATAATATAGGAATTGAAGTTTTTAATGTATTGGTATTTGACAACATTTTCATTTCATTTTTATTTTCATTTTTTTAATGCATAGTTTTATAAAAAGTTTCTAGGTAATTAAATTATTATTGCATTTCTGGTATGTAACCAGAGGGGAATTTAACAATTGAAGTCCTCCATATTTTATCGCTTTCCGTAATGAAAGTGACGGAGCTTGAATAAAAACGCCACTCCAAACTTTTGAAACCGAGGTCTTGAAATTAATTTATGTACTTTTTACCTCTGTGAAAGTTTATTAACTTTTATTTCAGAAAACAAAATTTGAAACTCTGCAAAATAGAATATTTCAGTCTCGAGGTGACAAAATGAAGCTATGGGATTTTCAGGGAGTCCAGATTCTCAAAGGAAATACTTTCATAAAAGTGACAGACCTTGAATTTCAAAGAGATGACAAACTTCCCTAGTATTAATTCACCTAGTTTCTTTGCAAGGAGATCTCCATAAAATTGTAAAGTGTGAACACAAAAAACGAATTTATCAAAAATAAAAGGTAACGAGATATTTTGCTTCTGCTGAGAAAATTAGTACCTAATTGTAATATTTTTAAACAATTATTCAATTTAATAGGAAGCTGTCAAAATGAGACTGATATACCGTGAGTTTGATCTGACCGGAACACGCTGGGTATATCGGGGAATTTTTAATTTCATATTTCATAATTTTAATTTTTTTTTTCAGAATAAAATTCAGAAAGATTTTTCTTCTTTTTCTGTAAAATGAATGCCAATTTTGTTTTAGAGACTTTTGGTTCAGATTCGTTAGGAAGTTTTATCAAAAATAATATTTATATAAGATTGCTCATTTCTTTATTTTGGTTAAGTTGATGAAAAAACGCTTGGAAAATTTTACTTCGAAAATGTCTTCAAATATTTTTTTTTATATACCAAGTTTTTAATCATCCTGTCTCTTGTAATACCCCATGCAGAAGTTTCATAACTTTATTCTTGAAGTCCACGCAGAAAGAATTTCCCAATTTATTTTCTGCAATTGATGTATTGAAAGCATGAATATCTAATTATAATTCCTTTGTGTAATTTATTGAAAAAAATATACAAACTTGGCCCGCTTCGCCGCATCTACAAAATTCATATCTCATAAGGTTATAAGAATTTTATTAAATTTCTGATAAAAAAATTAATAAGGTTTAAAGGTTGCGATGTAAATGAATTGGAAAACCGTCAGAATTTGAAACTTTATATTTGATAACTCATATTTCCTCTGTATGTCATATAGTTTAAAATACATAAGTATTTAGAAATTAAAGTTTTGTAATCCTTGATGCTTCTGTTTTAACTTATTTAATGAATGGGTCAATTTGTACCATCAGACGCTTCAATTTTTCATTTATCATTTTTGTAGACTCTTATCAAATTAGAAACATTTTCAATATATAAAGTTTAAAGTTTTGAATACTAAACATAAAATTTTTTTTGATTTTCAAGACTTAGGGTTTTAATTGTTTAATGTCGACAAACTTAATTCATTCTATCAAATCAGTTTAAAGAAAACAATGGTAGAATAATCAGCATTGAAATGAATAATACAAACATATTTAAAGAATAAGTAGATAATCTACAAAGTAACGATTTATTTTAAGCAATTCATGATCTCATATGGAAGTACAAAAAATATAGATTCTTCACGAAAAAACTTTAGGCGGCAAAAATCTGCGAAATCCCTTGATATCTTTAAAATTGCTTAAAATTTAATTGAAATTTTCTAATGCGCTTGGAAATATTGTTAAATTAATTCAAATCTTTGAAATCATTGGAATAGTTAGAAATTGTAAAAATCAATAAAAAATGAATTAAATTAATTTCGGAAAGTTGTCTAGAAATTCTTTGAAGTTTGTAAAATTCCCTCAAGTATTTTGAATACTTCAAAGTCTTATCCCTTAAAGTTTGTGAAATTCTTTCAAATTTTTTGAAATCTTTGAAAATCCTATAACATTTGTTAACGTCTCGTGAAATTTTCAAAATCTCTTGAATGTTTTTGGAATTTGATAATATATCTTGAAATCTCTACGATTCATATAAAGTTTTTTAATATCTTCATATTTCTGAATATCGATGAAATCCGTAGAAATCCCTTCAAATAAAATTTATTTTATTTTCTAAAGTTTTCCCTTAAATTTACCCTTAAAATCAATGAAATCTTTGAAATATTTTGAAATATTTAGATATTCAATATTAAAATCCTTTAAAACTTATCAAAATTCTTTAAATACATTTGCAGACATTAAAATGTTTTAAATGGCATTAGTTATTCCTTAAAATTTTATCTCATTTAATTTATTTTACAAAGTTTTCCAGAAATCTCTCAACATAGAGCCTAAAATCTTGGGAAATCCTAAAAATGTTCTTGAAATCCCTTGAAATTTTCTAAATCTCTTGAAATTCTTTATTCTTTAACATCCCGTAAATCCATTCAAATAATGGAGATCCTAAATCTGGTGAAATTCTTTGAAATTTCTTTGAAATTTTGTTAATTATTTGAAATTCTTTGGAATCTTCAAAATTATATAAATATTCAATCGTAAAAATTCAATAAAATATGTAGAAATAATTTTTAATCCTATGAAAATGAATTAAATTAAACTTCTTTCTAAAAACATTAACGATCTTCAGAAATCTTTGAAATTTATGGAGATTCAATAAAACCCTTGGCATATTATCTGGTTCTTCAAAAGACTTTGAAATGCCTTGTAATTTTATTTTGTTTCAAATATTTCCAAAATATCTTTAGAAATCCCCTAAAATCGAGGTCACAATATTCAGAAATCCTAAAAAAATGTCAAAATCCCTTGATATTGATTGAAACCCTTCGAAATTTTTGAAAATCCTACACAATTCTTTGATAATTCTTAAAATATTTTAAATCTCTTGAATTTTCTTTGTAATTTTTTTGAATAACCTAAAATCTTTAATAACCTAGGAAATTTTTTATGATCTTACATAGCACTCGACATTTTTAAAATCTGTTAGGATCCCTTTAAATAAATTAAAATACTACGTTAAGTGAATGTTTAAATGATTCATTGTTTCCCTGTTTTTGCAACACTTTTTAAATTATTTTAACATTATTTCCATTCTGACTTTTTTAAAATGATTTTTCTGGAATTGAAAAAATTATAAAAAATGCTTTATAGGATAAGCATTTTAGGCTTATACTGAATTTCCTGTATTATTTTTTCGTGAGCGATCAGGACAGTAAGTTACAAACCACTTTAAAAAATGGTCAAATTCTGGGAGAACGGTTAAAGTAAAAAAACTTACATAAATATAAGTGGTACGTTCTTCTTCTGAAAAATGAGTGGGGAAGCTGGGCATCCATTGCCTCCCTGCTAACAAGATCTGGATAGAGGGTATTGAGAGGGAGGCTGAGAGGGGGTGTTCAGACAGGGATATGGTTACGGGGATGTAAGAGGGGGTGATTAAGGGGTATGAAGAGTGACTCTTATGGATAAGTAGGGTGAGATGTGTTTGATTGAAGGTGATGATTCAAGGTGAAACGGCGAAGTATGCGATAGGGAAGGAGGAGGTATATAGTCCACTGAGGGGATAAAATATTAGGAAAAGAAGGTAATAGGTCATTGTAAGGAGAGGAGATGGTTGTAGGAATATATAAAAAGAGTTCAAGGAGAAGAGATATACAAATGATGAATTACGGATATATAAAGAGAAGCAGGATTGAAGAAAGATGATGATTATGGGAAGAAGGGGGAAGTGTGCATTGTGAGAGGGGATACAACGATTATAGAATAGCAAGGACAGATGGAAGAGGGTAGTGGTACAGACAGTTACGAGTAAATGAGAGTAAGAATCGAGTAATAGTGGTTGAGGAAGGGAGGCGTTAGGATGTGATAAGGATATGAGATAGTTATGCGGATGTGGGAAAACATTTAGGAGGGTAATGGTATGGATATATGAAGGGGAATCGGAGTTATAGATGATAGATGATTAGGGGTAGTAAGGGAAAGTATAAAAGCAGGGGCAGAATGTAGGATATAGTGTGGTAGGAAAAGAGGGGAAAGGAGCAGGTTTAGGTACTATTATGGAGGAGGATAAAAGGGCATATGACAGAATGTAGATTAGGAGATGAGGGTTATAAAAAAAGGTGTGTTGGAGATGTACTAAGTGGATTAGGAAGATGGGATGATGGCGGTAAAGTGGGATGAGGTGCATTCGGGAGGTTTTGGTAGAGTGGTAGTCATCAAGGGAGGTACAAAAAAGAGTGCGTAGTCCTAAAATAAATACAGCCTCTCTTAATTACTTTTGCCTCCATTTTTGGAGAGATGTTCTGTAGAAGCATCAAAGGTCGTTTATTTGCATATTAAGATTTATTCACAGAGTTTCATTCGTGTATCTAACTCGGAGCGAGCAATTTCTCGCTACGTCAGCAGGTTTTTTGTTAAATTTTCTTTTTATGGTAGCTCAACAACCTCAAGAGAGTCATATCCCGAGGGCTCATATTTCCGCGATTTACTCCGCACGTACAAATCTCCTTCTATGTAGATACCTATATGTTCTCGCAGCTCCTGCCCCGGGCAGTGGCCATCGCGATAAAACATCGGAAACTGGCGAAACTCGGGTCTAATCTTGGCGGCGATGTTTTACCCCAACCAGCAGCGTTTTCGATTCGACGGAGCGCCTCGTAAACTCTCGAAAGATATCACCATGGCGATTAGACCCTCGTCGCGAGAACACAATTTTCCTGCTTTCCCGTCGAACACTGGAGACATCTCGTTACTCTCCGGCAAACGAACAAAAAAAAAGGAAGAAGCGCAAGCAATTACGATAACGGAGAATGAAACGTTAGTAACGTGTGGTTCATCTGTCTCCAACTCGAAAGAACGAGAAGGTCGATACCGAGTTACCGATACCGCGTCACCGATACGAGTTTGAACAAGACTATATTGTGATCCGTTATCGACTCTTCAACTTTTTAGATCGAGCGTCTTTGATTCCAGGCTGAGCTAAGCGCTGGGAAAATGAAGAAACAGGAGAGAAAAGATGGAAAAGGACGGAAGATTAATGAAACGAAGGCACATCCTTTATCAAACCTTTGAGGGCAGAGTATTCTTTTCTTTCGAAAAATAGATAGGATTTGCTTCTGTTATCTGTTGCTCAAGACGGTATGTTTTCTTTAGTTTTCTGGAACAGGTGTTCCGAGAGAGGAAAGGATCCTTACTAGAGTAGTTCAAAAAATTGACTTTGATAAAAGGGCATACCGCAGTCCCTCTCCCATTTTGTGAGGTTCCCGGAAAAGATAATCCTTTCAACTTTCAGCCAAATCTGTTAATTTGAAAACGGGCTGCAAGGGCCTGAAAAATCACTTAAGATTAAAATAGGGAAATTTTGTTTTCGGGGAAATGAGGATTGCAGGAGATTTTTATTAGAATTTGTTCAAAGTCTAATCTAATAATTTCCGCTAATTTACTTTTAATTCTGACGCCCTCCAACTCCCCCTGTTGACCACCAAAAGTGCCTCAAAAACTGAAATTAACAATTTTGCGCAACTTTGTCACATATGAGCTCTGTTTTCCGTTGTTTGCCATATGTTGCTTTTATTCGAGAAGCGAAATGTTTGAAGGCATTTTTAAACTAATTTTCGATTGTTCAAACAATTTTTTCTATCTTAAATAATTTATTTGTCCTCCTAATTCATTGAAAGGTACTTTTTTGCGGTAAATCGGACAATTGGTCATTTTTAGGAAAACTGATCTTTGTTTTACGATCTTACCAATTGTATAAACAGTTAATTATTATTTACTTTGAACTTTTTCTTAGCAATAGGTCGAAAACTCTAAAAATTTTCTAGTTTTGTTAACTTCGTGACCACATCACTCAGATATTACTAATCCCATTATGTAACAAATTTGTATTAGTTTAAATAATATTTGTTAGTTCAAGCAATTTTGTTCTTAAGAAAACGTTTGAAATTTATCTTCTGCTGTGATTCATGCGGTAATTTGTCGTTCTTAAGATCAACATTTTTTGTTGAAACCATTATCGAACTATCTAAAAAATTTTGAAGATAAATTACAAATTTCTTATGGAAATGAGATAAAAAAATATGATTTTTTCTTCTAAATTTGGTTAGGTGTATCGCTTATGATTGAATATTTATGTTTCATAAAAATTCTTTAAATAATTTTTATTTCTTTGAAAAAATTTTATATTGTTCGTATACAATTAAACCTCTGCGTACACAGTTAATTTTTCTCCCGTTGAGTACACCGCGGGTTACGCTAACCTGCCAACTTTTTAGGCGTATCTCCAAATCTATTCGACCAATTTAAACGTATTTTTTTCAATCAAAAGGAAATACTGTCAGGATTATGATGGTACTGATTAACATGATAACAAAAAACAATTTAAACAAAGCGACAACACAAATGAAATTTTTTTTTCAAAGTGTGGGTTACAAAAAAGGCTTGTCTGTCGTTAGCTCACAGTGTACTCTGAGGGTCATAGGTAACCAAAGTATACAAAAAGTGACTCGTGTGTTAAAAAATCAGACGAAAAAGGAAACTAGTGTGTCAGAAGGAAACTGTGTTTTAATTACGCATGCGCAGTACTTTTTTTATACCTCACTGAAAATTTATACTTTTAGCATACTTTTCAGTACGAACAGAGGGACTTATTGTGCATGTGTTATTAAAAGCTATTTATACAAGTTAAAATTCTTTGGACAATTAAAAATGTGTTAAGCAATGCTAAAAAACATTGAAATGCTAAAATAAAAATAATTTATGCCAAAAAAGAAAAAAAAACAGAGCAATTTTCCGCAAAATTGTCTATTTTACTTTTTTTGGACATTTTTGGGGTGTAAAGAAATAGTAATCTTAGTGAAAATTTCAAGAAACTTTCATCTTTTCAAATTACGATAATATTTCTAAATCTATACAAAATATTGGCTATGGATTTGTAATTTTAGTCGCGTCTGCGTGAATTAAAGTGATAACACCTTTCGTAAATGGCTTATGGGAAAAGCAAGAAAAGACAACGAAGGAGTGTTTCTAAATTTATTCTCCGCTAGGGCGGCTTCTCTTCATATCCTGAATTTATAATTTTTCCCCAATTCCAATGCAACAAAGCTGCAATAAATTACAATGTTTTAAATTTCAAAATATCTATTGCTTTTCAAATGTAATAATGATGATAATACTTGAATAATTAAAACAATCAGAGATTTTTTCAAACAATATTTTCTTTGAACTTTTTTCCTTGCTGAAAAAAACTTTTTTTAAACAAATAATGCATTGCAGTATTCCATATAAGTTTTTCTCTAGTTCAATGAATAACAAAAAATTTTTCAATCAAAACATTTTTTTTAGGTAAATAAAATATACTAAAGTTATACCGTTTTTTGTAGCATCTGTAAACGTTTAATTGTTGAGACAATTTAAATTTTTTAAACAGTTGATTTGTCGTAGAAATCGAAAAATAGGTATACATTATGGATGCTACACGTCTGACAATGAATGTGAACAACGTTATTAATTTTTTAAATAATTTATAAGATGTTTAAACAATACCGGTATGTTTACGTGTTTAGCTCACTGATGCAAAACAGAAAAAACCTATTTTTTTAGATTTTTTTTTTAATTTGAATATTCTCATGTACCTTCTTGTTTATTATTGTTTCTTTCAGTTTTTTAATTCATTTTTTATTTTTTGAAAAATGAGAACTTATTTGAATAATTTCTTTTCTCTAAAAATGTGAGAATCGTAGCATTTTATTGTCGTCGATTTCCAGATGCCAAGACAAAAACATTGTTGGTGAAGTAAAATGTATTTGACCCTCATTCGTGATACAAATGTTACTAAAATTAGTATAAGTAATATAAATAATAAAAATAAATGTATTTTTCTATTTAAAAAAATCAAAATTGTTTATTCATTATACACACACCTTTAAAATTGTTAAATCATAACATATAATTATAAACAATCCTTAAGTAATTTCAACATTTTAAAAAGCTTTAAAACTACATAAATTGGTTGAATAATTTAAAGCAAAAACAAATAGATACTTTAGCAGGCCCAAATTTGTTGAAAAGTTTCGTGAAAAATATGATGTTCTCACTTTTTCGCAGGAATATGTAGTAAAATAAAGAGATGTTGTTTAAACATTTGCATATGATTTGAAAATGTATTTATACTCCGATGAACGAATTAGAACCAGAAAAAATACCATTTCTTATACATTTTGAGAGATAAAGAATTATTTAAACAATTTTAAGATACTTATATGATCGTAAAAGTATTTAGAAGATATTTTAGGATTTTCGAATATTTTCAGTTCGATTTCAAGGGGTTTCTAGAGACATTTAGAAAATAAATTAAAATAAATCACATTTCAAGAAATTTGTAGCGATTTCAGAGATTGTAACGGATTTTAAGATGTATCAAGGCATTTTGCAATACTGAAAGGGTTTTCTTAAACCTTTAAGGATGTGAAAGATTTTTAGGGATTTGAACAATCTTTTTCAGAGATTTTTGATGGATAAGTTTAATTTAATTTACATTAATGGGAAATTATTTC
>JAABKJ010001929.1:0-29191 GCA_011634705.1 Andricus grossulariae
AACCTCTTCCTGGTGTTCCCCCTTCCGGTACTTCTAATTCTCCTGACGGAAATCGTTCTCCTGCTAGGTCTGCTGCTTCTGCCGAGCCTCATATTCGTGCCAGGTCCAGGTCACCTTCTCGCAGGCATAGTTCTTGGTTCATACTTGGATTTCACCCTGAAGATCTTAGATTCATTCGGCTAATTTCCCTCACGAATCCACATCGCGTATTCGAAATTCGCAAATACACTTTTCATGCCGATACACCCATTCAATTGAGAGGATCCCGTAGCGAGATTGCGCCCATGCCAACCGAAGAGCGAAATGTTTTAACAACATCCACTGGTGAAGCCGTGGCCATATTTGAGGGTAATAATAGGTTTCTTCGTGGAATATATACCAGAACTGGCTGTTTTAAACGGGCGAAAATAAACATGAATAACGGCTTGGTTTTTGAACTAAGCAAAGAGGAAATCGCGGAAATTCGCATTGGCAAGAACGCCATCTCAAAAAGTTATAGAGTGGTACATGTAAACGACATGTAAAGCAAAATCCGCCATAACATAATGAAAGTTAAGAAAGTTCAAAAATGAAATTTGAAATTGTTTGTGATCCGAAGTCGTATAAAAATCTTACAAATAAGTTGTAATTACAATGAAAAGTCAATGTATTATCGTTCTCCTTTTCTCAGAGAGACATAAAGAAAAGTTTTATTTTATTTTAATGCGAAAATATTTTAGGAGCGAAATTATTAATGGCTCATAATAATGCACATTTGCTAACTTTTCTATAAGTAAAACTACACCACAGTAGACATGAAAAAAATTTTCAAAGTCTAATGGCTTCCGTGTGCTACGATAAAGAAAAATTTTCGTACACAAATATCACAAAAACAATATCAGGTAATGAGTTAATTCGATTAATTTTTATATTACTTAGATTGCACACAATACAGAGAAAAAACTGGGGTTTCTATTAGAACGAGTTTTTGGATCCAAAGGAGCTGTGACATCTAGGAACCTCTTTTGCTGAAAAGGAACCCAGAATCATAAATGGTTTCAAAGTGAACCCAAAGCACTGATTCAAATAGTTCTTATAGAGCCTTTTTGTCACTTTTGCCTTGATTCACTTCAAAGATTTCACAAGATAGTTATGCACATTTTGCTTTATAAGTCAAATAACTACATAATATTGCACTGGGGACAATTGATTAAAGAAACTAAAACCATAGACATTCGTCGTTCTTGAAAGGAACATATCGCACGAGCGATATGTTTTTTCAGCTCATGTAAATGAAATATGATTCAATTTTTTTTTGCGTGTGTGATCAAAAGCTTAAGGTACATTTATTGTTTCGTTCACGTTGCTCTTATCTGCAGACTCTAATAAACGTTTTCGCGTGCAGCAAGATTTTTTTGTTGAGTGGAACCGTTGGGGTGCGATTTTCGCATTGTTGGGATGTGCAGCCATCGGATCAAAGGAAAGCACACTGAATGTACCGTCGTTATTGCATAATTCCTGAATTTCTTGAAGAAATTTTTTGTTTTTTGAAGCACCCTAGGAATTGCATCACCCGAAGCCTTCGTTGCTACGTTGGAAGCCATATCAATCAACGTTCTCCTTTTAAATTAATCACTCACCGAATTCCTAATAGTAGACTGATTTTTCGATGTTTCTACTACAAAGGCTACCTGTTTATTAAAAAATTGATCTCTGCGATTTTCTTTTTCCGTAGATATTTCAAGATCTTCGGCAGATATTACTTCGCTGTTGATGTTGTCTTTGTGAATTGGGAATTGGTTTATACATACTTTACATACAGGATAAGACAGTGGGCATCCTTCACATTCCATTGAACCGTTGATCTTCACAGTGTATGGACCTCTTTTATTATTCAAGGATTGAACTCGCGATTCGTTGTCACCAACGAGAAGAATCATTGAATTGAGAACTCCAATGCTTTTACGATGACTTTCCGCAATCAATCTCATTCTATAGCTTGGTGTGTTGTTTCATGCACGAGACATTCTCTTAAACATAATGTCACGTCAGTCATTAGAGTTTTGGTAGCTATCTTGCTAACCTTTTTCGCTACAGGCTCAAAAAATTCTGCCATTGCAATTGAATCAACTCTGTTGCTGATGCATTCAGCTATAGGTACACCTTTACCATATTCGTCCACGCTCATCATTGTTTTTAACTGGAAATCGTACTGAGTAGTACCATGCGTACTATCAATACACAACTTATCCGTTGCGAATTTAGTAAGTTATTTTTGTTGATACTCGGACATTATAAAAACCATAAAGTCTTCATCATTCAACTTCCTCTCAGGATCGTGATGATCTTGCTGCTTATAATGTAGAACAGGACAGTCAGAACCCAACTCCTTCTGCTGCTGGATCCACAGGTGTACACTCCAAGCATCGTTGTTGTCTAGGCGATCATGGTCCAGATTAAATTCTCTAAGAATGTTGTGCAAATCCCTTTTATCTACAAACTGGAGTCGTGTGATTTTTTGTTTAGTCTTGGCCAAGTCTGTTACATCCTTGATGATTCGATCAAAAGGTATTCCAGTTTTTATCCGATCAGCCAGCATAATTCTCTCATCTTTGGTAAGTTGAAGATATCCGATGTTTTTATCATGTCCAGAGTGCGTTTTTTGGAAAGTAACATGGATTTCTTTCTCGTCCTGCTTTTTTTTCATCATTGCCGGGCAACACCTTCCAATTTTTGCTCAAGGCTTCCAAATAAATTTTTTGCGAAGCTTTTTAATACGACCTTTTCCCGATCGATGGCAAAGATGATAAGCATTGTTATCTTTCGATGTCCTCTTGATGAACTTTAAGAGTGTGTCTTCCTCTTGAGCCGATTTCCAGGATTCGAATTCTGCGATTTATAGAGAAAATGTTAAAAGAAGTTGAATTTTCAAGATTTTTAATTGGAAACTATTAGACAAACTAAATTTTTCATTTTTTTAAGAAGCTAAGTATATCTATAATTTAATTTGTTTTAATAAAGAATAAAAAACAATTGGTAATATTTATCTGTATGACTATTTATAGTATTTGCTGATTTTAAACAGGCTACATCGCGCTTACAATTTCACAATATCACCTGCTTCTTGTGACAATAGAGCTAACGATGTCACACAATCGCGTCGTTTTATTAAACTTTTCCATTTTACACGTTTTCCATTTTTATCACCTTTTCTTAATTATCACTTACAGTCTGAGTAGCATATATTAATTGTGACAAGAAATGAACTGCTTTCCACTATCGAAATAAAAAATATCTCAACTAATCTACTTGATAATTTTCCACTAATCTTAGGGGGCTTACTTTTCGCTTATCGAATCTGTAATATTTTGCAATGATAAGCAACGATGAGCGGTATTTCAAAAATATTTGACTCACTGCCTATTGTGCTGAAGCTTATGAATATTGCATTAAACCTAAAAAGTGCACATCAAGATCAGTGAAGTATTGATGATAAAATGGAGCTAAAAGTCCGGCCGATTCTTCCTCAAATGATTGCAGCCAGCTTTATTTTTTTCTAATTCTCTTACCTCATTATGAATATAAAATAAAATGTTTAAAAACAAACACAACTTTGGCATGAGACATTAAGAAAATATTATTCTATCTCAAAGTTATAGTTATTCCTGAAGAAAAAAATTTTAGCAATTACTTTATCAAGGAAAATTTGTTTTTCGAATTAGACCGATTTATAAGAATAAATGTATAAAGTCCAAAGGCCAAAGTAAGACCAAAGGACATCAATCACTACCACCTTTATACAATTATCAAGGAAATGCTTTGAAAGTGTTTTGACTGTTTTTACAAATTAAACCTAAAAATTTATGGTAGATAATTGCATTAGATAAAATTTGATCATCTGATTATATTTCAATTGTGATTATTATAAAATGATTCTCAATTGTAAAATATGTGCTTTAATTGTATTTCGGGTTTGATTATTTTGAATGAAAACCTTTTTTAATTTCAATTACCATGAACAATTTTTACGAAACCGAAGAAACACGAAAATTTCTTTCCTAGATTAAGACGACCACTCTGGTAAGATATTCAGCTTTAGGAAATCAATAAGAAGGTACTACAGCGATACTTATAAATAGACCACATCATCTCGAAATAAAATACAAAATTTATTTTCAAACTTTATCTATTCAACTCTACTTTATTTATGTTAGAAATAATCTTTCCGAAATGTATATACGCGTAAAAGTATATTAATTTCGTGAAAAAATGAGGTTGATAAAGTTAAAACTGTAAACGTATGTTCTTAAAAAGTCTCATTTTCAAAGATTATTACTTTCTACAGAAAAAATAACAGCAGGTTAAATTTTAAAAAATGACAATGGAAAGACGTTTTTGTAACTTTTATTCACCATATTTAATATTAAGGAAATTGAATTAAAACTACAAATTTCTTCTTACAATTAGCCATAGAATATGAATGAAAAATTACTTCATGAATATCACCCCATAAGTCTGTTATATAGGAGCTTAACAAAAATACCATAAGTAAAAAATTGGATTTTGCTAGTTTCTTGCGCTAATTATGATTTTTGAACGGTTTTTTCTAATGCAAATTATTATATATTATATTTATATCATTATTAATTTATACAATAATTATATTATATATATATTATATTAATGCTAGATTTTTATGGTTTTTTCTAAAAAAAATTACTTATCGTCCAACTTTTACTTAGTGAGATAATTATTTATCGCAGATGACAAAAATAATTGTTTAAAGAATTTATTATGGTTTATAACTGGCTTCTCTTAGATTAATGCTAGAAAGTTGCGGTTTCTTTCTGAAATTTGTAGCTTTTCTTTGACTTTTTAGTTAGAAAACAATGAAAACTATTAATAATAACTTAATCAAAAGGGCTCTCAATCACTACTTAAAGAAGAATTCACATTCAATATGATTGATATAAAAAATTTGAAGGATCTTTCAACTATTTGTTTCATTTCAGAAAAATGTATTCACAAAATGGAACAGTTATGTGTGTCAACTTAAATTAATTACTATCTAGATGAGTAATTATCTAGCATTACGATAGGAAGCGACAGTTATAAATAATAATTATTTCTCTAAGAAATTATACTTGTTAAATTTGAACAATTTTTGCATCGGTTTGAGTAAGAAGTGGACAAAAAGTTGAATATTTCAGGATTAGGATTTACTATCATGATTATGTCTGTTAACTTTAAATAATAATTATTGCCTTGTTTTAATTGAAAAGTGGACCAAAAGTTAAATTTTTCAGAAGAAACTGCGACTGTCTAGCATTTTTCTAAGAAAATATTGTTGTAAATGATTATGAATTGTTTAAACAATTAGTTTCTTCAAATTTAGTTGATTGTTGCCTCTTTCTAACTCAAAAGTTAAAAACAATATGCAAAATTCGTAAAAAACCCCGACTTTCTAACTCTTTTCCAAGAGAAAATTGATAAAAACAATAATAAATAGTTTCAACAATTGACGTAAACGTGTAGTTATAAAAAAGAAGTAGTATTTTATGTATAAGAAACAATTTGTCTTCGAAAAACCACGAAAATATCATAAATATAAGCTCCAAAAACTCGCAAAACCAAATTTATTTAGCCGATTTTTTTCACGAACAGTATTTTTTCATTTGAATCTTCTTTTTTAATGATAAATGAATAACCGCATACAGTAATAAGGTTTTTTAACAACAATTTTGAAATTCTTCGAAATTTGTTGGAAAAGTGAAAAATCTTGAAAATTTTTTAAAATTTTGTAATATCTTAAAATTTTTTAAATGTTTTGAGATTTTTTTTAAGATTCCTCATAGTCCCTGAAACGTTGAAAATCTTTAGGAATACCTTGAAATAATTTGAAATCCTACTTTGAGGGAATAAATAAATCTAGTTCTTGGATTACTTTTTTTAATTTTCAATTAGGAGTTATTCACTTTTTATTAATAGCCAGCAAAGAATTTTTCTAAATGATCTTATTTTAGTATAGCAAAATCTCGTGTCTTTCGCTGCTAGCAAATTTTTAGTTCATGTAGAAATATTTCTTATGATTACTCAGAAATCACGCAATATTTATTCATGTTCTTGGTCCAGATGTAAAGAGTTAGATTTGCATTTAATTATATAGATTTTAACAATTTTAGGGAAATTTTTTCAAATTTGCGAATGAGCTGAACGTGCAAAATTTCGAAAATTATGTTTACGACGCGAAATATACTCATCTATCAAACGATTGTACTCAGAAAGTTGTAGATTTAGTTTTAGCGCAGATATTCACCTTTAAAGTGTAGCATGTATTTTCAAACGGTCAATACAATTGTGCCAGAACCAGTATATCAATGAAAATTTCATCGCTTAGTTTTCAGTCATGATTTATTTTTAATGTCAAATGATTTTGCACAATTTAACGATGAAATCAGTATAAAGAATCAATTCAAATACCAAAAATGCCAGAGAAGCTAGGCTTTTTTTCTTCAAGGAATGTGACGAAATCGAGGTCACGACCGAAATCAATGTTTTTTTTAAACCAAGCCACTACAAATCTCTGGATGTCACTGTAAAGGGCCCAATTGATTTAATTCGCGGTAATTTTAACCAGTTCTTTCAAACCTTCATTTGAATTAAAAATATTTTTTGAACATCTTGGTAAGATGTAATTACTATTCCACTATAAGGCCAGAACTCGTATTATTCTTGATATATTGTAGCTATCCTATCACGTCTCCCCAAAATCCTTGTGAAGTTTTTTTTTCCGTGTAATTTGACTAACAATTATTTATATTTTACCAATTTTGATTTAGAGAGACCTCAAAGTATTTGTTTGCATAAGGAAAAACGCTATACAATAAAAACAACGTTCTTCAGGCAGTGCGGTACTCAAGTTCATACTTATTTAAGCTGAAGCTTATTCAAGGCAAATAACTTTTTAAAAGTTTGTTGAATAATTGCAATTTTTCATGAAAAATAAGTAAAATATACAAGCATATATACAGCTTATAAACTAAAATATACTTCTTTGAGCACTCAAGTTGATAATTATTCCCCTCATGCCTGATTGAAAAAAAAATATTCACTTAACCATTTTTTAATAATCCCTGGTACACAATAAAACTTTGTACTTTTGTGACACTTTCTCGTACTAATAAATTTCAATTTCTAATATTCACAGCCTGAAAAGTACATATCAAGGTCAATGAAGTATTGATAATAAAATGGAGCTAAAAGTCCGGCCGATTCTTCCCCAAATGATTGTAACAAGCTTTACTTTTATCATGTTCTCTTACCTCATTATAAATATAATACAAAATGTTTATAAGCAAACATTTTTAATATCATAAAATGATCATTAATTCTAAAATAAGTGCTTTAATTAACAGTTCGGTTTCGATTACTTCGGATGAAACAATTTTTTAATTCCGATGACCATGAAAAATTTGTACGAAACCGAAAAAACTCGGAAATCTATTTCCTATATGAAGAGCTCGACACTGGTAAGATTATTAGCTTTATTGTACCAATAAGAAGGTAATATTGCGAAACTTGTAAGTTGGCTACATCACCTTGAAAACCTGACGTATTTGGAAGCCACTGCCTCTAAATGGAGAAGCAAGAATTATTTACTAACTTTATCTATTTTAACCTTACTTTCTTTGCGTTTAAAATAATCTTTCTGTAATGTACATATGTGTAAAAAGATATTAATTCCGTGAAGAAATGAGCTTGATAAAGTTAAAACTGTAAACGAATATTCTGCAAAAGTCTCATTTTTAAAGATTATTAATTTATACCAAAAATAACATCAAGCTAAACTCTAAAAAATAACAATGTTTAGACGTTTTTGTTAATTGAATATTAGGCATCCTCTTTCCATAAATAAGCGTCATCAATGGCGCACCATGCTTGCGTGTAGTTTTTCGATTCGAGTGAAAAATAATTTTTAATACAAAATAAAAATTTGGAATAACAATTTATTTCTGAGGTTTATTTGTTTTCAAAATTATATGAATATAATTTTCCCAGGTTTCTGGAGAACATTTGAAAAGTTTTTTTTTTAATTTAAGATATATTGAAAGCATAACAAGAAAATTTCTGATAAATCTTTTTCCATTTTAGAGTATTTTTACAACATCTTAAAAAAACTTCTGTTCTCCTTCAACGATATTTAGAACTTGTGGACGTTTGATAGAAATTTAAAAATAATAAATGAATTTTCGGAAATCTTTCAGTTCTAATAGTACATTGTGTATCGAGGGCGTAAAAAAGGCAAGTTAACACTCGTCAAAATAGGCGTACGCCCTTGATATACACGATACTTTCTGTCCTACCCGCCTTGAAAAAAAGCATGTGAAGCAGGTAGAGGATGTTTGGTGACTTTGCAAATTTTAGATTATAAGTTAAAGGAAGAAAAAGTGTACTTTGCAGAAGGCAGACTGTAGGGTTCAGCGATACTATTTTTTACAGATAAAGATAATTTCCTCCATATTCTTACTTGCGTGGTGCAGTGTATGTGTAGCGGGCGTAAAGTTTCATGGCGGCCCGGTGCCGGAGTGCGCATGTGTGAACTTCACTGCGCTGGCAGCGGAAACATTAAACCTGCTTCACGTGCATGCAATGGCGCACTTTCAATTCCGGATTATCTTTTAAACTGACTCAAATTGTTCTTAAAATTGCCTGCAAATCTTCCAGATTGTCTTTTTTTAATTTCGGAACTCTTTTAAATTGCTTTAACATATTTTAAAATATTTTGTTAAAATTAATTTTTCCAAATAAAACATTAATTAAAATTTTCCAGTACTCTTATAAGGATATTTAAATTATTATCTTGATACCTTTCAAAATTCTTAAAATGCTTCTGCCTTTTTCTGTTCGGGAATCTCAAAAAATCTGGATTATTTAAATTTTTGTCAATTTCAATTTTTTTGTTGAAATTTTTGCAAAAATGCTATATATTTTATAAGAGTGTCTCACTCAATGTGACCACCCCCGCAAGCCATGGGTGTAGAGTGATCGTGCTCGTGGCACTTTGGCACCTAGCGGTTACGAAGATGTCCTAACGGCCTGGCGGGGACACTGGACGACCTCCCCGAGTAACTAGTCTCACCCCTGCATGCAATTCTCTGCAGGGGCGCACCTTTTATTTCCCTAGCTTCTCGTGGGGTCAAAATGAACACACCTAAAAACAATAATGGAAAAGGAGGATTAAGAGAGGTGCGAGAGGGGAGAGAGGAATTTGGCCTTAGCGAAACTAACATAACCCTATCCTCCCCATCTGTCTCTCCAGCCAGCCAAAGTCACGTGGCGGCTGTCCCAAACTGTTTTGAAATCGTGATGTACAGATTGCATCGCCTGTTCACTGAAGAATCCAAGTCCCATCTAGATCTTCTCACAAAAATGCTCCTCTTCGCGAAAAGAGGTAAGCGCAGGAGGCTAGCATAGTAGCTGCGGGAGCTGAAACGTCGGCAGTCACAGGGCCGACATCCAGCACTGAGGCCCAGAAGAGGAGTAGGAATCCAGAGAACACCCCACCGGGGGTGGCCAAGCCTTTGACGAGGCACAAGGTGGCCCAGCAGCCGACGAACAGAGAGTAGGTTGCCGGCCAGGGACAGGAGAAGCCTGTTGGCACACAGGAAGATCGGGAGCAGAGCTAAATGACTGCTCCTTGTCGAACCATTACCCAAATTAACTTGCATCACAGCAAATGCGCCTTTGCAGTTTTCTAGAGTGGCGTGGCTGCGAGGCACACAGGTATCTCGCTAATCTAAGAACCTTGTTTAGTTTGTGATACTATAAGAGGAATGGGGGGGGGCTGGTATTTTTTGTTACAGGGACCCCAAGGCGAACAAACCAACGGCCTGCCTACTGGAGAAGGGAGTCACGCTGTCACGCCGCTTGAGCTATGTTCGACAGACCTGATGGTAACAGCCATGGATCTCAAGGGAGTAGGAAGGCTAGTTCTGTGATCGGCTTATTTTCCTTATGACAGCGATTCCAAGCAACCAGAGGAGGCATGTACACTGGTGGAATATTGAAAGGTAAAGGATATTCCTCTTCCGCTGGAATGCGATGATAATTCCCTCAATACTTTATGGGGCAGCAACGACATCATCTCAAGAGGTAATGACCTACCTCAATACCTAATCACCACTGATTTAGATATTCTTAAAACGGGAAACACACCGGCGTGCCGCAACTCGGTTAGGGAGGAAGTCATTGACATCACTCTCTGCATCAGTATTTTTAGAGATAATATCAAGAAGTGGAGAGTTTCAGATGAACACACTCTCTTAGATTACTGACAGGTATAGTTCGTGTTCGAATCTATTGTACCCACTGGCCCTAAATGGGTCAGAAATCCAAGAAGAGCGGACTGGAATCAGTTTTCCACATAACTGAGATGTGCACTTTCAGAGGTTCCCAGGTCAATTCAAAACGTGGATACCCTGGAGATGGCAGCCAAAATTTACACTACAGCCATCAAAGCTACTTATGAAAGTAATTGTCGACCTACACGAGTCCGAATAGCTGGAGAGACGCATTGGTGGAATGGGAATCCCCATCTCCCCCATCTCACCATCAAGGCCGTGACTGCGAATGCGGCCTGGAGAATAAATTTGGTAAATGACAGAAGGATCTTGTCAGCAGTGAAGAGCGCAATCGACATTGCGAGGAGGCCGACTCTGAATATGTGTTAACGGCGACGAACACTTACAAAAACACTCTTGGGCTCATAGCTTATCTCTAACCGAGCAAAGGAAATACTCAAGCTTCAGAGAAACGAAATCAAGGTTCTCACAGAAAGTTTTATAGGACTTTGGAAACTCCGATATCACAGACATAATATAGGGCTTGCGGAAAGTTCCCTCTGTCGTCTGTGCGGAAAAGATAATGAGACAGCTACTCACATCCGTTGTCACTGCCCAGCGATTGCGGGGAAACGTCTAACACTCACAGGCAATTAGTGCTTCAGTGAGTCAGATATATCAACCAACAGCGTGGCTGCGGTCCTCTCTTTATGGAGAGGGCTTTTGGGTCACGCTTAGGCTCACAAGGGGACGCAACGGGATAACCTAAGCGTCAGGGCCTCTGAAGTTCCCAACTCAGAACTAATAATAATAATAATAAATAAATAAAGACTGTTTAGAAAATGATTCTTTGTATTCTTTGTTCATTATTTCCTTATAACTAGAAAGACAAAGTTAAGTGGAAAATTAAAAAAAACGCGACTTTCCAGCATTTTTCTAAGGAAATATTACTATATTATATGTGAGAAGTTGTAGACTTCGGAAGCTAAGATCATGGTCCCTTAAAGCAACCAGACCCGACGCAACTGGAACGTGTACGTGATCCACTCCTGCTCCTTCTATCCCAGAAGGTAAGCAAGCGCAGCAAATTTTCGCAAGAGATTTGATCCAATACTGTTCCTTGGAGTCCGGTCTCTTTCTGCGAATAACGTTACGCTGCGGGCGGCACAGTTGGCGATGAAAGTTTCACTTCTGGATAGTTTTTAGTGCTACCAATATTTGTAGAATGTATGAGAAACAGTGTTGACGGAATAGATGAAGTAATCCTAGAAAAATAGTCTTTTGTATCTGGATCGCGATGGACTGAGCTTGACAGTCTGTTCAGCTCGAAAAGAAGTGCCTGATATATCACCCGTTTTTCTTCCTCCTTTTCCCTGATATTACTATCGGCTGGTGCCGAGAACTCAATCACGTAAATGATCTTCGTCGTTAGATCTTGGAGAACAACCTCAGCCTTTGTAGCGTTGATACGTTGAGTGGATGGTGAAGAAACACATTTAGAATCACATTGTGTCTCTGTATGTACCCGTAGCATGCATACTTTGAGCATCCACTGAGAACGTTTCCAAGTGTTTGTGACTCTCGTTTGCACGCTCGGCAGTTGGTATCGGCTGAAGGTGCATGCATTATGCGCTCGCGGTAAACTATGGTCTTTGACAGGCAAAAAGAAATCCATCCATCGATAGCTCTTTTCTACGTATAATGCCGTAGAATTGACCATGAAGGGACTTGTCAGCATGTTCTCTTAGTAGGAGCGAATGTTCTTCTGCGGCATGGTGTGGCAACGCCGCAGCATTGACGATTCAAGTGGATCTACGAGCCGCATAAGAGAATTTGTACTATTTAGAACTAAGCAGGCCATTCTTCGATGAAAAGACTCTAAGCTTAGCAATCCCCTAGCCCCTCTATCTCGAGGGAGGTGTATGCGAGGTACATAAGATTTAGAATGGTGACTTTGATCGATTGTCATCAACTTGCGTATGCTACAGTCAAGTTGCTTTAACTTATCGACGTTCCATTTCCGTCATGCGATGATCCAGTTTCTAGTCTTCCTTGGTGTAGGTGGACGCAGGTATACTTTCCAGTCCAAAGCTCTTGCCAATCGTTCTAGAGTACCTATTTACCGCCTACACAAAGATGTTAAGGTCCTCATTGAAGAAGCAAAGAGTTTAAAGTCGTCCATGTATAAAAGATAGTTGACTTTATATCTCAGACACTCAATGATCATACCTTGATCATGCCAGTAGACATTCTCCGTTTTCCATTGACTGAATGGAAAGACAAATTTTCAAAAATTCGTCACCTTCATCAATTCCTAATTTTAAATGTATCCGAGTTACTTGTCATTTTACTTGAATTTACTGAATGGAAGCACTCAGATTTCTACAATAAACTACAGTGGCTTTGGAAACATCAGCAGCTTTAACTCAGTTTAAACAACTTTTCTGTTTTTCGTAGCCACACGTAGAGCTGAAGTGATTTCCAAAGTTACATTATTGACCAGTAGTCCGTTAATATTTCAGAAAAACCCTCTGCCGAAATAAGTGGCCTCTTTAAAAATTTCTTGGAATTTTGTTTTCCAAAGCTGACTTGAAGCGGCTTTCCACCACTTGATTGAGTTAATTGTAAGTGTTGATGTTTTCAAATCTTTTCCTCCTTTCACTTTTTTATTTATTATTGACGAAATTACTTGACTCTTTATATTCGGCGGTGTCTCCGTGAGGTAAGCGGTCAGATCTTTTACTCGGGAAGATGAATTGCATTGGTGAAGCTTACGTTTTGCAATGACAGAAAAACAGAAGCTGCAGCGTTTCTCAAAAACTGGGCATTTTGTTTGACCTGAGGTAAGGAAATATGGAATAGATAATACGATTTACGATTTACGATAGCATTTTAAGTTTTCGTTTTATCTTGTGGCTTTTATAAGTGGTTGAAAACTTGACAAATCTGTAAATTTTGATATGCATTTTTAACCGAGTTTTTGCTTTATACACATTTCTTTCATAGGTGCTGCACAGAGCTCCAGGTAAACTGTCAAAGAAATTGTTAGACAGTTTAGAGGAAATGGGATGGTTTACTTTAAACGGAAGTATAAAGGGGGATGAGGAAGTAGAATATAGACGTTTAGGAGGAAAAATGGGAACCGTAATTGATTATGTGGTAGTGAACGACGAGGTAAGAGATAAGGTTTAGAAACTAGAAGTGGGGAATTATATAGATTCGGATCAATTTTCCATAATAGTGACATTAGAGGGAGTGAATAGTAAAAACAATAGGGCTAGAGAGGAAGAAAAATAAAAAGAGCAGCAAAAGGGGATTGGTCAATGGAAGGTAAAGAACAGTTTAAGGAAAAGGTATGACATATCAAAATGGGGAAAGAAAATGTAAACGAGGATATGGAAATAATGATAGAAATAGAAAGAGTATTGGAGTGCGCAAGCAAAAAGGCAGTCGGTGAAGGAGGGAATAGAAGTGGATGGGATGAGGAATGTAACAGAGGAAGGAAGGGAAAAGGGGATAAAAAAAATAGAGAAAAGGGACAAGTAGTGGAGAAAAACACAGGAGAAAAAAGAAGGAGTATACTGAGTTGTGTGATGAGAAAAAGAGGAGTACAATAAAAAGGTGAAAGAAGAATCGGAAAAGGCTAGGACGAAAGAAGAGGTTTGGAAGGTGGTAAATAGAGAGAGAAGATTAAGGAAAAGAGTAAAGCAGGATATTAAGATGGTGGAATGGAAAAAAATATTTTATGGAATTACTAGGAGGGGTAGAGAGGAAAGTTAGGAAAGGAGGAAAAGATGGAATGGAAACAGACGAGGAAGAGGACATTACAAGGGAGGAAATAGACAAGTTAACAAAATTGATTTTCGTCAAAAAGAGAATTGATTTTCAACGAAATGGTTTAATTTGTAACTAGAATCAATAAATTTTCTTCTAAAGTTTTTGTGTTTTTTTGGGAGATTATGAAATTTTTTCGGCCTGCTCCCCGGAATAATATTTTACATTGAAACTGAAAAAAAATATTTTCCAAGAGGTTTGAAACCATCTCCTTCAAAATTCGGAAGTCATAAAAGTAGACACCTGAAATTTTAGTCGCTTTTACCGTAAATAATATATAATGAATAAAATAATTTATAATGAAAAGATCATAATAAAAAAGGTCTCTCCGTGAAGTTTTTGAATAATAATTGTTCTCTTTAAAAAATATTTGAAAAAGAATATATCAAGTGTGACTTCTTCAATCGATAATTATGCATTTAGAGCCATAAGCCTTATGGAAAATGAAAATATTTTTATAGTAGAACGAAAATAAGTGATTTGTAGAAAATTCATGCATTTCGATGAAAATTCGTAATTTGAGTTGAGAATTCAACTGCTTCTGAATGAATTTCAATATTTTTTGTTCGAAGATTCGAACGCTCGCTTGAAATTGCATCTTTTTAGGTTGGAAATTCAACTACTTTGATAAAGCCGTCTTTTTCCGCCGAAAATTCAACAATGATGTGAAAACATTATTTTATATAACTCAGCGGGTTGAAAATATATCTATTGGAATTCAACATTTGTGGTCTAAAACCCATCTTTCTTGCTTGAAAATGAACTTTTATGTTGAAAATGTAACTCTTCGAAAGAAATCGACTCTTTCCCCCAAAAATCTAACTGCTTGATTAAAAGTTGAAACAATTTGTTGAAAATTCGTCTTTTTGATAAAAAAAATAGCTTTTTGGGTTGAAAATTCATTTTCTTTTTGTGTAGAAAATGATGACTGTGCGCTAATTGCACAAATTTCCCTGTTTTGAGAGAATTTTGACCAACGTTACTTTTCTACCGTTTCGAAATCTGCCTTATTAATAGTAACACGCTTGTTCTAAACTTAGCCCATCTTTAGGCTTGAAAAAAAATATGGCCTTTTAGACCATGATAATCTTAATGATTAGATTTAGACTTTAAAATCTTTTTGAATCCATTGATGATTTTGTTTCCAGAAAACATTTTTATCGCAGAGCGATTTCCTTGAAACAAACTCTGACGAAATGTAAATATCATAGCACGACACATATGTTTTTGATACTCTATGAGATAACGACTATGGGATATATTTCGTATGCCATCCAAAAAGCCCTACTATTTTCTTTATTTTCAGTGTTGATAAAATTTCTTAATAAAAATTTAATACATTTTTCGACTAATTAGTATAGATGGAGCTTTTTTATACTATCTTGATATGCTTTGCGGTCATCTTTAATTCTATTCGTAAGATGAATCATAAAAATTTTGACTTTGACCCTCCAATTCCCTTTTACTACGCTCGTGAAATACCCAAAAAATGCAAAATAGTAGTTTTCTATCAAATCTATGCTAAAGACGTACTTTTTGAAATGTTCTCAGAATGAATTATTTTTAATCAATAATTGACGAGCTTCCAAGTATTTTTTAAATAGTTTAAAATAATTTGAACTACTATTATTTTCTAAACATATTTCGTTATTATTTCGACAATTTTTAATTGTTAAAACAATTGTTTTACCTGGAAAGCGTGTAGAGTTATTATTTTATGGAATTTATGGCACAATTAACGGGTGTGGAGAGTAATTTCCTTCTTCAGGATATTTAGCAATTTTTAACAATTTTCATTTGTTTAAACAATATTTTCCCTGTACAACGTGAACAATTATTCTTTTCTTCAACTAATGACACAATTAACTAATGTAAATAATTCCAGAAAAAAAATACTTTTCCATGCTTGACTTAAAAAATATATTACTCTCAAAATTCGTGAGTTGTGCTACTAATTCCTGAAAATAATAACTTTTTACAATGCTGAGGGAAGAAAATTGTTTAAACGAATTAAAATTGTTCAATTAATCACCAAATATGTTTAAAAGAACAACTACTACTCTTGACATTCTTCAACTTTGTATCATTAATCTCTAAGGATAACAACTTTTCAGGATTTATTCATTTACTATTTTAAAATAGTACATAGACAGTGCACAAGTGATTGTTTCAATTAAATGCAATTTAAGATACGCATAAGTCTCTGGAACTTTAGGTAACGAAAGCCTTACGTGTTATTTTAGGTTGCCTTCAACAAACTTTCTGAACTTCATATTGGAAGTTTGATGCATAGTTTACTTTATTTCAGTCGAGAATGCTTATTTCTTATATAGATTATTTATTTATTATCATTTATTTACTATTATTTCTTATATAGATATAAATAAATGTTTAGACAACTGATATGCTTAGAGACATATTCATCGTCACTTTCGCAATTAATACAGATGACAATTTTTGATTGCCAGTTCACAGCAAACTTTTCATGAGCCCAGTTTTTGCACCCGTGACACCAGATCCATTACTCGCCTCGGATACTTTCAGAATAATTTCTATAGCTAGTAATTGTGAAATAGGCTAATATCATACAAATTCTGGGGTAGAAAGTGTAACTTTGCACTTTCTACCCCTCACACATTCCCATTATTTACAATCAACATTTCTGGAACAACACAGTATGTTCTGAACAGTAAGTTACCTGCACCACAAGAAAATGTAATTACGCATGGATTTACGCCTACTTCATGACAATGGCACGAAATAATAAGTGGTCGTACCAAAAAGAAACGGTGACGATATAACTACTTTCTGCACGAAAAACAACTTAACCTTAGCCACGATCTCGAAAACAACTTCAAGTGGCTGCCAACGGCTATCAGCAGTTTATGGTGATTCGACCGATCAAAGAAAAACGCTTTTAGACATTCCTAAATTTTTATTCGAGAATTTAACATGGTCAATACCAACATACGATTGCGTACTCCATGTACAAATTATTGCTTCATCTTTTGTTTCAGAGTTAAGTTCACAATTTGACTGTCTACCTAATGGCGAACCTCTTCCTGGTGTTCCCCCTTCCGGTACTTCTAATTCTCCTGACGGAAATCGTTCTCCTGCTAGGTCTGCTGCTCCTGTCGAGCCACATATTCGTCCCAGGTCCAGGTCAGCTTCTCGCAGGCATAGTTCTTCGCCCGTACTTGGATTTGACCCTAAAGATCTTAAATTCATTCGGCTTGTTTCCCTCACGAATCCCCATCGCGTATTCGAAATTCGCAAATACACTTTTCATGCCGATACACCCATTCAATTGAGAGGAGCCAGTAATGAGATGATGCCCATGCCAATCGAAGAGCGGAACGTTTTAACAACATCCACTGGTGACGCCGTCGCCATATTTGATCGTAATAATACAATTCTTCGTGGAATATATACCAGAACTGGCTGTTTTAAACGGGCAAAAATAAACGTGAACAACGGCTTCGTTGCCGAACTGAACAAAGAGGAAATCGCGGAAATTCGCATTGGCAAGAACGCCATCTCAAAAGGTTATAGAGTGGTACATGTAAACGACATGTAAAGCAAAATCCGCCATACCATAATGATATTTAAGAAAATGTAAAACTAAAATTTGATTTTGTTTGTGATCTGAAGTTCGATAAGAATCTCACAAACAATTGGTAATTACAATAAAAAGTCAATGTATTATCGTTCTCAAGGCATACATTTTTCCGAAATAACCAGTTTCCTTTTCTCGGAAAGACAGAGAAAAGTTACATTTTATTCTCATGCGAAAATACTTTAGGAGCGAAATTATTAATGATTCATAATAATGTACCAATGATAACTTTTCTATAGGTGAAGCTACACAACAGTAGATTTGAAAAAATATCTCAACACTAGTCGTATCAGTGTGCTAGACTAACGAAAAATTTTCGTTTTCAAATATCACAAAAACAATGTCACGTAATGAGTCAATTTGATTATTTGTTTGATTACTCACATGTTATACAATATTTAAAGAAATTAAAATATTTCATGGTCATATGAATAAAGTTTTCGTCCTTCAACACAATTAGGCAAATTATCCTTGACATAGATTATACCTCGCGAGCCTCATTCTGTACATGTTGCTGATAGACAAAGAATTTGATTGAGTGAGTAATTCATATTACCGAAGATTATGCACATTTTTATTCTATACATACAGTGTAATTAAATTATTGTATGTAGCAATGTGTTTCATATTACGGTAAAAAGGTTTGTTTTAAATAAATTGTTTAATAAGACAATTCTTAGAGCAAAGTATTAATGATGAATACCCCTTCGAAGTAACATAGCTGACGTTAATATGGGTGTACTTTATTTGTGCTTATTATGAGCTTTTATTTGACTTACTATATACTTTCACATTCTCATCAATGAGTAGGTATTGGTTTTATATGAAAAAATACTTTCGCCTCCTGTGTCAGAAAAAATAGTTTTCACGACGGTGTCTGTTGTTGTCGTTGTTGCTATGGGCTCTGACGTTGCATTTGATAATAACTGACAAATCTCATGTTTTTAGCTTTGTCGAAATTTCTACTTCACTACTAGATATTTCTTATGATTACGCAACAATCACGCAATATTTGTTCAACCCACTAAAAATCTTTGGAGGTCTTCGTGAAAGGTAAGGCCAGAATTTGTGTTATTATTGATATATTTTAGTTATCCTATCGCGTCTCCCCAAAATCCTAGTGACGTATTTTTCTCGTGAAATTCCACGAGTAATTATTTAAATTTTACCAATTTTGATTTAGAGAGGCCTCAAAGCATCTTTTGCATAAGGAAAAACGCTATACAATTAAAATAACCTTCTTCAGGCAATTAGGCACTCAAGTGCATACTTACTCAAGCTGGTGCTTATTCAAGGCAAATAACTTTTACTAAGTTTGTTGAAAAATTGCAATTTTTCATGGAAAACTAGTATAATATACAAGCAAACAAAATTTTGAAAATCGAAAACAGAACTCTGTGGAAAAGTAGCACAGGAACAACCTGAATATGTATAATTAACTTGCAGGCCATTGATCTCTTGTTAATTTAAAATTGTAAAAAATTCTTACTTTTTCTTCACTTTATTCAAAGAATCAGAAGGTAATGTTTTTAAATTGAGACAGGCTACATCGCGCTTACAATTTCACAATATCAGCTGCTTCTTGTGACAATAGAGTTAACGATGTCACACAATCGCGTCGTTTTATCAAACTTTTCTATTTTTCACGTTTTCCATTTTTATAGCCTTTTCTTAATTATCAATTACAGTCTGAGTAGCGATTATTTATTTGTGTCAAGAAATTAGCTGCTTTCCACTATCGAAATAAAAAATATCTCAACTAATCTAATTAATAATTTTCTACTAATCTTAGGGGGCTTACTTTTCGCTTATCGAATATGTAAAATTTCGCAATGATAAGCAATGATGAGCGGTATTTCAAAAATATTTCACTCTCTGCCTATTGTGCTAAAGCTTATGAATATGACATTAAACCAGAAAAGTACATGTCAAGATCAATGAAGTATTTATAATAAAATTTAGTTAAAAGTCCAGTCGAATCTTCCTCAAGTGATTGCAACAGGCTTTATTCTTTTCAAGTTCTCTTACCTCCTTATAAATATAATATAAAATGTTTAAAAACAAGGACAAATTTGGCATGAAACATAAAGAAAATAGTATTCTAGTACAACGTTATAGTTATTCTTGAAGAAAAAATTTTTAGCAATTACTTTATCGAGGAAAATTTGTTTTTCGAATTAGACCGATTAATAAAAATAAATGTATAAAGACCAAAAGGCAAAGTAAATGCCAAAGAACATTAATCACTATCACCTTTATACAATTATCAAGGAAATGCTTTGAAAGTGTTTTGACTGTTTTTGCAAATTAAACATAAAAATTTAAGTTAAATAATTGCATGAGATAAAATTTGAGCATCCAATTATATTTCAATTTTCATTGTTATAAAATGATTCTTAATTCTAAAATAAGTGCTTTAATTGCAGTTCGGGTTTGATTACTTTAAATGAAAACATTTTTTTAATTTCAATGACCATAAAAAATTTTTACGAAACCGAAAAAACACGGAAATTTCTTTCCTAGATTAAGAGGGCCACTCTGGTAAGATTTTCAGCTTTATTATATCAATAAGAAGGTTATACTGCGAAACTTATAAATAGACCATATCATCTCGAAATAAGAAACAAAAATTACTTGCTCACTTTATATATTCAACTCTACGTAATGTACGTTAGAAATAATCTTTCTGAACTGTACATACGTGTAAAAAGATATTATTTTCTTGAAAAAATGAGGTTGATAAAGTTAAAACTGTAAACGAATATTCTCAAAAAGTCTCATTTTTGAAGATCATGACTTTATACAAAAAAAACATTATGATAAATTCTAAAAAATAACAATGTTTACACGTTTTTGTTTAGTAAATATTGAGCATCCTTTTTTCAAGAACGAGGATCTTCAATCCCGCACTATGCCTTGCGTGTAGTTTTTCGACTCAAGTGGATCTTAGGTTTCTAACGAAAATTCAAAAAGATTTTCGAAAATTTCGGATTAAAAGGATATATATATATGCTTATGTATAAGATAAATGTGTTCCATACAAGATTATATTCTTTCAACATGTTGTCAGTATAAATGCCGAATAATTCACCGTTGACCCACTTTCAAGAAAGTAGAAGAAATATTTTCAGCAAATCACATCACAGAAAAAAATTATGATTTTATATAAAAGGATGGCCCAAATTTTTTCTTTTTGAATTTTCATGCACATCGCCCTCAAATTTGATCGAATCCACACAAAACAATTATATTCAGAGGTTCAGCACATATTTCCTATAAGAGGAAAGACGTTTTTGTAACTTCTATTCAGAATAGTCAATATTGAGGAAATTGAATTAAAACTACAAATTTCTCCTTACATCTAGGCGTAGAATATGAATGAAGAATTGCTTTATAATTATCACCCACATATGCATGTTTTAGAGGAGCCTAAAAAAACACAATAAGTAAAAAATTGGATTTTGCGAGTTTCTTGCGCTAATTATGATTTTTAATGGTTTTTTTCTGATACAAATTGTTTTTAGTACACAAAGCGTTTCTTCATCCTGATAATTGGATCTTCAAATAAATTGTTTAACCAATTATTATTGTTTAGAACTATCTTCTTCCATATTAATGCTAGATTTTTATGGTTTTAAAAAAAAAATTACTTATCGTCCAACTTTTACTGAGTGAGATAATAATTAATCACAGCTTACAAAAATAATTGTTTAAACAATTTATTATGTTTCATAACTGGCTTCTCTTAGAGCAATGCTAGAAAGTTGCGGGTTTTTCTGAAAGTTTGAGCTTTTCTTTGACTTTTTAGTTAGGAAACAATAAAAACTATTGATAATTTAATCAAAAAGACTCTCAATCACTACTTCAAGAAAAATTTACAGTTAATGTGATTAATATAGAAAATTTGAAGAATCTTCCGACTGTCTGTTTGACTTCAGAAAAATATATTCACAAAATGGAAAAAATTTGTCTAAAAAATGATTCTCTCTAATGTTTATTTATTATTTTTTTATAACTAGAAAGCCAAAGCAAAGTTGAATATTTCAGGAAGAAACGCATTTTTCTAGCATTATTTGAAGAGAATATTATTAAAAATGATAATAATTTTTTTTTAAATTGTGTTTGTCAACTTAAATTAATTACTTTCTAACATGAGTAATTATCTAGCATTACGATGGGAAGCGATAGTTATAAAAAATAATTCTTTCTTTAAGAAATTATACTTGTTAAATTTGATTAATTTGTCCATCGGTCTGAGTAAGCAGTGGACAAAAAGTTGAATATTTCAGGATTGGGATTTACGATCATGATTATGTCTGTTAACTTTAAATAATAATTATTGCTTTGCTTCAATTGAAAAGTAGACCAAAAGTTAAATTTTTTAGAAGAAACTGCGACTTTCTAGCATTTTTCTAAGAATATATGATGGTAAATGATAATAAATTATTTAAACAATTATATTCGTCAAACTTAGTTAATTTTTGCGTCTTTCTAACTTAAAATTTAGAAACAAGTTGCAAAATTCGTAAAAAAAACCCGAGTTTCTA
Source organism: Andricus grossulariae (assembly GCA_011634705.1). Lineage (NCBI taxonomy): Eukaryota > Metazoa > Arthropoda > Insecta > Hymenoptera > Cynipidae > Andricus > Andricus grossulariae. The sequence goes on from JAABKJ010001929.1 coordinate 22,317, forward strand.
GATCTTTTCCAAGAAAAAATTGCTAAAAACAGTAATAAATAATTTCAAAAATTCACGTAAACGTGTAGTTATAAGTAAGAAGTAGTATTTCATGAATAAAAAACAATTTGTGTTTGACGATACGTTGAGTGGATGGTAATGTAACACTTTCAAAACCACATTGTGTCTCTGTATGTACCCGTAGCATGCATACTTTGAGCATCCACTAAGAGCATGTCCAAGTGTTTCTGATTCTCGTTTGCACGCTCGGCAGTTGGTATCGGCTAAAGATACATTCATTATGCGCTTGCGGTAAACTATGATGGCTATGATGGCTAACTATGATGATGTATATCTATGATGGTCTATGATGGCGTATTTACAGACAAAAAGAAATCCCTGAGTCTTCGACCTCAATCCAGCAGACTTGAGAAAAATGTTGGACAGGCCCATCGATAGCTCTTCTCCACGTATAATGCCGTAGAATTTACCATGAAGGGGCTTGTCAACATATTCTCTTAGTAGAAGCAAATGTTCTTCTGTGGCACGGTGTAGCAACGGCGCAGCATTGACGACTTGAAGTGGATCGACGAGCCGCATAAGAGAATCTGTGCTACTTAGGACTAAGCAGGCCATTCTTTGATGAAGAGAATCCAAGCTTAGCAAGCCCCTAGCCCCTTTATCTCGAGGGAGGTATATTCGAGGTACGAAAGATCTAGAATGATGACTTCGATGGATTGTCATCATCTTGAGTGTGTTACGGTCATTTTGCTTCAACTTATCGATGTTCCATTTTACTGCATCAAACGTGCGGAGCAGTATAGTAACGGCCAGCATATTGGTCGCCTGAATCTTATTCTTCCCAGATAATTCGGAAGCCCAAATTTTTCTGATAATTTCGCGATACCTTTTTTCGGGGGCCGTTTTTAACACATGCACATTTTGGTTTTCCGCAGGCGGTATTCCAAGATATGTATAAGTTTCTCCATTACTATGAGTTGAATATCCTGATCGTCACGCGTTGATGTAGTTCTAGTCTTCTTTGGTGTAGCTGGACGCATGTATACTTGTCCAGTCCAGATCTCATGCCAATCGCTTTAAAGTACCTATTTACCTATTATTTACGTATATACCTGTTTACGCACATAGGTATTAAGAGTTTTTGCTTCGGAGCACAATAGATAGAAGCAAGGGGGTAATGCAGAAAAATGTCGGACTTAGTGAGTCTCCTTGGAAAACACCCTTCTTTCATGTGATATAGCTGGTAGTCACTTGTCTTTTGTCAGATGTTATGACAAATCTTGTCCGACACAAAAGCATAAGGTCTTTTAATGCGTCTCACTATTTTTGGATGCACCTCCAGACACTCAAGGAGCTTCATAAGTTGCTCTTGGTTTGTGTTATCGAATGCCTCACGATAGTCAATCCAAGCCATTGACAGATTGCGTCGATACCTGATCGAGTCCTGGGTAATACACGTGTTAATTAATAGCTTCTCCCTGCAACCTGCTAGTCCTCTCTTACATCCACGTTGTTCAACTATTGCACTCCATACTGGCTCGATAGATGTTAATATCCTCTCATTAAAGATGACAGTGAATAGCTTGTAGCTGGCTTTTGAACAAGCTACTTTGTCCATCAGTGTTTTACCGCATGTTATTGGCCAAATAAATAATAACTATAAATAAATAATAAATAATAACTAACTTAAAAGTTGATAATAAGTTGCAAAACTCGGAAAAAGACCACGACTTTTTAACTCAATTCTAGGATAAAGTTGCTAAAAGGAATTATAAATAGTGTAAATCATTCACGTGCACATGTAGTTATAAGTAATAAGTAGTATTTCATGTATCAGAAACCATTTGTATTGAAACTTTTCCGGATTCACCGAGAGCCCAGAGCTATCGCAACAGAGCTCCACGATGCGCAGCGCCAACCTTGTAAGACCCATCAACGGTTCCAGATGAGCATCCCTGACTAGGATTACAGAGTCATCCGCATAGCCCTGAGTACAATCCCCCTCTTTATTCAGCCTTCGAAGGAGGCCGTCCACTACAATGTACCACAGGAGGGGCGACAACCCAGCCCCCTGTGGGCAACCCCGTGGCGTTATTCCCCTTACGAGGCCTTCGCCTTATCTGGTTTTGAGTTTCCTCCGGCGTAGCATGCTTCCTATCCAGCAAACTAGACTAAAGATAGTTTTTTGTTTTAAAAATGTTATCGTTCAATGATAATAAAGAAGGAATGTTGAACAATATGTACACTTTACCAAGCTTCTTCAAATGTGCTGGCTGTTGTACTCACAAGCTGCTCGTAAAAGTTTCTTTGGATATTCTGGATGGATTTTGGAAACTTGATGTTTATCCTAAATAGTCATTTTGAAGCCCCTGCTTCACACCACTTCATGCAGTTCTGCAATGTGCTGCCAATCGTTCTGTAAGAACCACATTGTTCGAGTTGATGTTTTTCCGCATAGCACCACGTACATGGATGAAGGCTGCTGTGAGGCATAATTTATTGATATTCAATGCAGACCATAGTTAGGACACATTTTCATAATTTTCTTGCGAACATGGAGCTAAGGCAAGTAAAAAAAATTGTTTCACGCCGGAATCCTGGAATTGTTTTGCGGGGATTCCCTCATGATATCTTGATCATGCCAGTAGACATTCTTCGTTTTCCATTGACTGAATGGAAAGACAAATCTTCAAAAATTTGCCACCTTCATCAATTCCAATTTTTAAATGTATCCGAGTTACTTGCCATTTTACTTAGATATACTGAATGAAAGCACTCAGATTTCTACAATAAACTACTTATTTAGTAGCTTTGGAAACTTCAGCAGCTTTAACTCAGGTTCAACAACTTTTCTGTTTGTCGTAGCCACACGTAGAGCTGAAGTGATTCACAAAGTTTCACTATTCTCCAGATTGTAGTTCGTTTACATTTGGCGGTGTCTCCGTGAAGCCAGCAGTCAGATTTTTTACGCGGGAAGATGAATTGCATTGGTGAAGCTCACGTTTTGCAATGACAGAAAAACAGAAGCCTAACAGAAGTCTAAACAAAATTTGCATTTCGCGGGGTTCTAGCTAGTTTAAAAACTTTATGATAGCATTTTGAGTTTTCGTTTCATCTTGCAGCTTTCATTAGTGGCTGAAAACTTGACAAATCTGTAAATTTTATATGCATTTTTACCCGAGTTTTTGCTTTATACAGATTTCTTTTACAGGTGCTGCACAGAGCTCCAGGTAAACTGTCCTTGTTTGGTTCTTTAAAGATATCATAAAAAAACTCTACAGGATGATTTGGCATGTGTAGAAAGGAATATGCAGTATAAGTTAAGGAAAATAGCAGAAAAGGAAAGAAAAAAGGGAAGAAAAACATGGGCGTAAGTATGGGAGAATACAGATAGAAGGTGCATGGTGGAATTGGGAGGAGGGCAGGGAAGAGTTAGTAAAAAATGAAGTGTCGGAAAACTTAGAGAGAAAGGGACGGAAAATTTAGAAATAAGAAATAGTAGGAAACAAAAAGAGATTATAAACGAAAGTAGGGAGGATTGGAGGAAATTCCTCTGGAATATAGCAGGCTTAGAACGAAAGGATAGGGAGTTTATGAGAAATTTGACAAGGGATGGGAAAGGGTAAGTGAAAGATTACCAAGAGTTTACAAATAGCAGTTCAAAATGCGAAGAGGCAGTATAAAAAAGGTAGAGCAATGAAGGGATTGGTGATGGGACTAAGGAACGAATGTATAACTGAGAAGGATGAAAAAGAGTTGAAAGAACAAAAAGCAGGATTATTGGTAGAAGAGATAAATATGAGAGGAGAGAGGTGGAAGATAGTAGGAGCTTATGTGAACGTTGATATGCAGGAGAAATCAGAGATGATGAGAGGACTGATTGAAGAAAATAAACAAGAGATTAGGCTTATAAAAGGGGGAGATTTTAATGCATGAACAGGGGATAGATGAGGAAGGGAACGGGGTAAAGAGCGAGGAAGAAACTCCAAAGGCAAGACACTGAATGGAGAGGGAAAGAAATTGTTAAAGAGCCTAGAGGAGATGAGATGGTTTATCCTGAACGGAAATATAGAGGGGGAGGAGGAAGTAGAATATATACGTTTAGGATGAAAAATGAGAACCGTCATTGATTATTTGGTAGTGGACGACGAGGTAAGAGAGAAGGTTTAGAAACTAGAGGTGGGGAATTATATAGATTCGGATCAATTTTCCATAATAGTGACATCAGACAGAGTAAATAGTAATAACAATAGGCCTAGAAAGAAAGCAAAAGTAAAAAGAGCAGCAAAAGGGGATTGGTCAATGGAAGTTAAAGAACAGTTTAAGGGAAAGGTATGAAATATCAAAATGGGAAAAGAAAATGTAAACTGAGTTGTGTGATGAGAAAAAGAGGAGGAAAATAAAAAGGTTAAAGAAGAAGCGGAAAAGGCTAGGACGGAAGAAGAGGTTTGGAAGGTGGTAAATAGAGAGAGAAGTATAAGGAAAAGAGTAAAGCAGGATATTGAGATGGTAGAATGGAAAAAATATTTTATGGAATTACTAGGAGGGGTAGAGAGAAAAGTTAGGAAAGGAGGAAAAGATGGAATGGAAACAGATGAGGAAGAGGACATTAAAAGTGAGGAAATAGACAAGGTATTAGGTAAGATGAAAGATGGAAAGGTACCTAGTATAGATGAGATTCCAAATGAAGTCTGGAAATATGGGGGACAAAATTGAAGGAATGGGCATGGATAATGTGCAGTAAAGTATGGAGTGACATTGATGCCAACACTGTATAAAGTATATGTGACTTTTTTTTGGAGAGGTTAAAAAATGAAGTTATGGAAATAACATAGAGCCGCTGAATCAGGCAGGGTTTAGAAAAGGGATGGGGGTAATGGACAATATATATGTTCTGAACTATCTAGTAAATAAGAGGATTAAAAGGAGAAAGGAACAATGATAACAATGTTCGTGGCCTAAAGGTCGCGTTCGACCCATTAGACCGAGGAGAGATAGAATACGTTATGACGAAAAAAGGGTTACGAGAGGGATTAATAAAGAGAGTATACATTCAATATATTAATATCAGACTTGGAAGAAGAAATGAAGAGAAAAGTGTTGGAAAGGAATTAGGAAAGGGTGCGTAATGATATATACAATGGCATACGCAAATGATATAGCGTTGATGGCAGAGGATGAAGAAGGAATGGCGGGCTTAATTACAGGATTAGAGAAATACTCAGATGGGAAAAAGGGGAATTTAATTTTATTAAAGACAAAGATAATGAGGCTTAGAGAAGAAAGGGGAAGAAAGAAAGAACGGATGGGGAGATGGAAGGGAATAAGACCAGAAGAAGTAAAAGAGTAAGTATTTGGGATATGCCTCGCAAACAAATGGAGATCATAGAGCTCATATAAGACAAAGGATAAAAAATGCCGCAGGGGTAGAGAAATAGATATGGGTAATAGGAAAATGAATTTTCCTAATTTGCCGAAAAGAAAATTAATTTTCAACGGCATGGTTGAATTTGTAACTGGAACCAATCAATTTTTAGTTTAATTTTTAGTGTTTTTTTGAGAGATTATGAAATATTTTCAGCCTGCTCCCACGAATAATATTTTACTTTTAAACTAGAAAGAATATTGTCCAGAAGGTTTGTAACCATCTCCTTAAAAATTCGGAATTTATAAAAGTAGAAACCTAATAATTTAGTCGCTTTTATCATAACTAATATATAATGAATAAAATAATTTATAATGAAAAGATCATAATAAAAAAGGTATCCCCGTTAAGTTCTCAAGTAATAATTGTTTTCTTTAAAAAATATTTGAAAAAGAACATATCAAGTGTGAATTCTTCAATCGATAATTGTGCATTTAGAGCCATAAGCCTTATTATCTTATTTAATTCAGCGGGTTGAAAATTTGTCTTTTGGGAGAAAATTCAACTATTATGGTATAAAAATAATCTTTCCTGGTTGAAAGTTAACTTTTTTGTTGAAAATGTAACTCTTTAAAAAAAAGTCGACTTCTTGTCTTTAAAATTGAACTATTTGGTGGAAATTTCAAACAATTTGTCATAAATTCTTCTTTCTGATAAAAAAAGCTTTTTGGGTTAAAAATTCTTCTCTTTGGTAGAAAACATTGAAATGTTAGAAATGTTGATTTTTTCATATTGAGTACAATATGGTATTTCCATGAATGTTATTTAAAACATTTAATTCTCCTATCATTTCCTTACCTTTCTCAAAAATGACACTAATTTCCCTGTTTTGAGAGAATTTTGGCCAACGTTACTTTTCTACCTTTTCGATACCTGCCTTAGCAACAGTAACATGCTTGTTCTAAACTTGGTCCATCTTCAGACTTGAAAACAAATATGGCCTTTCAGATCATGATAGTATTAATAATTATATTTAGACTAGAGGTTCATCATTTCAGATAACGGATGTACTCTTCTTATAAAATCCAAGGAATTCCTTTATATCCCTTGAAAACATTGAAATTCTGTTTAAAATCTTTTCAAATCCATTGATGATTTTGTTTCCAAAAAAAACGTCTTTATCGCTGAGTACTTTTTAAAACATTTAATAAAAAATATGATGGAATGTAATCCACGTTTCCAATTTTTCAAATATGTTTTGTAGAATACGTTTTTTTAAGTTTTAAATGAGCCCTCATTGTAGGCACTATATTTTCTTGAAACTGACTCTGATGAAATGTAAATATTATACAACGACAAACATGTTGTTAATAATCTATGCGATAACGACTATGGATTATAGGTATACAATATTTAGTTAAAAGTTTGTCATCAGGACAACCGCAGGATTTCGCCGGGAGCAGGTGCTAATCTTAAAAATTGCACTTGCTCCCAGCGAAATCGCGGTAAA
>JAABKJ010001930.1:0-29191 GCA_011634705.1 Andricus grossulariae
ATTTGCCACTCTGAAAATTGGGGGTCTTATAGGAAAAAATCTCAGCTTTCTTTTAAAACTATTTTGAAGAAAAAAAAAAGTGTCGAAATTTGAAAAAAAGTCCAATTTATTTTTGATTTTTAAAAATTAGGGTCAAATTTTGACTTTTTTTGAAAATCGTTATGACCACCAGTAAGTTTGTGAGAAAATCTATCAGAAACATTTCCAGTTAACTTCTGTTTAAGACAATAGGAAAAAAGTTGCAAATGTTTGAAAGTAAGGCTTTGCTTAAAAAACCCAAAAATTATACCCCTTCTACTTTAATAAATAATTATCAAAATGAATTAATTTTTGTTGTGAGAAGTACAGTGTTTTTGTTGCTCTAGGACTTAATTTATCCAAGTTAGTCAAGTTTTAATCGATTTGTGGAAATTTACAAAAAAAAACATGGATTTTCAAATTAGCGCACAAGATTTTTTGTTTAACTTTACATTACACAAATTCAGCTGTGCAATGCAAAAAGTTTTATCAAAATCGGTGGGAAGCCCCCGGGTTGAAAGGTTTAAATTATAGTTGACTCCTCTATAGTTGATATATGGGAAAGAAATCAGTTAAGGTGGTTCGGACATGTTGAATGCATGAAAGATGAGCGACTAACCAAACAGGTGTATAAAGGTGAAGTGAATGGCAGAATGCCCAGAGGTAGACCGCGGAAAGAATGGTTAGAATCCGTGAATGAGACATTAATCCCAAGGGACATAAGAAGCCATAGAAATACGAGTGCTTACATGAAAAAATGCATAGACGTGAAGGAGGCTAGAGTAGTATGCCAGGACAGAAAAGTGTGGAGACAAATAGTTTATAAAAAGAATGTGAGTGGAGTGAATGAAGCCTGAAACAAAGACTGGAGAGATTGATCAGCAACCTGGGTCGGAGCAGTGTTGCGGAACGAGCGTGTTATTTGAATAAATAACACAAGAATTCTAGATCAATCTAAAATGTCTATACCTTACACATCTATACCTATCTACCCTATACCTATATACCCAACCACACGCTACTACTTTTCAACCAAGCAATTCACGCCTACACCGAAAGGGAAATCGCTTAATGGCATAATAAAAAAATGTATATACTCATGACGTAATGCACATTAAATATTTCTATTTTTCTTGGACAATATTTTGTCTGCATAGGCATACTGTGACAATGTAGAAAGCAATTTAGGATGTAGACATCAGTCACAAATTTTATTCCTTATTAATCCCCTATTCGAAGAAACTTGCATAACAAAATTTTTTTGGCAGTCATTTCTTAGGTAGTATGGTGAAAGTATGGCAAATGTGACTATCTCATACTTCATCTGCGTATATTTAAATAAAGTATATTAAATGTATAGCTGAAATGTAGCCAAAGTATAATGATACAAGGTTAAACTGTTTGGGTAGCATTGCTAAGGTATTTCTGAGAAGTATATCTTCGGTATAACTGAAGTATAACTAAAGTATATCTGGTGTTCAGTCGGAGTATGATATGGCGTAAATATTAGGTAAATGTAATAAATATAAAAATAAATATAAATATAAATATAAATTGCCAAAAATGAACTTATGACATTTCGTCAAATGAGAAATTACGCACCCTTTCACTTTTCGTGAATTTTTTCGCAAGCTATCACGAGGTAGCAATTTTTTTACATGCCCTTATTCAGAAAATATTCAATAATATTTTTATCGCAGTTGCAAAACAGGGGCATGTGGGACATTTTTAGTAGCTCATAAAAAAGTAATGATAAATACGAAATATGTCTTGTATATAAAATTGGGAATTAATATGTTGATGAAGAATTTAGTTTAAATCTTCAATAATACCATAAGCATATCAAATTATGTATGTATTTTCATGTTTTGATGAAAAAATATCCTAATTTGAATCTTCTGAGATAGTTAAAATTTTAGACATGAGTTAAAAAAAAATGTTTCCGGAAAGTATCAACTTCAACGGCTTTGATATTCCGCAGGGAGTTTAAAAAAATATAAAAACAGCTTCAAATAATTTCTAAGATATCTCTAAAGTACAGAAAACTATATAGATAATTAATTAATGTATTTTAAATATTCGAGTTTTTCGTCTTAACTGGTATTTTGTCCAACTGAGAAATGTCCAAATATTTAAAAAAAAAAATGTTTTTTTTTAAGATATGAAAATGATACGAGAATTTTGAATGAAGTTTCTGAAGAAGATGAACATTTTCCGGGAAAATTATCTTTCGGCTAAAAATAAAGTGGTTTCAATGAGATTGAAAAGAGGGCAAAGGATCTGCATCCGTTCTGGATTCTCGTTTGATCAAATGCACCGACTTTCTCGAGTAACTGTGAATCTCAATGACTCTTACTTCTATCGAACCAATAACACTGTTCGTTTTGTAATCGATTGCCGGCATCTAGACTGCACTCTAGTGCATGAAAGTGCCCTCAGAACACGTCCTTCGCTCTTCTCAAGGCCGTCGCGCACTTTAATTATCATTGCCATTGACATGCGGTTGTGGATAAGAAATTCAATACTTGCAAACAGATTCATTAATTCGCAATATATCAAAAAGACTTCCGATTTGTATTGAGTGACTGTTGAAAAGAGAATCTATTGAACAGAGAATCTATTCAAATCGGAAGCGTTCAGGCGGAAACTGACGGTTAAAAGAAGAATATAATTGGGCTTTCGATTTAGACAATTCAAATTTTGCATGCAATTTCTTATTAGTCACATAGTAAAAAGAAGCGATTTATTGAACGCATCATTGAATTTATTAAGGTGTTTTGGATCAGTTATTCGGTTCGATGACCTGATGCATTTCAATCTTTATACAATTGAAGATTTTCATTGAATTGTGAATTTTAGTTTCGATTTATAGTTTTTTAAATAAAAGCTCATTTCCTGAGTATTAATTTGCCGAATCAGTAAGGTGCGCTTTTTCACCGTTTTTGAGAAAATTGACTTCGAAATATTCGCCAGAGGCCACAGAGAGTTTTGGCGAAAGCCGCTTTTGCACGGTCGCCACAGTGCCAGTTTGGTGAAATCAGAAAACGAGTTTCAAAATTATATATAAAACGTAATTCTGCACTAATTTAATTAATTTGTTTTTAAATCAGGACTAAATTATTCAGAGATTGTTGAAAGACAATTTTCGAATTTTTCGTTTGTTCAATTTATTGTTTCGTTTTCATTATTGTGATTGTAACTGAATGACACATATGTCAACATTTGAACAGCGGAACAAATTTAGATTTTTTTTTATTTCATTTTTTAGCACTTAAAAATAATAATCATTGTATTATATTTTTGGCAATGTGCAAAAAATAGTTGGATTCAACACTTAGAACAATTTGTTCATTTTTTTATTTTTGGTACTTTGAAACACCCTGGCTTCTTTTAGAAATGTACCAAAAAGTATTTGAATGAGACAGACATTAGGATCCCAAAAGACTGACTAGATGATGAGGAAAAGAATATATTTTTTTTTTTCAATTTACATTTTTAATTGTTGGCACTTTTGAACACCTTGTCTTTTTCTTTCAGAAATGTCCAAAAAATATTCAAGTCAGACACTTAGAAAAATGTTTGGTCTTGGCGGGCCAACCGGCACCCGATTAGGGCCCGACAATACATTCTAGATTATACGGTCTAGACCTAGACAATGCTCTAATTGGATGCAATGCTAGTATTTTCTTCGGGAAATTCAATAAAATAATTTTTTATTCCATCAAGAAACGTGGTAACCGACTTAATATAATTAGCATGAATTAAAGGTTTGCACTTTCAGTGACGGTAGTCATAGCATATTTGATTTGATGCGAGAAACATTAATCTCCAGGCCAGATGGCACGGCGCCTTGTAAAAGGTTTCATTTTACAAGCTACTCTAGGGTGGTCCAAAAATGCATTGGAAACTTTTTTCTCAAATTTTTATGCCAAATTTTTTTCCCCAAAACTTGTTCAAATCTATAAAAAATAAATGCCTTCAAGAAATCATATTTAGAGGTTACGCAAGCCTCATGAAGTTTAACACTTATTTCCTATAGGAAGAAAAGACGTTTTTGTAAATTTTATACAGAATCGTCAATATTGCGCGAATGAAACTGAAACTCAACATTTCTCTTAACAATTAGTTATAGAATACAAATGAATGATAACTATTTAAATATTCACCCCATAAGTATGTTTTATAGGGTCCCAAAGAAAGCCCATAAGTGTAAAATTGGGTTTTGCGAGTTTCTGGCGCTAATTAAGATTTTTTGGCGATTTTTTAAATAAAAATGATTGATTATACATGAAGTACTACTATATACTGATAATCAGGTGTTTCCGTGAATTGTTTGAACCATTTATTATTGTTTTTAGCTATTTTCTATTAGAATAGAGATAGAAAGTAGCGGTTTTTTCCGTATTTTTCAAGTTATTTTGAACTTTACAGTTATATTAAGTTAATGATTAATTCAAGTTGACAAACATAATTGTTTGAGCAATTTATTATTATTTTAAATAATATTGCCTTCAAAAAATAATAAAAAGTTACAGTTTTTGCTGAAATTTTCAACTTTTTGTCCACTTTTCACTTAGAGGGAGGTAAAAATTGAAAAATTTTAACAAATAATTAGACAATCTCTATCTCTTTTACAAATATATTTTTCCGAAATAAAACCGATATTCGAAATATTCTTCAAATTTTCCATATGGATCATATTAAATGTAAATTTTCCTTGAAGTTGTTATTGAGATAATTTTTATTTGAATTATTTTGTTATTATTTCTTATTTGTTCCTAACTGAAAATTCAAATAAAAGCTGAAAATTTCAGAAAACCCCAAAATTGTATAGGATTAATGTAGGAAAGTATAGTTATAAACAATAATAATTTATTTAAACCGTTATTACTGTCAAATTTCATTAATTATTACCATTATCTATGTGAAAAGTAGACAAAAACTTAAAAATTTGAGAAAAAAACACGATTTTCTAGCATTATGAAAGAGAATATTATCAAAAATGATACTAAATTGTTTGAACAATTATGTTTGTTAACTTGAATTAATTATTAGCTCACTATGATCGAAAAGTGGACAATTTTAGAAAAAACTGCAAATTTCTAGCATTATTCTAAAATAATATTATAAATAATAAGACTATTCTAAAATAATATTATTATGAATAATAAGAAACTGTTTAGGCAATTATTAATGTAAAACATAGTTGATTATTGCCACAATATACCTAAAAACTTTAAAATAAGTGGAAAAATTCAGAAAAAAAACCGTGACTTTCTAACTCTAGTCAAAGATATAATTGCTAAAAACAATAATAAATTGTTAAAAAAATTTATGTAAACATCTAATTATCAATAGAAAGTAGTATTTTATGAACTAGAAATAATTTGTACTTTCAAAACCGCGAAAAAATCATAATTATCGCAAAAACTAACAAAATCCAATTTTTCATTCATTAGATTTTTTTCGGACCCTATAAGACAGACTTATGGGGGTGATAGTACAGTCAAAATCGCTAAGAGAAGGCCATTTTCTTAAAAAATAAAGAAATACGGTGGTATTTGTCCTAAAATAATTGGATAGCCGTCCTTTTGAAGCCCAAGAAAGTCCGAGGCTGATTTCTAAATTAATTGCTTGTTATTAACAAAAAATGTGAAATCGCAACATTTTCTCAGCACGTTTGTTTGGATAGTTATTTTTGATTAGGAGACAGGTAAAAAGTGCGTGAAACTTTCTTCTTAAAGCATTAAATGAGCTTCAAAATGAGCTCTTAGCGAATGTCCCACGACAATTATTTTACGAGATATGAATTTGTTAATTAACATTTTGCGTTTTTCAATTAAGACAAAGCGATGATGAGTTTTCAATGTTGCAAAAAAATCGCGATCGGGTTCTCGCTACTAGATTCTCAAATTGTACAGTTCAAAGTATTAAAAGACATTTTTTTTTATTTCAGAATCCAAAAATGATAGAGGGGTGGGTGAGCACTTTTTTTTAAACATTCATATTTCGTAAAAAAATCTGTTGAGTTCAATTTCGCTGAAATATCTGACAGATTTTGTGTTAGCAGGAAAAAGTATGTTTGAGATTTCAGCAACATTTGTAAATATTTTGTATGACAAATCGTTATAAACAATAATTTTCGTTCCATACCTATACAACTGCCAGAAAAATCTGAACAAATTTCGTGTAACGATTCAGGAGGGTGAATTTAATTATCATATTTTTCAAATCCTACGTACAATATATTCGAAGCAAAAAATATTCTTTAATCAATTTTTGTGAACAATTTTACAGAACTTTGCCAGCACCTGTAAGTATGGAACGTAAATTATTGTTTATTACGATTTTTCATGAGGAATGTGGAAATTTTTTTGACATGTTAAACATGCTTTTCCCTGAAGATACCCTATCTGTTAGATATTTCAGCAAAATTGAACTCAACCGAGTTTTTTTAAATATGAATAATGTTTTTAAAAAAAGTGCTGCCCACCTCTCTTTCATTTTTGGATTCTTGAATGAAAATAAAAATTTGTCAATATTTTTAACTATCATTTGAACATCATCCCTTGGTCTTCACTGAAAAACGCACAATGTTAATTAACAAATTCATATCTCGTCAACTATTTGACGTAGGATATTCGGTAAGAACTGATTTTAAAGCTTATTACATACTCTAAAAGTAATGTATTATACACTTTTAAGCTCTGTCTTGATTAAAAGTACCAACCCAAGAACACGTATTGAGAAAATATTGCGATTTCACGTATTTTGTCAATCACAAACAATTGATTAAGAAATCAGCCTCGAACTTTCCAGGCCTTCAAAAGAACGTTCATCCAAAACATTTCCAGAGAAAGATCTCCATGTCTCTAATTTTTTCAATCAGAAATCTGAATTTGACCGTGCTATGGTATTTAAAAATTAATGATTCAGTTGTATTCAATAGCTAATTGTGAAGAGAAATCTTGATTTTTAACTTAATTCATCTAATATTGACGTTTCTGAATAAAATTTCCAAAAACCTCTTTTTTTCGTATAGGAAATACGTGTTAAACTTCATCGGGCTTTCGGAACCTCTGAGAATAATTTAAAAAAAACGTATTTTATTGCGGATTCGTACAAATTTGGGGGCGATATGCATGAAATTTAAATAAAAAAATATCGGACAACCCTATTCTGCACTCTGCATTGTACATCTGAAAGAAAGTCTTGTGGGTTGCAGTGCAATGCTCAGGGGATTTAGTAGAGCAGCTGTAACTAACTTATCGATAAAAAAGGCATTAACGGTTATACTTGTTGCACTCAAAGCTTAGCACTTTTTTGTAGTCCTTGGAAGCGTTGAAGCTTCTTTTAGGTACCAAAAGAAGGTATAGCAATTCACACCAACAATACCAACATCCTACTAAACTATTGAAGCAGTTCACTTGCAGCCAGTCGTCTTTACCCGTAAAGGAGATTCCACTCTTTTTCTGTCAGTTGTCTTATTTTGCTAGAAAATAGATGAATATAGGGTCAAAAGTAGTTCAGAGTGATTTTAATTATCGAGTATTTTAAATGATCTTATTGTTAAATTATACGGTAAGCTGGATGAGTAAGCGAGCAAAACCTCGGTGTATCTCGAGCGAGGTGAAACAACTCCTAAAAATGCGGTCCAGCGAAGGTGGATTATGCCGGATTATATTAGATTACTCTGGATTACCTACAATTAACAAATTAACAAAATTGTTCAAATTTCAATAAAATAAGTTAACAGTAACTTAATAGTTCTATTTTCAACCAAGAACAATAATTTTTTACCAAAAAAGTTGGATTTTCAAGAAAATACATGATTCTTTAAGCAAACTGTTGAATTTTCAACTACAAAAGATTAATTTTCAACCAAAAATGGAATAGTTACATTTTCAACCAGAGATGAATGTTCAACTGAAATTATGAAACTTAAACTCAAACAGTTAAATTTTCAGTTAAAAAGTACATTTTCGACCAAAAAACAACTACTTTTTAACAAAATAGTTAAATTTTCAACAAAAGAGATGAATTTTCAACTAAAATGAAGAATTCTTAACCAAAAAATGACATTTATATAAAATTGTTGATTTTTTACAAAGTAGATTAATTTTTGATAAAAAAGATACATTTTTAACCAAAAATGTAATAGTTTATATTTCCACCAAAAAATATTTCAATTTTAAATAAAAAAACAGTTGAAGTGAACCAAGATAGATGAATTTTCAACCAAATAGTTGAATTCTCAATCAAAATAGATTCATTCTGAATCAAGCAGTTGACTTCTTAACAAAAAAGAATACTGTTTAGAAAAACTGATTAATTTTCCACAAAGTAGATTATGTTTCAACCAAATAGTTGAAATTTCAATTGAAACAAAAATGTTTGAACCTAAAATTGAATAGTTAAATTTTCAATCTAATAAATTAATTTTATACGCAAATTAATTTTTTACGCAAAAAACGACTTTTCGACGTAATAGTACAATTTTCAACCAAAGAGATGAATTTGAAGCTAAAATCATATATTTCAAACAAATAATACATTTTTAACAAAGTCGTTCAATCAAGTAGTTGAACTCTCAACCAAGAAGATTAATTTTCTACTAAAGAAAACGAATTTTTAACAAGATATATAAATTTTTAACCAAATAGTTGCATTTTCAACAAAATAGGTAAGTTTTCAACCAAAAAGGTGAATTTTCAAGCAGAACTCTTCATTTTCTACCAAAAAAAGAAATTTGAACAAAATATATGAATCTTCAACTAAAAAGAGCAAACTTTCAACTAAACCATTTTCAACTGAAATCAAGAATCTTTAACCAGAAACTTGAGTTTTTAATAAAGTAGTACAACTGTTAACCAAGTACTTGAATTGTCAACTAAAAAAGATGCATTTTTATTTAAAAATGGAAAATTTTTTTTAACAAAAAAAAAAACAAATTTTCAATAAAATAATTAAAATTTCCAAGACAACTATTTTCATCTGAAATCAAGAATATTTAACCAGGAAAATATATTTTTAACAAAGTAGTTCCATTGTTAACCATGTAGTTGAATTTTCAACTAAAAAGATACATTTTCAACTAAAAATGAAATAGTTAAATTTTCAGTAAAAAAATAATTTAAATAAAACGAACAATCAACAATATAGTTAAATTTCTAATAAGAGAAAATAATTTTTTACCAATATAGCTGAATTTTCAACCCAAAAAAAGACGAGTTTCCAACAAAACAGTTGAATCTCCATCCAAAAAAATGACTTTTTAATAAAAATGTTGATTTTTCTACAAAGCAGATTAATTTTGAACGAAAAGATATCAATTCTCAACGAAAAATGTAATAGTTGATATTTTAACTGAAACCGATTCAAATTTTAAATGAAAAACAGCGTGAACAAACAAAGATGAATTTTCAACAAAATGGTTGAATATTCAACCAAAACTGATTAATTCTGAATCAAGCAGTTGACTTTTTAACCAAAAAGAATACTTTTTAGAAAAACTGTTTAATTTTGCACAAAGTAGATCAAGTTTCAACCAAATAGTTGAGTTTTCAATTGAAATAAAAAATTTTCAACCAAAAATTGAATAGTTACATTCTCAATTTAAAAAAAATTAATTTTTTACGCAAAGAAACGAATTTTCATCATAAAAGTAAAATTTTCAATCAAAGAAATGAATTTTCAACTAGAATGATACATTTTCAACCAAATAAATATTTTTTTTTAAAAGTAGTTCAGTAATTAACCAAAAAGATGACACTTAAAGAAAATAGTTTTTTCAAACCATTTTCATTTAAAATTAAGAATCTTCAACCAGAAACCTGGAATGTTAACAAAGTAGTTCAGCTTTTAACTAAGTAGTTGAATTTTCGATTTAAAAAGATAAATTTTCAACTAAAAATGGAGTAGTTAAATATGCAGTTAAAAAATTAATTTTCTACAAAAAAAACAATGAATTTCAAATAAGGTAGTTAAATTTTTAACGAGAGAAATTAATTGTTTCACCATAATAGTTGCATTTTTAATTAAAAAATACGAGTTTTAAACAAAACAGTTAAAATTTTCAACAAAAAAAAACGACTCTTTAACTAAGTTTCTTAATTTATCCGCTAAAAAATTACACGCATAAAATGAAAGCTTTCAAAACTTTTTAATCGAGCAATTTTAAATTAGATGCTGTCCAAATGCAAAATTAAAAATTTTAACTTTTTTAAAATTGTACAGTTCAAAGATTTCTGGCTGAAAAATATGAATCCACGCTATTATTTTCAATGCTCTAAATTGCAGAATGAATCAATTATTGTGCAAATTTTCTAAGTTATGTCGTTCTAAACAATTTTAAGGTAGAAAAATTAAAAATTGAATGGTTACAATTTTGTTTACACTAAACACTTTTAAAATCAAAAGTTAATACAAATTGATAATTATTCAATTGTTATTTATACATCAAAATTTGATCTTTTTTAAACCTTTTTAAATATTCTCTGAAAACTATTTTTTCAAAATAAGATATCATTTTACATTTTTGCAGGTATCTTAAAAAAGTGTATTATCTTAAGTCCTTTCCAAATTTTTAAGAAGTTCTAAAATTTTATTTTGAAATCTTCAAAAATCTACATTTTGTTTAACATCTTTCGAAAGTCATATTGCTAAATTATAAAACTTTGTTCTTTTTCTTCATGAAAAAATAATTCAAATTGAATGGGTTAAAAATTGAATATTTTCGACTGAAACAATATTTGAATAGGATTTAATATTTAATAAAAGCGTTTGATTATGAATATATTAATTTGAAAATATTCGAAAATTTGAAATAATAATTTAAAAAGTTTCAATTGGACTTGAAGACTTTAAGTCGTTAAAACTGAATTTTTAAATTGAATACATAAAAAACTTACGCTTAAAAACCAAAGATTTTTTAATTACGCATTATAAATTGAGTGTTTCATAATTGAAAAAGTTAAAAATTGAACTTAGCTTTTAAAAAAAGTGAAAATCGAACTTATTGAAAATTTTTTATATTTTCATGTAAATGGACAGATTTTTTTTCTAAAAATATGTAAAGTTTCTGGTCAAAAAATAAATTCACCGCGATATCATCGCTTTACGGTCCAGCGGCCACACTGAAAATTATATAAAATAAAAATGTTTATTTCCAGAAATTGTTTACAAGATGCATCTCTCCCATAAGGATTTAATTGTTTTTAAGCATTTCCGATATATTTGAAAAATCTTCAAAAGAGGTTCAAAAGGTCATTTTTCAGGGTTTTAGAAAACGGAAAACATCTCCATAAGAAATAAATGTAAAGAAAAACGCAAGGAAGCTAATTCTAATTAAATAAAATAAACTTCCTCAATACACTTTAAAAAATATGATTACAATCGCGCGCGGCTCGCTTCGCTTTGATTATTTTTGACGATTAAAGAAAATCTAATTGTCCTATTTAAAAATTACTAATAACAAATTTGTAGATTCTTTTTGGATACCAATTTTTGTCTATTAATTTTTTTTTCGTAACTTGTGTCGTTTTCCAAAAACTTTTTTTTTTATTCTGAATGTTATTTTTGACGATTAAAACAATAACTATGCGACCTATCAAATAATTATTGGTGTAAAATTTGGATGAAATATTTATCTTTTTTGGAAGAGCAACTTTTATATAATCTTTTTTCGTCGAGAAAAGTGATTGGGATAAATTGTTCGAATTTCCGAGTACTATGAACAGCTGTACAAAAAATTGTTCAGCCTTGAAAAAAATCGTATCAAAAATTTTGAAAACGTTGTAACTTTTTGAAATTTCGTCCAAAATAGTTGGTTGATGAACTCGTCCTTTCTCTTCACACCCTCATGGAAATTTAAAGAAATCCGCGTTAGTCAGTTTTTACATAAAAACAATACCTTCTCATTATGATGAGAATGTAAAAATAACCTTAATGTATGAAATTATACATTGCAATTGCAAAAAATTAAAAAATTTATCCTAAATTTTTATTAATAAAGAAATCTGACAATTCACATAAATTTCTCATATCAATGACATGAAGAACTCAAATCCATCAGAATTTCAGTTTTCTTTATGATCTTCATCAATATTTAATCTTTCTCGTCAAGAATGTCCATGAGTAATCAAGAGTTGATCAATCCAGTTACTGGATAATCGTAAGAGAACTGTGTGTATCTGTTACGTTTTCTAATTACGTTTTCCAATCCGACTTTCCTTAAGTGATTATAGTATCAACAGGAGAATCTAATGACAATTTCTGCCATTGGAGTTGACATTGCTGAATAATCCTCTGACCTAGATTTAGTGCATAAGCCTGATTTATGAAAGAAATTTTTTGTATGCATGTTCTCGAGAGTAATAAGTTTTCTAATGGCGAGCATCAACAATCAAAACTAAGCCTTAGGCTAGTACAGCAACCTTCTCTCTAAAAAAGATTGTTGATTGACAGCCTTTTTTCAATTTTTTGATTAAAATTCCTAGAAAAGGTAAAAACATTTTTGAAAAAGCTTCGAGTCATAAATTTTTTATCATTGAATCAAGGTTCGTTAGTAATTTATTATTTTTCTATTTGCAGGTAGGCTAGCAGCCATTCTTTTTGGAATACTGGCTCTCACAATTGGAATCATTCTTAGTAGTATACCATGGGTAGATTACGTTATTTTAAGGGTGAGTATTTTAGCATAAAATTTGAATATCTTATGTAATTTCATAATTCAGTGCCCGAATTAGGGTGGTCCAAAAATGCATTGCAAATTATTTTTCACTCTAGAGCGCAAGGTTTTCCCCTCATTTTGTAAAATTAACATGGGATATTAAATGGGAAAAGCTCAGTTTTCGGAAAAATGGGAAAAACATCTACTTGTTATTAACTTTTCTGAACTCAAATTTAAATCACTACTTGAGAAATGTTCATCAATGAATACTTTCCACCCAATAACTTTTAAATTTGACGCCCAACACCTTTGTATTCGGCCCGGAAAATGCCCCGAAAATGCAAAATAGCAGTTTCATGTCAAATTCATGATAAAGACGGGATTTTTTGTAATTAGCTTAACATGATTTTTTTTTATTCTATAACTGACAAGTTTGAAAATATTTTGGAACTAATTTTAAATAGAATAAACAATTATTATTTATTAATTTCTATTTTCCCCGTAAATCATGATGAGATAGTATTTTTCGGGATTAATGACACAGTAAGTGAACGTTGACAATAATATTTTATCATCAAATTATTTTTCAATTGTTTGAACAATTTATATTTGCTTCAATTTTTGTTTTTCTACCAAAAATTAGTTTTCGTTTCAGACATTATTCAATGTTTGAACAATTAATAATCATTCACTTCTGAATTTTTATTCGCAAGATAGAGAAAATTCTAGTTTTTTAAATCTCCTTACAACATGTCGCATATTATAAAGAAGTTATACCTTAATTGTTGAAATATTTATCATAAAATGAACAGTTGAACAACTAATTAATTTTTTTCATTGCAAATGAACTGTCTCAGTCCTACAGTAAATAATAAACTGTTTATAAAGAAATTAAACAAATTTGTTGAAGCAAGTAATCATTGTTTGGACAATAGAGGTATAACTTCTGAAAGAAACAATATCTTAATAATGACCAACATTAGAGAATTTAAAAAGTATTTACATATTTTCTTTATCTTTCTTATGAAAAGTCAGAAGTGAATGATTGATAATGATTTAATGACAATTTAATAATATTTTAGAAAAAAAAATATTATTCCTGACATCTATTAAGTATTCAGTTCGTTCAAGAAAGTCCTTATTTTTCATGATTTGTCGTGGAAACAAATTTAAATAATTACAAATTGCATCCTTCATTCCAGAAAATATAAACATCTCACGATTTGGTGGGAAAAGATGAATTGAAGCAAATATAAATTGAAAAAATGAAAAATAACTCAATGACAAAATATTATTCGCGAAATTCACTTCTTTAGTCAACAATTCCATAAAAATACTAATTTTAAATCCTATTATGAATTTTAAATCAAACTGCTATTTTGCATTTTCGGGATATTTTTCGGACACAATACAAAGTTGTTGGGACGTCACATTTGAACTTTATGTATTGAAATTCAATTTAAAAAAAGTTTATAACAAGTTTAATATTGACGAATTTCAAGAAAAAAGGGAATTTCTTTTTTCCGGGAAGCGCACAAAATAGAGTGAAGTCTTGCCCTGTAGCAGAAAAAAAAAGTTTCTTTGGTCATAGGTAAGAATTCATAATTTTTGTTGAATCAATAATATTCATATGCTATTTACTTTTATAATCTTAGAACATCACAAAGAATAATTCCTTTGAAATTGAACAAAAAATGTCCAGAATTGGCTGAAGTCTGGCGAGTTGAAATACAAAAAAATGTGTTCTACAAAACGTGGGTTTGGGTTTTTTTTTTTTTTTTTTTTTTTTGGAAACGGGCAAAACTTAAAACTTCATTAGCCAACGATAAAAGATGTGCAATTAAATTTCCTATAAGAATATATACTCTTAAAATTAAAATTCGAAATTTTTTTGAAGTGTCACAGTGTGCCTAAAAGCATTTTTTTGACAAAAATCTGTCGACAGTACAATTTTCAACGGATTTTAATGTAATAGATTTAATACTGTCACGATGATTCATGATGATAAATTTAGATTTTAACGTAGTTTTTAAAATGTACCTGAGGCTTTCAGGTATAATGTGTAACGAATAATTTGTCATTTTAGCCAAAGCAACATTGTTTATTTAACAACAAATGAAATGTTGCGTTTTCTTGTGACTTTTCAAGTATGCCACTACTCTAAAAATGCTCAAAAATAGTAGAATCAAACATAAATCAGTAAAATAACAATAATTAAATCAATAATAATGTGTTGGAGTAAGAAAAAAATGTCAAATGTTCAAAACAAATTAATGAACAAGTTTCATTTGTTCGTGATTTCCAGTGATTAGTTATTAGAATAATAGTGCTTGTAAAAATTAGTGAAATTAATGTACGATTAAGATTAGTTAAAAATAGCTGTTCTTTGCAATTTTAACAAAAAACTGAATTTTTAGCAAAGTAGTTCAACTTTCCACCAAGTAGTTAAATTTTCAAATAGAAAATAAGAATTTTCAATGAAAGAGCTGAATCCTCTATAGAAATTTTTTTACCAAAAAGATGAATTTTCAAACCAAAAAGAACACTTTTGAACAAATTAGTGGAATTTACAAGCCAAAACGATAAATTTTCAACAAAAAAATTACTTTTCTAACAAATAGTTGGATTTTTTACCTAAATCGGTAATTTTTCTACAATTTTCGAAACAAAATCACGAATTTTCAACAAAAGAGATAAATTTCCAACAACAAAGTTAAAGTTAAACCAAATAGTTAAGTTTTTTTTAACCAAAATAATGGAATTTCCTACAAAAAAAAACGTATTTGAAGCGAAATAGTTACATTTCCAACCAAAGAAATGAAATTTTAAGTGAAATTATGAATCTTTATTGAAAGTTTATCGAAAGTGAAAAATCTTTACTACAAAGTAGTTCAACTTCCCACCAAGTAATTAAATTTTCAACCAAAAAAGGCGAATTTTCAACAAAATAGCTAAACCCTCTACAGAATTTTTTTTACCATAAGAGATGAATTTTGAAATCAAAAAGAACACTTTTGAACCAATTTTTCAACCAATTAGTTCAACTTTCTGCCAAAATAGTTAAATTTGTAACAAAATACACGAATTTCGAACCAAATAGATGAATTTTCAATGAAAAATATAATAATTGATATTATTTCAATCAACTAAGATTATAATTTGATATCAAACACAGTTAAATTTATCCAAAAAAGACGAATTTTCAACAAAATAGCTGAATCCTCAACCAAACCAGATTAATTTTCTACCAAAATAGTTGTATTTTCAACTAAAAAAAAAAGAGATTTTTCACCGAAAGAGATGAATTTTCAAACCAAAACATTTTACAAAAATAGGTGAACTTTCAAACCGAAAATATACATTTTTAAAACAAATTATAGTTATTTTTCAACCAAGTAGTTGAATTTTCTACCAAAATAGTTGAATTTAAAAACGATACATGAATTCAACCAAAAAATACGAATTTTCAACGAAACAGCTGAATCCTCTGTAGAAGTTTGTTTACCAAAAGAGATGAATTTTCAAACCAAAAAGAACACTTTTGAACAAATGAGTGGGATTTACAAGCCAAAAGGATAAATTTTCAACAAAAAAATTACATTTCTACCAAACAGTTGGATTTTTTACCTAAATCGTTAAATTTTCTACCATTTTCGAACCAAAAACTCGAATTTTCAAAAAAAGAGATAAATTTCCAACAGCAAAGTTGAAGTTAAACCAAATAGTGTAAATTTTTTACCAAAATATTTGAATTTTCTACAAAAAAGAAAAAAGAAATAAAACGAATTTAAAGCAAAATAGTTACATTTTCAACCAAAGAAATTAATTTTCAAATAAAATTATGAATCTTCAATCAAACAACTGAATTTTTAAGAAAGTAGTTTAACTGCCAACAAAGTAGTTAAATTTTTAAACAAAAAAGGCGAATTTTCAACAAAATAGCTAAACTCTTTACAGCATTTTTTCACCGTAAGAGATGAATTTTCAAACCAAAAACAAGACTTTTCAACAGAAGATTTTAATTTTCAAACCGAAAATATAAATTTTCAATATAAATGTTTGTTATTCTTCAACCAATTAGTTCAACTTTCTGCCAAAATAGTTTAATTTGTAACAAAATACACGAATGTCCAACCAAATAGATTAATTCTCAACGAAAAATATGATAAATGATATAATTTCAAGTGAAAAAGATTGTAATTTGATATCAAACACAGTTAAATTTAACCAAAAAAGACGAATTTTCAACAAAATAACTGAATCCTCAACCAAACCAGATTAATTTGCTACCAAAATAGTTCAATTTGCAACAAAAAAAGGTGAGATTTTTTACCAAGAGAGATAAATTTTGAACCAAGAAAGAAAAAAAATGTCCTCTAAATTGTGGAATTTTCAAACCAAAAAGGCGAATTTTCTACAAAACTCTTTTATTTTAAAACTGAAAATATAACTTTTCAATAAAAGAGTTACTTTTCAACGAAATAAATGAACTTTCTACCAAAATAGATGAATTCTCAACAAAAAAAAAAATAATAATTTATATTATTCCAACACTAACAACCCACAACTGATCAATAAACGTCTCCTAATAGGAGATGTAGAAAAAACACAAAATATAATTTTGAAGTAACTAATATTAAACTTCCTATAGTTACTGCAAAAATCGTAACTAAGCTACGTGGCAAGTTACTTTTTAAAATAGTAACGAAGTTACCATAAAATTTACATATAGCGTAACTTTTCACTAACATAGTTATTTGTAACAAGTTACTACCCAACACTATAAATAACGTGCAAGTCAAGGCAACATACTTCCAAACAACTAGTTATACAACTTTATTAGTATCTATAAATCAATATCGTTAATTATTTTAGAAACTCAATAATTTCATATTAATCTGATATCAATGATATATAATGTGTAGCTTTTAAAAATATTATTCCTTTTTTTTAATTTCGATATTTAATCTAGAGGATGAGCATAAAAAATAGATCATATCTTTCCAGTCTGGAATCCGTTGACCCATAAACTCACCTAGCGTGAACGATTATCGGGCACTTACCTGCGACTTGAAATACAAAGTCTACGCTAGTCTAGTCTATGACAAGAATGAAATGCGGAAATGGTTTTCAATATCGCGGCTGCCTTTTAAGAGCCATTTCAGGTTATTTACGTAATCAGTTTGTTTTCAGTTGAGTAACAAGCTGTAAATTTGCCAGTTTTCAAAAGTAGGTTTATTATTTTACTGACCGTAATTGAATTCAGTAATGTGTTAATTTAGTGAAAAGAAATTTATTTCGAATAGAAAATGTAGGTAGCTGATGTGTAGAGTTATTAATGTTTTGTTTTTTATTATCTATTGGGATATCATATCTATAAGATACCTATAGATAATTGTATTTTATAACACAAAACTGGCATTAAATGCTTGATAAATTGTTTGCTTTGAAACGCGTGTAATTTAATATTAAATTTAAATTGAGCAAAGTTTTAAACATAAAGAGTATTTCAAATTTCTTAAGCAATATTTAAAAATTTTAAATTAAAATTGCCTGAAAATGAAAAATAATTAACTAATTAAAAACCTTTCAAATCAAACAATTTTCGGTCAGATAAAATTTGGAAACAAGAACAATATTTATAATGAAATCTAAAATATCATTTCTAAATCAAAGCGCTTAAAATTAAATAATTAAATATTGAAATTTTTTATCAAAAGCTCTCAAAATTGAAAAATTTCAGAACAAAATTTGAAAATACGACAATTTCATTCGAAAGGAGTTGAAATTGTATCATTTCGAATACAAAATGTTCAAAATTGATTTTTATTATTGAATTGAAGAATATAGACATTGAATGATTTCAGATTAAAATTTGGAAAATAAGAAAATTTCAAACAAAATGTTCATTTTTTAGATTTTAATTTTGAAAATTTGATCATGTAATATTTAAAGAAATTGAAATTGTATAATGTCAAATCAAAAGCTTTTCAACTTGAATAACTTAAACCTAAACATTTTTAAATATAAACCATGAAAAATTAAAATTTATCAGACAAATTTTTCTGAGATCTTTCAGTTGAATAGTTAAATTTTCTGTTAAAAAATTAATTTTCAGCGGAAGAATTAATTTTGAACAAAATAGTTAAATTTTTAGGTAAGGAAATTAATTTACAACTAAAAGAATGAATATTTAATTTAAAAAATGATTTTTTAACCCAATAGTTTTATTTATTACCACAAAAAGACAAATTCTCAACGAAAAAGTTAAATTTTTTACCAAACAGATGAATTTTCACCCAAGAAGATTAAATTTTTATAAAAAAAATTAATCTTCGACAAAAAATGGTATAGTTGAATTTTCAAATAAAAAAAATTATTTTCAATAACAAATTTTGAATTCTTAAAGGAATTTTCATCCAAAAAGGTGAATTAGTCAACAAGAAGATTAATATTCTACAACATAAAACTAAGTTTCAACAAAATACAGAAATTTTCAACCAAATAACTGAATTTTCAGTAGTAGAAGATAAATGTTAAACCAAGTATTGATAATTCAAATTTTCAGTAAAAAAAGTTAATATACAACAACAACAAATTTTTCAACAAGATAGTTAAATTTTGAACAAAAAAGTTAATTAAGTAATTAATGAAAATTAATTAATTAATAATTATCAATTACAATGATGAATCATCAACCAAAAAAATGAATTTTTAAGAAAGTAGTTCCACTTTCAAATAAGTAGTTGAACCAAAAAAGGTTCTTCTGTCGCTATTTACGAATGCAAATCCGAGCAAGAACAAATTTTTAATAGAAGTAGGAAAAATTAACCGTTTGTGCTAAGTCTTATTTTTCAGAATTAATATATAAACGTGAATAATGCAATAAAAATATATAAGAAAGGTGATTTTTCATTTATTGTTAAAATACCATTTTGACTGTTATTTAACAATAAATTTCATTGTCTTGAGTCTTGATCCAATAAAATGTGACATTATAGATCTTGAAGTTTTCTCAGTTTCATCATGCACATATGAAAATGTTACATTTTTCTTACTGTCGAACTCAAAAAGAAAATTTTAATATAAAAATAAAATAATTTAATACATGTATGCAACAAATATGTTCAGAAAACATGGTGAATTGAATCTTATAGGAAATTCAAATCAAATTCAAATAGTATTTAATTCTACTTTGATGAATAGTTCATCCGGAAATTCCTTGAAACTGTATTTTTTGTGTTTTTTAAATGTTAACAAAATATTAAAAGTATGGTGTCGGATAATTTCAAAGAATTGTGAGTAAATGCAAAAACTTGTATTATCCATATTGAATCTGCTGGAATTTTCTCTCTATGATAAAGAAACTTCTGTTAATTACATACGTTTTCAAATCATATGAAATTTTCTGTAAAATCTATAGCTATATGTTGAAAAATGAACCTAGTTTTTTTTCAATGTTCGAGTTTTATAACATGTCAAACTGACAGAATAAATGGACGAATAATATAAATAATAATAATTGATGATTAGTAATTTATTTATTTATTTTTCTGCAGCAATTAAGGTTGTGGAATGGATCCCTGTCTTTTCAATACTGGCAGAAGCCCGGTGTTGTTCGTCTAACCAAAGTGTACATATTTAACGTGACAAATGCTGACAACTTTTTAAACTTTAACGAAAAACCGAAGCTGCAAGAAGTTGGACCATTTGTATACAGGTAATGAATTTGATTGAATATAGTATTGAATATATTTAAAAAATAAGGAGAAAACTAAAAATATCTTTTAAACAAACAATTAAAATGACTACGAACATGACCCATTTGATGGAATAAATATTTCTCGCTTCTTCTGCACTGATGATGAGTACTTAATTTTTTATATGTGTCTGAAATGAAAGTCGTAAATGACCGATAAATTTTCCTAGTAAGAGGTATTTTTTAAACGGGTGTGGTAAATTTGCTTAAGGTTGTTTGTTGATTGAGGATTAATTTTTTTAGCACATACATTGAGGAATCTTTACAAATAGGGCAAGCATGAAACTAACGTAGAATTAAGATAAGAATAATATTTATAATAGAAGAAAGAAAACTAAATAATCGATATTACGATCTTGGAAGAACGAAAGGCTGATGGTATGTAGCACATCTTTAATGCCATTGAATAGCAAGTCCATTATCCATTAAACGAGAGGTGCTATTCGAACCTGCATGATCCTTACGAGCAATTTAGGTCGATTTCTACATACCTTTTCAGATATCTTTCTTTTCCTTTTAATTCGAAAAAAATAATTCAGGAAATAGGAAAAGTCGTTTTAAAAAATATATCTTGAATTTTCAATAATGGGCCGTTGAAAATTCACGTCACACTGTCAGGGGGAGGGGTTAACGTAGAATGTGACATCAGACATGGAAAATATGAATTTAAATAACAATTTTTTTAAATGCTTGAAAAAATGAAAATCTCGGATTTTATTTGATAAGTTAAGCAGCTAGACTCAGCCTCTTTCCCCTATTTCCCTCTTTGCCCCTTTCTTTTAACGAAATTCACTCTCCCTGTTTTCAAGAAACTTCCCCTTTTCTTGTTTTTTCACTTAAATGCAAACTAAATTAATATAACGCAATCAGAAAATCCAACTATTTTTACTTGTATAATTCATTTTAATTGAAGATGTTACGATTCTATTGCTGGTTTAGAGTTCACCTCTTTTGGTTAGAAAATCTACTATTTAATTGAAGATTTCACCCATATCGATCCTTTTTATTGGAAAATACAAAGTTGAATTTTATTTTTATAAAATTAAGTAATTCTAATAAATTTTTCTTTGAAAATTCACCATTTTCGTTAAAAATTCAACTACTTGGTTTAAAGTCCATTTTCGCTGAAAAATTGATCTT
This sequence comes from Andricus grossulariae, assembly GCA_011634705.1. Lineage (NCBI taxonomy): Eukaryota > Metazoa > Arthropoda > Insecta > Hymenoptera > Cynipidae > Andricus > Andricus grossulariae. The sequence continues at coordinate 21,588 of JAABKJ010001930.1, forward strand.
TTGTAGTTGAAAATTCAACTATATGGTTGACGATTTATGCATTTTGTTGAAAATTCGTCTTTTTGGTAGAAAATCACTTTTCTTCTTTGAAAATTCAATTGTTTGGTTGAAAATTAAACTACTTTATTGAAAATTAATTTTATTAGAAGACCCATCTCTATGGTTGAAAATTAACCTGTTTTGTTGAAAGTTTCTTTTTTTGGTTGCAAATAAATTTGTTTAACTAAAAATTATTCTATTCCATTCATGGTTAAAAATATATCGTATACAGTTTAAAACTCAACTATTCGATATAAAATTAACTTTTCATTTTTATGTATACATTTATTTCTATTAAGTAGAAGGTTCGTCTTTCTAGTTTGATAATTCAACTGTTTTGTTGAAAATCCGTCTTTTTGACTTAAAAATTTTATTATTTTTGTAGAAAATTCAACTATTTGGTTGAAAATAAAAATTGTGAGGCAAAAAATTGAACTGTTTTCCAGAGAATTTGCCCGATTGGCTTGAAAAACCAACAATTTGGTTGAAATTTTTTTCTCTCCTGAAAGAACAAGTTTTCCTGGGTTTTCATTCTTTTTTTTTTGTTCAGAAATTGGATCTTTTTTGGTTGAGAGTGTAATTGTTTGTTCAAATATTAATCTGTTTGTATTGAGAATTTAACTATTTTGTTGGCAATCAAGGGGCATTTTCTGATATTTGCCCATTATTGATATAAATTCAACATAATTTACTTGAAAACTATGTTAAGTATGAAAAATTACTAAAAGATAATAAAGCTACGAAGGCACGATTTAAAAATTGTATTACTTCAAAGTTTTATGTTTTTATGTTATCGAAATAATTGGCAAATATCCGAAAATGACCCTCAATTTCGTTCGAATCCCATAATTTTTTTCAATTCCACTGTTTTTTATTCAAAATTAGAATCTTTTTTGGTTAAAATATCAACTATTATATTTTTTGGTGAGATTTAATCTATTTTGATTAAAAATTTAACTACTTTGTTGAAAGTTGAGCTTCTATGCTAAACATTATTTTTGTTATATTTAAAATTCATCATTTTTGGTAAAAAAAGTTTTTGGTTAAAAATTTAACTGTTTTCTAAAAAATTCGTCTTTTTGTCTTGAAGATTCAACTATTTGTTGAAAAATCAAATAGTTGTTGGTTAAAGTTTAATCTTTTTGTTTAAAAATTAAACCATTTGGTTCAAAATTTAGCTTTGTAGGTTGAAAATTCAATTGTTTGCATAATAATTCAAATATTTTGTTCAAAATTCCTCTCTTTTGCTTGAAATTTCAACTATTCAGTTGTAAATGTGACTGTTTAATCCAAAATAGATTTTGTTGTTGTTCAGAGTTCAACTGTTTCATTGAAAGTTCATCTTTTCAGGTTTAAAAGTGAACTTTTTTCTAAAAAATTTAACTTTGCAGATTATAAAACTCAACTCTTTCTCTGAAAACTTCTCTCGTTTGGTAGAAAAATAATCTTTTTTGTCTAAAAATTCAATTATTTTGTTGAAAATGCAATATATTTCGACTTGAATTCTTAGGCGTTTCATATTAAATTCAATATGGTATCTATACATGAATTTGATTTGGTCAAATGAAATCCAACACAAAATTTTGATCTGAATATTTTAATTTGCGTTAATTTTACTCAGAGAAGTATTTGTGACGTTTTATGTAATTTTTTAATATTATAAAAATTAAACTTTTTCCATTTTTTGTTGTAATATATAATAGAAATAATATTGTTAAAATAAGAAGGACGTGATTTCCGTTATTCAAGAGTGTTGCAATATTATCGCGTAATTAAACCCCGATATGTTTTCAAGATTTCATAATTTAATGGATACATTAAATTTGTAATTATATCACTGTAATGAAACCTGGTTCACTTTGCGTGTTGTGATTCAATAGCAATTAAAACGAATCCAATTATTGTAGGGTCAATGAATCTAGTAAAAACCAATTTATTATTCCAAATATTTTGTGTAGATTTTTTTTCATCAGAAATGAGTCTTAGTAGATATAAATATAAAATATATATAGCTTTATTAATTAAATAAGCACAAAGATTCAAAAAAAAAATGTATGTTATCAAATTTTTCTTTATTTTTGGAACTTTACAAAGTATTGGAAGTAAATTATAAATTCACAAAAGGGCAAGGCATTTCTTTAAATTAGAATAGATCCATTTCTATAACAAATTTACGCAACTTTACCTTTATTACTCATCATTTTTTACTTTATTTCCTCATTTCATTCAGTATAGAATATGTGCGTTAATAGCGAAGAATTTCTTGCAAATGTCAGCAATGCAAATTCCTTTAAAAGTTGAAAAATCTAACTTTCCCTTCCAGTACCATTCATAAATGTCAGTTGATTAAGTTAATAACCAATTTTGAAAACATTGTTGACATCCTTTTCTCCTAAATAGTTTCTACTTATTTTCAAGGCTTTTTCTCTGATAAATGAAATATTTTTTTGAAATTTAACATTTTTTTATTAAACAATATTCTTTAATAACAAAAGAACTTTTATCAAAGTGAATTAGTGATCACCCTTTTGACTAATTCAGAATGAGAGAGAATGATGTTTCTAAGCTCATAGCTACTCACTTAATTTGTTTAATGTTTAACTTTTTTGTTGATTTTGTTTTTGCACAATAATTAAATAGTTCATCTTGAAATAATTTAGTGTAGCTGAAACTAATAAGAGATTTCAGTCCCAAATTAAAAAATTTAAAATCATGAACCGTATAATCCTTTTTTCTCAGTGCACATTTATCAATTTCAAAATATTGTCAGCATTTTATAAAAATTTAACATTTATTTTTGAGAAAATAGCCTGATGGTCAATACGGTTCAATAATATATTTTAAACAAAAAAATGCTAAGAATAAGAAAACATATCATGCTTAAAAAAAACGTTTTGAACATGAATAAAAATAAATAGCAACTGTTTAAAAAATATAGTTTGTCAAATGTATTTTAAAAGTTAGATTCTTATTTAATTAGTTAACATTTATGAATGTTACTGCAAGCGAAAGTGAGATTTATTAGCTTTTAAAGGAATTTGTACCGCTGACATTTGCAAAATATCTTCGCTATTCTCATACATGATGCAGCAAATAAATTAAAAATGCTAATCAAAGCATATTTTTTTGTTAAGAAATTGATCTATTCTTATTTTGTAAAATCCCTGATTTTGTGAATTAAAAATTGTCTAATAATACCTTCATCTACTTTATTAGGTTTCAAAAGACGATGAGGGAACGTCGATTAATTACGAAAGGATGATTTTTGAAATTTCAGAGCCCCTCCCCCATATTGAAAAAATTCGTAAGATTTTTATGACCCCCCTACCCACCCTTTTCACGCAAGAGTTTATATTTTTTACTCAATATATCAAAAATAAATTAATCATTTTCACTGCAAACGAGGTTTCAAGAATTTCAAAAGATTTGTAATGATTTGAAAGAGTTTCAATAGATTTCAAGGTATATTACAAGAGGTTTCACAGATTTCAAATGATTTCAGAGAGGATCTCATTTTTTTAAAGGCATTTTACAAGATTTTATGAGAATTAAAAGAGTTTAATTAGATTGTCAGAGATTTTACTGGATTTCCAAGGATTTCGATGGAGTTTGAGGGATTTTGGAGAATTAAGAACGATTTCCGCGGATTTGAAGGGATTTTAATAAATTCACGAATTTTAAACGACATCAGGGGATTTTAGTCGGATTTTAAAAATTTGAAAGTATTCGAATTATTTCATAGGATTTCACAAGACTTTGAAGAATTTTAAAGGATTTTAGATTTTTAGAGATTTTAAAGGCTTTCGATGATTTCACGGGATTTCAAGAGAATTCAAAATATTTTCCTAAGTGTATCCATTAGGGTGGTCCAAAAATGAATTGCAAAATCTTGTTTGACCCTAGAGGGCAAGACTCCCCGCCAAAAGTTTCCATTTCCGGAGAAATAAAATCCCTGACAATTTAAATATTTCCAATGACTCTTCAAACAATTTTTAATTGTTTAAACAAATGTAACTTATTTAAACAATTATTTATTTCCAAAAAATGTAAAAAATAATCGCATTTTCTGATTGGAATGTAATAGTTTGTCATTGTTTGGAGAAGTAAATTTTTTGAAAAACATTATGTGATTATTTAAACAATTACTTATTGTTTATTCTCAACATTTCTTAGAATTGACACATACATGTGCAGTTTTTCCCAAATTGGTATCCTATGCTACTTTTGATTGAATAATTATATCATTTTGATTCATATCTTTTAATGTTGAATAAATTTCTATTTGTGTAAACAATTTTGATTTGCTTAAGCAGTTTTTTTTTCGAAAACTTACAAAAAGTGAAATGAAATAAAATACATATAATTATTTTTCTGACTGCATAGTGTATAGAAAGAATATATTAAACATTTTTTAATTGTTTAAACAAATATAATTTGTTTGAACAATTACTTTCTCAAAAATACTTTTAAAATCGTATTTTCTGAATGAAACATAATATTAAATGATTTTGAGGAGTAATAAATTCTGCTGAGAACTTTATGTTATTGTTTATACAAATAATTTTTTTCTCTTCAAATTTCGTTCAAATTGAGTATGGATGATTTACATCTTTTTTGGCCCATTATTAAATGAATCATAAAAGTCATGATAAAATTTAAATTATAAAAGTGTATTTATATTTAGAAAATACGATTTAAAAAATATTTTTAGAAAAATAATTGTTCAAACAAATTATATTTGTTTAAATAATTAAAAAATGTTCAAAATATTTTCTTCTATACACTATACAGTCAGAAAAATAATTATATGTATTTTATTTCATTTCCTTCTTTTTGAAGTTTTCGAAAAGAAAAAATGCTTAAGCAAATGAAAATTGTTTGAAGAAATAGAAATTTATTAAGCATTAAGAGATATGTATCAAAATTATATAATTATTCAATAAAAAGTAGCATAGGATACCAATTTGAGAAAAACTGGACATCTCTGGGTCAATTTTTAAAAATTTTGAGATTAAACAATAAGTAATTGTTTACATAATTACATGATGATTTAAAAAAAAATCACTACTTGAAGCAATGACAAACTATCACATTTCAATCAGAAAATACGAAACAATCAAAAATTGTTCACAAATTCAAGGGTAAGATTTAAATTATCCGTTAGTAATTATTTGCATGAAAAAGACAACGGAAATTGCTAATAAGTAACAATAATACGTAAAAATGTAGTTTTTTGATTTTTGGGTCATATTTGGGGCGCTGTGAGGGGGGATGTAAGGTTTGGTTAAAAATAAAAGTTATTGGTATGGTTTTATTTCATAGGTACTCCCCTTCAATCCCTGAAAAAGTTAGCACGTTTCGATCAAATTCTGAAGTATGAGTTCAATTTTTCGAAAATCCAAAATTTCCCCATGTTAACTAAATGGGATTTTGAATTTCGAAAAAAATTACGGATTTTCTTTCTCCGGAAAAGAAAACTTTTTTTAAATTTAAATTTATTTTTTTTAATTACAAATCAATTTTAGTTAATAATTAAAAATATTAAATTTGAAGACAATTAATTTTATATAATATTAGTAATTATAATTTATTTAATTGAATATGAATATAATATTAAATTTAAAATAATAGGTAGAAACGTTTTTCAAATTAATATTATTAATTCATTATAAAGATATCGAGGAAATATACCGTTAAAAAATAATAATATTAATTATTATTAATATTTTAATAAAAAATGCAAATTTTAATGAAAAATTCCTTATATAAAAAAACGCAAATAAGGTTCTTATTCAAATAATTATACCAAATTCGGATATCAAAATTAAAGCAATCTATGAAATAATTGGTAAAGTCTACAAAAAATGCCTAGAAATCTCTTTATTTATTCTGTAATAAACAAAAGTTAAATTATATCTTGATAAATAAAAAACTTTCAGTAGCAAGATTTTTTCTAACCGAGATATTTCTTTCATAATAGATTAAAAGATTTAAATTACTTTTCGCTTTTCAATAAAATAAATTTTTTAAAAGAAAAGAAATTAATTCAAGTTTCTCGTGAAAAACTCAAGAAGATTTCCAGGTTTTCAAGGTTAAAAAAATGCAAGGAAAAGTTCAGATTTTCAAGGTACCTTAAATACTAAAAAATTTCAATTAATTTCATATTCCATATCTTATTATTTCTGAAAAAAAAATACGTACGAATGGTTATAATATAATGATAAGAATTCCATTTCGTAGCAGGAATTATCAATTTGGGGATATATCAAAGATACCACGAAGCCGCTAAATACCCATTTATTATCAAATTTACTTTAATTTCATGTTATGATTCGATTATAATAAACAAAAAGAATCCTAACATTTTCAAAAAAAAATCTAATTTTATATCACACAATAACGTAAAGCCATTAATTTTTATCTATTAAAAAATATTTAAAAATCGATTAAGGAAAACTTTCTTTCAATTTGGAAACGATATATTTTCAATAAAAACAATGATGTCAAAAAGTTTGACATGACACCTAACCTAAAAAATTAAGAATTCGATTTTTTTGCATTTTCTATTCGACAATATTGTGGAAACATATTTTACAAACAAGCCACGTGTTTTTCTGACATCTTCCTATTTTCGACAATGACTGTACCTATACAATCAACTGATAAAAATGATTAAAGGCACTGCCTCTTGTTTTTACGTAAAAATGCACGCTCTACTTTTTGAGGATCAAGTGGACTTTCCCGTGACTTGCAAAAATGGAATGCTTACTATTTTTGTCATTTCAAGTCTCATTGTTATTAAATATAGAAATAAAATTGTCGGAAAAGACTCACCTAAACCTTGAAGCTCTGGAAACATCTCAAAATCCGCGTCCGCCTGGCCGGTCGACTCTGAATCTCTTGTTATTAACATGTCCCTTGTAGTTTGTTTAAAACTCACCCGCGAATGTTAAAAATATAATGATTATAATAATTGAAATTGCACTTGAAAATTAGGGAAAATAATCTATGGAAATTTAATTTTCTGATGAAAATCTCCCATTGTCGTGAACTCGCGCTGGGGAAAAAGTCAAACACGGAAGATGTGGGTGAGTGACACACGCACACATCACAATAAATGAAACTAACGAAAGCGCATTGCATAGCCATCTTGTGGGGAAATTTCGAACTATGTTTTATTCAATATTTATGAGTGGACCAGCTCACCAAGTCAGTCCTGAGATCGATATTTTTTCACCCATATTTAATAATAAAAGTTAAAATAACGCGGAAAAATTTTAGGAAGATATTGATAAATATAAAAGGACCGTTTGTGGCAAGGCACAGAGTTGGGGAAAGAAAAAAGTTTATTATTGAAAATAAGAAATACCGACCGATCTTTGCCGATGCATTTGGGCTTCTCGGCAGAAGTTTGATTTCTATCATTCTCTGTCGGTAAGGAAGAAGTAATTTAAAGCCATGTGACGAGTAGGTCACGTGACCGGCTTCCTACCTTACCGGCACTTTTTTTATTTGTAAACTTATTTTCACACGAATAGCCACATCGAGTTGAAAATTTGGGATAA
>JAABKJ010001931.1:0-29189 GCA_011634705.1 Andricus grossulariae
TTCCTTCCTAATATGAACATAACTGAAATAATTATAGATGCAAAACAAAGTTTGTCATTTCGATATATCTTGTGGAGATGAAGGAGGTCGTTTAGGCAGATTAGCATTAAAAAATAATTGAAAATAATATGTTCTGGAAAGCCAAACGGCTAGCCCGCTGCCTGATGGTGCTCAGTATACGCACGGAGCTATGGTTGGCGGCGCCTCATGCTCTATTGTAAAATGCATATTTCCGGCAATTTTCAATAAAGCGATCTGAAAATTTCCACAAATCTTCCTTTAATAGTAAGGAACAAATTTCCCACTGGAAGTTGAATTGAATTAAAAACTAATTGAATTTGGGGACACATTTTTTTTAGTTTATTAGCCTTATTATTAAAAATAATCACCCGATCAAAAAAAAGAAGATCAAAAAAAGTTCCGTCTCGTCATTATCTACAAGTCTATATGATTTAAAAATTAATTTTTTGACTTGTAAAATTTCCGTTTACCCAGACGTTTGGACAAAACTTTTACCCGATCTCAAGCGCTGGGCGAGTTTCTCGATCCAGACCCTCAATTTGTATTGTTGAAAATATTACGAATTGAACTTGATTTCTTTCACGTGAAGTTCAACGTGGACATTTATACATGGAAATTTACGTGGTTTTCCACGTGGTTATAACTGGCGTTGGCGCAAATATTACATATTGAACTCGGTTTTTTCACGTGGAGATCTACGTGGAAATTCACAAATGAAAATCTACGTAAATTTCTACGTGGTTATAGTTTATGTTGGGTGGAAATATCACAAAGTGAATCGGGTCATCGACGTGAAAATCCATACTTGGAAATCTACGTGGGTTCTCATGTGGACATAGTTTGTATTGGTGCAAATATTACAAATTAAACATGGCTATTCCACGTGAAGTTTAACATGAATATTTATACATGAAAATCTGCTGGGTTACCACGTGGTTACAATTTGTGTTGGCGCAAACATTACAAGCGAACTCGGTTTTTTTACGTGAAGATCTACATGGGAATTTATACGTGGAAATCTACGTGGGTTTTCACGTGGATACAGTTTGTATTGGTGCAAATATTAAACATTGAACTTGGTTTTACCATGTGAAGTCCAACGTGGAAATTTATACATGGAAATCTACCGAGGTTTCACGTGGTTATAGTTTGTATTGGTGCAAATATAACAAATTATACTTGGCTTTTCCACGTGAAGTTCAACGTAGAATTTCATACTTGGAAACCTACGTGGATTTCCACGTGGTTATAGATTGTTTTGGCGCAAATATTAGAAGTGAATTCGCTTTTTCCACGCAAATATTGTTTTGGAAATTTGCACATGGAAGTCTACGTGAATTTCTACGTGGTTGTAGAATCTATTGAGTGAAAATATTACGAAAAGAATCTGGTTTCCCACGTTGAAATTTATACTTGGAAATCCACGTGGGGTTACACGTGGATATAATTGGCGTTGGCGCGAATATTACAAAGTGAACTCGGTTTTTTTACATGGACGTCCACGTAGAAATTTACACGGGAAAATCTACGTGAATTTCTACGTGGTTATAGTTCATGTTTAGTGGAAATAATACAAAGTAAACTCGATTTTTCCACGCGGAGATCTAAGTCGATATTTACACGTGGAAATCTATGCGAATTTTTACGTGATTATAGTTTCTGTTGGGTGGAAATATTATAAGGTGAATCGGGTTTTCCACGTGGAAATTTATACTGTTAAATCTACCTAGATTTCTACGTGGTTGTAGTTTCTCTTGGGTGTGAATATTCCAAAGCGAATTCGGTTTCTCTACGTTGACATTTATACTTTGAAATCCACATGGGTTTTCACGTGGTTATAGTTTGTACAGGTGCAAATATTACAAATTGAACTTGGTTTTTCCACGTAAAGTTCAAGGTGAACTTTATGCATGGAGATCTACGTGAGTTTCCATTAGGGTATGATTTGCGTTGGCGCAAATATTGCAAAGTGAACTGGGTTTATCCACGTGGAACTCTACGCGGAAATTTACACAAGGAAATATAAGTGGTTCTCCATGAAGTTATAGTTTGCGTTGGCGCAAATATCACGAAGTGAACTCGGTTTTTCCACTTGAAGGTTTCCCTTGAAATTTACACATGGAGATCTAAGTGAATTTCTACGTGGTTATAGTTTCTGTTGGGTGGAAAAATTACAAAGTAAATCGGGTTTTGCACGTGGAAATTTATCCTTGGAAATCTACGTGGCGTTTCAGGTGGTTATAATTTGTATTGGTGCAAACATGACAATACGAAATCGGTTTTTTCCACGTGAAGTTCAACGTGAATACTTGTACATGGAAATCTACGCGGCTTACCACGTGGTTATAATTTGCGTTGGCGTAAGTATTACGAAGTGAACTTTTTTTTTCACAAGGTGATCTACTACGTGAAAATTTGCACGTGGAATTCTACGTGAATTTCCACGTGGTTATAGTTTCCGCTGAGTGGAAATATTACAAAATGAATCGGGTTTTCCACGTGGAAGTTTATACTCGAAAATCCACGTGGGGTTTCACAAGGTTATAATGGGCGTTGGCGCAAATAATACAAAGTGAGCTCAGCTTTTTCACGTAAAGATCTACGTAGAAATTGACACGTGGAAATTTACGTGAATTTCTACATCGTTATTGTTTATGTTGGGTGAAAATATTACACACTGAACTCGGGTTTTCCACGTGAAAATTTACACATGGAAATCCACGTAGGTTTCCAAGTGGTTATGATAGGCGTTGGCAAATTAAAATAATATTAAGAGATTTAAATCTATCAATAGCTCGGAACAAAGACATATAAAAATTACGTCGAATATAGAAAAATACAATAAATACAAAATTCATAACGTGAGTAAAGGTTCTGGGGCCGTTTTAATGGTTAACCGCAAGAGAGGTTCTGAAACGAATGTCCAAGGGGTTCTCGAAAATATGCATACAAATAGGTTTCACAAAAAGTACAAAATAGGGGGATGGGTTCTAAAGACAAACGCAAATGGGGTTCAGAAATAAATGTCTGAGGGGTTCTAGGAGATAGATGCTAAAAGGGTTCCTAAAAGTATATGAAAACGGAGTTCTCAGAACCCGATATAAAGGAGTTTTTTAAATTGACACAAAAATTGGTGTTCTGAAGATAAACGCAAAAGGTTTATAAAAATAAATGCAAAAAAAAGGATTCTCAGAAGATAAACGCAAAATCATATACAAATAAATACCAAAAAGGGGTTCTAATGTAAATGCCAAAAGAGGTTCTCACAAAAAAGTTCAAATGGGTTTCGAAATTAGTGTATAAATAGGGGAGTCCTGAAAGAGAAGCGCAAATGGGGCCTTGAAATAAATGCCAAAGGGGTTCTCAAAACAGATAATTAGTTTATAGGGGCGATAATAGGCCAGCAACATGGTAAAACATATTATGATTTAAGGCAAAAAGGTTCGAGATAAATAAATTATAGGGAGCGATAAGGGGGAGCATTATAAAATAAATTATCTTTTAAAATATTACATGGACCGTAGGGGCTAGCGTTATAAAATATATTATAATTTTAGGGTAAAAGGGGCAGAGATAAATGCGTTATATGGGCGATAAGAGGACGACATTATAAAATATATTTCACAAGAGCCAAGGTGAATACGGTATATTATGAGTGCATTTCGGTACAAAAAGTAAGAAGGAAGGACTCGAGAACGTAAATAAAATTACTAATTAACGGAATTTCAGTATTCAGAAATGAAAGGGAAAGTAGTCGACAACATTGGCAACAATGATTATTCAACGGCATTTTAATATTGAAAAATAAGGGGGAGGGACCGATAACTTGAATAAATGTTACTAATTAGTGGCATTTCAGTGGACAGAAATAAAGGGGGAAGTGGTCGATAATATTGATGAAAAAAAATTAATTATTTGTGGAAATTTCGGTACAAAAAAAATAAGGGAGAAGGGCTCGAGGACACAAATAATAATTATGAATTAATGGCATCTTCGGTACAGAAAAGTAAGGGGAGAGGGGTCGAGAAAATCAATGAAGTAACTAGTGGCATTGTTGGTACACAAAATTAGGGGGGAAGGGATCGAGAACATCGGCACATATTAGAAACTATCCACATGTCGGTACACAAAATTAGGGGATTAATTTTCGGCATCTCGGTACTCTAGTTTAAATTGGGTTTACAGGCACATATTATAGTCAACAAAAGCAAAAACGCGACAGATAATTCATAAATAAAGATATGGATGATTTAGCCAAGAAGATAAGCTTTATTGCCCTTAGAGAGCAAGTTAAAATTACAAGAAAAACTTGGCTAAACCATTAAGGGAAATAGATCCTACCTGGGATACTTGAATTGATGGCGGCCGCACCTCGTGTTGACACGACGAGTTCACAGATTACAAGATATTGTTTTCGTGCTTGCCGGTGAATTAATAGAACGCGGGGAATTTACACGATTGGGAAGGGCTGATGCGCACGACTTAATTTAAATAACTCGCAACGGTCGAGAGAAAGGTAGCCGGTGAGGACGGCTTCCGATTCGTTTATCCTATCGGCCCGTCCTTCCTTTGTTAGTCCTTATCAGCCGCTCTTGATGGAGGGAGACAGCTGCTCCCTACGAAAGGTAGTAAGAGACTTCCCTCGATACCAGGGTCGGCTGTATTCCGGTGCTAAAGTGGAGAGCTTGGAGCCCTTTCTCCTTACTGCAGGTGTGGAGAGGATTCTTCGATGCTCCCGATAAAAGAGAAAATAAACAAAAAAAAACGGCATAAGAGCCAAGAAACGCCTTTCACAACAGAAACATTTATAACGATAATAAGTTTTAGGCCAGATTACCTATTACCTTTCGGAATTTTGGTGGCAATCGCCTTGGTCCATCTCCACCAGGAACGTGCCTTGGATCTCAGATGACCAAAAGAAATGATCCATTCTATCCTTCGTGAGTAGACTCAGCTATTCTGTGGGGTGGATCTAATCGATCATTTGCGTCGATGGTGCAACTCTGCCTGGCTCTCATTCGAGATCGCGGAATTAAGAAATGCAATAACAAACAAAAATTAAGACAGCCCTACATTCTTAAACTAACCTTAATAAAAGAACGTACAACATAGAAACAAGGTAATGAGAAAGGAGACATATAATAAAATCAAAATAACTTAAAAATATAACAAACGAGAGGAGTGCCAAATTTTCTACTCCTCATGTAAGCACGAGGGCATTACATGGATTCTGGTCATACTTTCAATTTTGACCATGTTAACATTCTTTCTTGTGAAAAAAAAATACTATTCGTAGAAAATTTATTAGAAATTTCTTTATCAATTAAGAACTTCATTCAGTAAATTCAAAATATGAACAAAATATTTTTTCCAAATGCATACAAACCATTAACCTGATTAAACTAATTTGCTCCTCTTTTTCTCCAGTTTTTGCCATTACAATGTTGACTATAATACATAATTTTTTATATCCAACTTGAACCTCTCTAAAATTTCTATCAACTTTATATATATATTTTTTTCAGGATTTCTTTACTTTAAAAACATGTATTTCGTTCCCACATAATCCAGTTACAAGAGTTTTGAAACTCGTCAATTAGATCCTTTCTTACCAATCTTGACTAAAGTTGGCTCTCTCCCTTATCCATAACATTTGTTACCATATGATGTAAACTTAAAAAGATTCCCTATTTACAATCTTTGTTACCATATGATGTTAAATTTCTAAAGTTTCTCAAAATCTGTATTTTTTCAGTTAGTTTTCAGTAGATCCTTTAATAATAATCTGGTCTTACGAAATTCTCTGCCTTATCTACAATCTTTGTTAACATATAATGAAAATTTCATCGCTTCCTAATAGCTGTATTTTTCCAGTCGGTTTTTGTCCTTCGCCTTAAACCTTTCTCCAAAAATGCAACATGGCATTTTTGTTTATCATATAAAATCGTACTTTTTAAATTGACTAAGTTTTTTTCTACAATATTTGGTATATACCTTTATATTTTCAATTGTTCTCTTTTTGATTATTTTCTAAATTTTGTAAAATTTATCTGTATTTTTTTTTATATAAAATTTTTTAGACAAATAAATTATGACTGAGGAGGGCTCAAATTGTTGGCCGAAACCTTTCAAAATTTAAAATTTTCGGATTTTTTATTTAATTTTGACATGCAAACTGCGAAGACTATATCAACACATGTTAAGGGGTGTTCTCAATGAAATCGAATTTGTGAGTTGCAGAAAATCTGCAACGTCACAACTCCCCTCCTTGGGGAGGACCGAACAGGTCTCAAACCGCAAGGGGAGACAAGAAAAAATTAACTTTCAAAAGAAAGGTTAGGAACCGAAATCCAAAAATGACCAGCCAAGTATAATAATGGAAACTTTCATAGACCATATGATTCAAATTCTGGACTCCTTGGCTAAACAAAAAAAATTGAAGAAACGAAAACCAGATTTTGAACCAAATAAACGTGTTAAAAAAATAGAAAAATTAGAAAAAAATCATAAAATCATAAGTAGAAAACAAAAAAAAAATCATAAAATCAAAAAAAAAAATATCATGAAAGCATAACTAAACAAAGTCGAGAGAATAAAGAAAGAAAAAATTAAATCGAAAAGCAAAAGAAGGAAAAAGGAGAGATAGAACTGAAAGGAGAGGGGCAAGCGCAAGCGAAGCCAAGAGAAGGCTAACAGAACAGACGACACAAAATGCGGGTGTGATAGAAAGAAAATGCGAAATTACGAAAGGAAATATTTAATGAAGCTTCCTTAGTACACTTTGCTGACACAAAAAAAACGTTCCATTTTGGGAGAGTGCTGGTGAGCATGAAGTAACAAAAAAACAAAAAAAAGGTATATTTTCTTATATGATAAATTATAAACAAATTAAGTACTTGTTAACGTCATTGCAAAGAGAAAAGGGATGCTTGTTTATGCGGAAAGAAAAGAGAAGCTCATTTTTGCGAGAAGAAAAAAGTAACTCGAGGAGTGTAAATGAGAGGTGAGGGAAGTATCAAAATAGAAAGAGAAAATGGTAAGGAGGAACAGAAAAAAAGGAAAAGAAAAAAAGTAAATTCAGGAGGCAAAAAAGAAGAAAAAGTAACGAAGGGATGGAAGTTGTAACAAAAAGGAAGGGAGCACGAGAGGAATTATATTCGACGAGGCGAGGCGGAACTGGGTGAGGAGCGGGCACAATACGGACAATTTAGGATGGAGAATCCGGGGTCTTCACACCTATAACAGAAAGCGGACCTGGGGTACCAGAACCGCGCGGTGGTGTGGAGGAACCGGAGGGTGTGCGGATTGGCATCCTCGGGGATGGGGAAATTCAGGGAGATGAATGAAGGGAGTCGGAGTTCTGGAGTGGATGGTTCAAGGGGGACGCGGGGGGTGTAGAGGGAGTTTCGTGGTTGAAGGAAAGGGGAGTGGGTCGGGAGTTTGCAATAGAAAGGGGGGGATTTGGATTGACGGAGTGTGGGAGGTCGTGGGAAGGGGGGAATCAGGGGGTGTAGAGGGAGTTCGGTAGTTGGAGGCAAGAGGAGCGGGTCGGGAATTTGCAGTAGGAGGGGGGGGGGATCGGCAAAGTGTGGGAGGTCGTGGGAAGGGGAGAAGTTTGGGCTGCGACCGTCTTTCTTATCTTTGCAGGGGGTATCGGGGATGCTAACTGAAGGAAGATATCCTCGATGAAGAGGGTTTGTGTGTGGGTTTCGGCGGTCCTCTTCTTCCTATCTTTAAAATAGGTCTGGGTCTGAGTGGACGTAAGGGCTGGGGTGGAGCTTCTGGAGACAAGGTCGAACGTCTCCACCGTTTCTTGTAAGAGTTGCTTGTCCGTGGGCCAATCTCGGAGAATAGCCGTCGAGCGGACCTCCGCGGCCTGCTGCGCAGCTCGGTGTGACTCTTGTAGCGCGGGGAAGAAGCCCGGCCACTGCTCCTTGATTGCCTCGATGAGGTTTACATAAGGTTGCAGGTGGCGTAGAGGGTTTTCTTGGCTCTTCATTGGGGTCGCGATCTAGGGGCAGGACATCGAATTATTGGGGAGGGGGGACGAAAGGCTTCAGGTCTCGAGTTTCTATTTCAGCTCCGGCAGTGGATCGGAACTTATGTGAATTTATGGGTTGGGGATTTCTGCTGAAATTCAAGAAGGCAGGGAATGGGATCTGTAATTAATAATAATATTTTTTTGGTAATTTGTAGCTGGTACATACGGGACAGGGCATCGGGAACATGATGGGAAGAACCTTTTCTGTGTATAATGTCAAAGTCGTATTTTAGAAGGGATATCGATCATCTCGATAAGCGACCGGTAGGTTTTTTTAGATTATGTAACCACCGAAGGCTACTGTGATCTGTGATCACGGTGAATTTGTCACCCTCTAGATAAGGCCTGTATTTTTGGATAGGTCAAACGATCGCGAGGCACTCTTTCTCTGTCGTTGTAAATTTTTGTTCAGCATCTGTTAAGGTACGACTAGCATATGAGGTCACACATTCTTGGCCATCGACGTTCTGGGTAAGAACGGCTCCTAATCCAGTATTGCTTGCGTCCGTTTGCAATATAAAAGGGATCTCAAAATTAGGGCACGTTAAAACGGGTGCTTCGGATAAGCAGTGTTTGATTTTCTGGGAAGCGGATTGCTGATCTTCTCCCCAAATCCAACGTTGCTTTTTCTCATTTAACATTGACAAAGGGCTTGCTAGGGTCGCGTAATTTTTAATAAATCTACGGTACCAGCTAGACATGCCAAGAAATCTACGCATTGCCTTTATATTTTTAGGGGCGGGATATTTTAAAATAGGATCTATGTAATCGGTATCGGTTTGTAATCCATTTTCGTTTACAAGGAAGCCTAAATAGTGTACTTGGGAACAGCAGAATTCGCTCTTATTCAGATTAATCTATAAACCGGCATCTTTTATTATAGTCAGGACTTTAGAAAGCCATTGGAGGTGTACTTCGAAGGTTTATGTATCTATTATTACATTATCCAAATAAACAAAGGCGTGGGGTTCCATCTCAGGACCTATTAGTTTGTCCAATAAACGTTGGAAAGTCGCTGGGGCGCTTGTGAGACCGAAGGTCATCCTTTTAAATTGGAATAGGCCGCGTCCTGGTACAGTGAATGCCATTTTATCGCGACTGTCTTTGTCGAGGGAAATTTGATGAAAACCTTTGCGTAAATCTATTTTTGAGACATAAGTTGCACTTCGCAATTTGTCCAAAATACCTGTCATTTGCGGCAAGGGGTAGGCGTCCTTTTTCGTGACTGCGTTGACTTTACGAAAGTCAAGGCAGAAACGATATCCGCCGTCCAGTTTTCTAGCCATTACTATTGGTGACGACCAACCACTATTGCAGGGTTCGATAATGTCGTTAGCTAACATGTTATAAACCTCGGCAACTATAATTTCCATAATTTTAGGGGATGTTAAATAATGACGTTGTTTTACAGGTGGGTGGTTCCCTACATTTATAATATGTTTAGTCAAATTTGTTAACCCGTACGTCTCAAGTGATTCGGGTAATTCTTCTTTTAAAAAATCTTGAAGTTTAATATCTTCTTCTAAAGTCGGTTCTCTAAGACCACAGCAAGTTTCAAAAGATTCAGTTTGAGGTTCAAAAGAGTAGATTTGATTCGGATTTCAAAAAGTCTAAGCCAATTGCGAAAGTGACCGGTAATGATTTCAATACTCGAATTCCAATAAGTTCTTCCTGACTTTTGACTTGGGAGACCAATTCTATTTGACTGTTAGCCACTTAGACTCGGGCTCTCCTATACGCGATGCTTAGATTTAACTCTTCTATTATTTTTAGGCCATCCAGACCTATGAAGGAACGGGAAGCGCCACTATCCACGAGGAGTTTGATTTGTTTTCCTAGGATTTCTACTGCTAAGTACATCAAGGGTTGTGGGCCGTAGGGGGGCGAAGGTCGATAAGGAAGCTCAGAAAGGTTGTAAACCGGAATATGATTTGAGAAACAAAATTAATCATCGGGGGTATCTTTGGCGTCCTCTGAGAGATACAAATTAGGGTTAATTTCCTGAAGGCTCGAGTAATAGGGCTCGCAAAGGGGTTGGGGTGTGAAGGAGTCTGAAGGGGCAACTTTTTGGGTAGATAAGATAGGCTCTGGGGCTAAATAAGTCGTAATCTGTACAGGGATCAGTAAGTCGGAATTATCATGAGGTGTTAACTCTCTAGTTTCCAAATTTATAATCATAGAAACTAATTTATTCTATGCTTTCAGATCTTTTAAGAAAGGGTTGTTCGGGCGGATTGAGGACAGTTGGGGTTTTTTTACTTTTGATTCTTTTAACTGGGACTTTAAAGGCTATATCTATTTCTTTTCCTTTGATAAAAATTCTATCCTCGAAAATAAAAAGTGTTGAGTCATAATCATTATGGGAATGTTCTCCTGTAAAATCCGAAAAGTCGGTTTCTGGGTCTAAATAGTCAATTTCCATTAATTTCAAATTTTGTAGATATTTATTTCTAATTTTTCGGGTTTCGATTTTTGAAAGGGTTTTAGTTTGCTTTACAAGAGGCGTTTTCACCCAACAAAATACCTCAGATTTCAATTTCCCGAACACCTTGGGCATTCCGATTTGTAGGTTTCTTTTCTGCCACAGCCAAAACAGAATACTTTCCTGGGTTGTTTACATTCATTAAACCTGTGGCCTCTTTCGCCAGAATTCCAGCACATTAGGGCTCTATCGTTTTCAAATTGGGAGGGGTTCCTTTCGGGAGGGGTTGTAGGGAGTTGAGGTGTGTTGTGTCTCGAGGTGGTAGTTTTAGGGTCGGCATTTGAGGGGGTGGCAGAATTTTTAGAGGATTGGGGTTGGCTCCTATTCGGCCCTCTGCTGTTGCTTTCTAGAGATAGAAACGCGAGGTCCACTGGTTCCTCGTGCAGGAACTCTTTGTTGGGCTGTTCTTCCAGGAACGCAATCCTTTCGTTCCTCCTATCAAATCTGGCTCTCTCTGGTGGCCTATCCGTTTGCCTATCCGGCTTTATATCCTTAGGGTCTCTATAGTGATGTGTGTGTCGTCCGAAGCTGGGTGTACATCACAGGGGAAGGAGTTTTCAAACTCGGGTTAGGGACGAAAGGGCGTCTGGGATGTTCTAAGGGCGGTATTCGAGGGGTGCAAGGGATGTGGATCGTCACCAGCTGTGCGTGTACGATGGAGGTGGGGGTCTTCATACTCAGGATGAGGACGAAAGGGGGTTAGGGTTATTCTAGGGGCGGTATTCGAGGGGTGAATGGGATGCGTACCGTCACCGGCTGTGCGTGTAGGATGGGGGTGGGTGTCCTTATACTCGGGGTAGGGACGAAAGGGGGTTGGGGGTATTCGAGGGGCGATATTTTAAGGGCGCACTGTACTTGACCCTCGTACGTCAAAGGGGTGTTCGAAGGCGTTAAGAGTTGATTCTCTACAGGTATCGATATCGCTATAGGCGCTGCGTCGAGATTAAATATTCCTATTTCTTGGGTTCCTACGAGGCGTTTGAGTCTCATAATGGGGGTTGGCCAATCGCGCCTCGTCTTTCCGATCGTTGTAATTTTTATTTGCAGCCCGATCACTATCTCTAGTAATTGCGCCAATAGGATCACTAATCGCTTCAAAGTATGGGAAAGGGAAGTCCGTCTGCGAAGCTGTACTAACTTTCATCACATGTTGTTGTGAGGGGTGTTATGGGGGGTTTCGTCGCGAAAAGATTTGACGGAACCCGAATGATCAGAGAGGTCCTTTCTACTTGGCAGTCTACTTCGCGAGAGAGGGTGTCAGACGGTTTGAAAGGGTTACTAGTGACGTTTTCAGCTTTTATGGCTTTCACTAGCCTTTCGCGCAAGGTCGCAAGATTTCCTTCGTAGAGAAGGTTTATTTTCTCTAATTGGCACTAGAGTTCTTCCTTATTTAGGTTGTATATCCAGAAAGTTAATTTCTTATCCCCTTCCATGTTTATACCGAGTCCCGAAAGGTTATCAGTTAATTAGGGAGATAAGAGGGCACCCGATAGTGTTTGGAAAGAGAGAAATGCAATCCCGAACGCGAAAGATAAGAAGCGGCAATATGCAAATATTATTGTCCTCTTTCAAGGCAAAATCGATTTTAAGCGTAAACACAGGTGTTCATAGAAGGAAAGAAAAGAAGCGAGAATGCACAATAGAAATTATTCTCTCAAGGTACTATCAGTATAAAATTTAAACACAAGGTCATCAAAATAATAGAGATGAGGAACAAGAATATACTTCGTTAATTATTGTCTCAAAGAGAAATCGCTATTGAATATAAACACAGATATTCATATAAATAATAATCCGGAGTGCCTGGAATAAATTTAATCGTCGAGGTATCCAATTAAATTTTAAATTTGGGGAGATAAGGTCGATAGTTAAATACTTGAAGACTTTACACGCAAATATTACACTTGAATGAAATAAAATTTTCCACAATGTTCGTAATTTAAAATTGAGGGATGAGCATCGCAATAAATAAGAGACCGTTTTTAATTTTTGGGCCCCACGATGGGCGCCAATTGTAACGCTACATTTTCCAAATCAAGTATTTAATCAGGAGATCTCTTAAAAGAGCGCACACGGACCCTCATCGGAATAAATACATTTTTAAATAAACCATTTGAACGATAAAAAAAAATAGATTTTAGGGCGCCTGTCCTTGCTTGGGACGAAGGCAAACCAATTTAACTAAAGTGAGTGAGGGACGGTAGAGATACTCGGAATCTATATTTCAAGCGGTAAAGAGAAACTCACTGAACGCTGAACGTTTCAGGCTAAATGATAAACAAAAACCTCACCAAACTCAGTCAAAAGCGTACACCTTAATTTAAACAAGCGATAATTCAAAATAACAAGGAAAGAAGGTAAAGAATAAAAGGTATCCACATATAAGATAATCCGAAACATGAAAAAAAAGATAGAAGGCCTTAAGATATCCAAAGATAACATAAGCAAACATATAAAAATCTCGAGAGTATTAGCAACAATACTATGACAATAAAAGGTCACAAAAGATAAAAATTATCGAAATGGCTAACAAGGAACAGTAAAACTAAAATTAACGAGACAAAAATTAGGGTTGACAAAATTGCTAACTCAGTCTAAGCTTAACCTAATGGGGAGGGGGGGGGGTACGTAATCATCAAAGCTCATATTTTCAATCAAAATAATTAACAATAATTTATTCAGCATTTCGGAACGGTATAATAAATAACACTTCAGAGAAGGCAAATTAAAATAGACGCTAGAAGGGTTCCTAAAATATATGGAAAGGGGTTCTCAGAACCCGATATAAAGGGGTTTTTTAAATTGAGACAAAAATAGGGGTTCTAAAGATAAAAGCAAAAGGTTTATAAAAATGAATGCAAAAAAGGGGTTTGGAAGATAAACACAAAATCGTATACCAATAAATACCAAAAAGGGGTTCTAAAGTGAATGCCAAAAGAGGTTCTCACAAAAAAATTCAAATGGGTTTCGAAATTAGTATATAAACAGGGGGGATCTGAGAGCTAAACGCAAATGGGGCCTTGAAATAAATGACAAAGGGTTTCTCAGAACAGATAATCAGTTTATAGGAACGATAATGGGCCAACAACATGGTAAAAACTCATTATGGTTTAAGGCAAAAAGGTTCGAGATAAATAAATTATAGGGAGCGATAAGGGGGAGCATTATAAAATACATTATCTTTTTAAAATATTATATGGACGGTAGGGGCTAGCGTTATAAAATATATTATAATTTTAGGATAAAAGGGGCAGAGATAAATGCGTTATATGGGCGACAACGGGACGACATTATAAAATATATTTCACAAGAGCCAAGGTGAATAGGGTATATTATGAGTGTGCATTTTTGTACAAAAAGTAAGAAGGAAGGACTCGGGAACGTAAATAAAATTACTCATTAGCGGCATTTTAGTATTCATAAATAAAAGGGAAAGTGGTCGAGAACATTGGCAACAATGATTCATCAACGGCATTTCAATATTTAAAATAAGTCTTTCCTTCGTTAGTCCTTATCAGAAGCTGTTGAGGGAGGGAGACAGCTGCTTCCTACGAGAGGGAGTGAGAGATTTCCCTCGACACCAGGGTCGGCTATATTCCGGTGCTGAAGTGGAGAACATGGAACCCTTTCTCCTTACTGCTGATGTGGAGAGGATTCTTTGATGCTCCCAACAAAAGAGAAAAGAAACAAGAAAAAACGGCGTAATATCCAAGAAACGCCTGTTCACAACAGAAACATTTATAACGATAGTAGTTTTTAGGCCAAATTACCTATTCCCGCTTTGAATTTTGAAGGTAATTGCCTTGGTCCATCTCCACCAGGAACGTGCCTTGGATCTCAGATGACCAAAAGAAATGATCCATTTTATCCTTTATGAGTCGACTCAGCTCTTCTACCCTGGATGTCAGAAGGATATGCGATGAAAATATTACGGAAGATCACGTGGGGACTTGAGACGTGAAGATCTGCTGAAGGTAAAGGTGGGGGTGGATCTAATAGATCATTTGCGTCGATGGTGCAACTCTGCCTGGCTCTCACTCGAGACCGCGGAATTAAGATATTAAATAACAAAAAAAAATTAAGACAGCCTTGCATTCTTAAACTAACCTTAAAAAAAAGAACGTACAACATAGAAACAAGATAACGGGAAAGGAGACATATAATAAAATAAAAATAACTTAAAAATATAACAAAAGAGAGAAGTACCGAATTTTCTACTTGAGGGATGTTCTCAATAAAATTGAACTTGTGAGTTGCAGAAAATCTGCAACGTTACAGCATGGAAATATACGTGGGTTCAAACGTGGTTATATTTTGCGTTGGCGTAAGTATTACAAAGTGAACTCGGGTTTTTTCACAAGGAGATCTACGTAGAAGTTCACACTTGCAAATCTACGTGAATTTTCACGTCACTATAGTTTCTGTTGAGTGAAAATATTACAAAATGCATCGAGTTTTTCACGTGGAAATTTATATTCGAGAATACACGTGGGGTTTCACGTAGTTATAATTGGCGTTGGCGCAAATATTACAACGTGAACTCAGTGTTTTCACCTGGAGATCTACGTGGGAATTTACATGTGGAAATCTACGTGAATTTCTAAGTAGTTAATGTTTACGTTGGTTGAAAATATTACATAGTGAAACGGATTTTTTACGTGGAAATTCATACTTGGAAATCTACGTGGATTTCTACGTGGTTATAGTTTCTGTTGGGTGGAAACGTTGCAAAGTGAATCGGTGTTTCCACGTGGAAACTTATACCTGGAATTTTTGCAAGTATTCAAAATTGAACTTGTGATTTCCACATGAAGTACAACGTGGAAATTCATAATGGAAATCTACGTGGGTTTCCACGTGGTTATAATATGTGTTGGCGCAAATACTATAAAGTGAACTCGGGGTTTTCACATAGAGATCTACGTGAATTTCTACGTGGTTATAGTTTCTGTTGAGTGGACGTTCCGGATTCAAGCGGACGACTTTGCATTAGTACTTTATTTCTAGCGGATAATAAATTTTACATGCAGAATAATTTTAGATTGATTCGGACTTGTTCCGGGTTACGTATTTACAGCCGGACAAATTTCGGATTCAACTGGGCTTCTTTCAGTTAGTCCTTTAATTTTAGTGGATGATAAATTTTCCTCCGGGACTAATTTCATATTGATTCGGACTTGTTCCGGTTTCCGTGTTTCTGTCGGGCAGGTACTGAATTCAACTGGACGACTTTGCAATAGCACTTTAATTCAAGCGGATAATAAATTTCACTTACAAACTAATTGCAGATTGATTCGGACTGGTTCCGGATTCCGTGTTCCAGTTGGACAATTGCGGGATTCAATGGGACATCTTTCTATTAGGATTTTGATTATAGCGGATACTTAATTTTCCTCTCGGAATAATTTCGGAATAATTCAGACTTGTTCCGGATTCCGTGTTTTCAGCCGGACAGTTTCCTGATTCAATCGGACTTCTTTTGATCAGGACTTTAATTCTAGTGGATAAAAAATTTTCCTCCTGGACTAATTTCAGATTGATTCAGACTTGTTCCAGATTCTTTCTTTTGAGCAGGACAGTTTCCAGATTCAACCGGACTTTTTTCCATTAGTTCTTTAATTCTAGCGGATAATAAATTCTACTTAAAAACTAATTCTAGAATATGTCGGACTTGTTCCTGATTAAACCCGGCGACTTTTTATTAGAACGATGATTCTAGTGGACGACAAAATTTCCTCTCGGAGAAATTTCAGATTGATTCGGACATGTTCCAGATTCTGTTTCAGCAGCCGGACGAATTCCGGATTCATCCGGACTTATTTTCATTTACACCTTAATTCTAGTATGTATTAGTAGGTATTAAATTTTTCTCCCGGACTAATTTCAGATTCATTCGGACTGGTTCCGGATTCCGTGTTTTCAGCCTGACAAATTCCTAATTCAACCGGGCTTCTTTCCATTAGGACTTTTTTTCTAGTGTATAATAAGTTTCCCTCCCCGACTTATTACAGATTGTTTGTGACTTTTACTGGATTCTGTCTTTTCAGCCAAACAGGTTCCGGAGTCAACCGGACGAATTTGCTGTGGCACTATTTCTCTCACATACAAAATTTGTTACTTGCGGACAAATTTCAGATTGATTCGGAATTTTTCCGTATTTTCAGCCGAACAAATTGCATATTCAACTGGGCTTCTCTCGATTAGCCCTTTAATTCTAGTGGATAAAAAATTTTCCGCCTGGAATAATTTCAGATTGATTCGGACTTGTTCCGGATTCTGTGTTTTCAGCTAGACAGTTTCCGAATTCCACCGGATTTCTTCCCATTAGCACTTTAATTTTAGCGAATAATGAATTTTCCTTCCTACCTAATTTCAAATTGATTCGTACTTGTTCCGGTTTTTGTGTTTTCAGCCAGACTGGTGCGGACTTCAACTGGACGACTTTTCAATAGAACTTAAATTTTAGCGGATAATAAATTTCACTTGAGAACTAATTTCAGATTGATGTGGACTGGTTCTGGATTCCGTATTTTTAGCCAGACGAATTCGGGACTTAACCGGACTTCTTTCCATTAGGATTTTGATTCTAGCGAATAATAAATTTTCCTCCCTACCTAATTTCATATTAATTCTTACTTGTCCCGGATTCCGTATTTTTGTCAGAACTTATTTCGGCTTAAATATGACTCTTTCAAGAGTGGAAGTTCCCTTTTGGACAAATTTGAGATTAAACCGGTCTTCTTTTCTTTTATTCTTTAACGAAAATTATTCCAGGTTCTGTATTCCGGAAGAAACTCGGATCTAATCGGACTCTGTCCGGAGTCGTAATTTTTTGTCCGGATGCATTTCGCACTTAACCAGACACATTTCTGACTAATTTCGTACCATTATCGGAATAAACTTCATATTTTTCGGAAAAAAATCGATTTTGGATGAGTCCGGACCAATTGCGCAATCCGGAACTCATCCGAAATTTTTATCAGGGAGGGCAGGTTTCGAAAGTTTTGTCCTGTTCCGATGTTCATGTGATTCCTATTTAAACCGACGCGATCGGGACAGTTATTCAATTTTGTTCTCAATACTGTGAAAATATAATATCGATACAATGATGACTTTAATATGAGGTATTACATAATTATTTCCAAATCTTGATATCCTGAACCTATTCTTGATAAAGTATAACTTTTTTATCGCAGGCATATTTTTTACAGAACTAGTGTACTGTAGGTGCATAATATTCATCTTTCTCTAGGAGCTACAATTCTCGATGTGACTAGTGTAACTGATCGCACACGAGGTCGTCAAAACAATTTTCTACAGAAACTCTTTCATAGTTGAATTTTGGATGGTAGTAAGTTCAACTGAAAATGTAATATAGACCACACAGTTATTGTTCGTTCACCAGATAGTTAAAATAGAATTCTACAGGAACTCTATCAATATTTAAACTTGAATAATTCCTAATGATGATGAGCGATGAAAAGTTCAAGAAAAATCGAGAAACACCGCTGTCTAAAGCCTATCGAAATGATCAACGAAACCGATGCCTGTGGTACTTCCATCTGGGCATATATCTAACTTGCAAACAATCAAAATGAAAAAGCAACCTTTAAAGTTTGACTTGCATTTGAACATACAACCGTTATTTTAATTATTTTGAACATAGAAGATTGAAAGGAAAATATAGAGAGATTCAGTTCATCGCACTTATATCTTAAATCTCACCAGAGGGCTCAGAACTGTCCAGGAATATTTATATTCCGTTTCTAAGTTGACTGAATTGTGAAGTTCAGAGTATAAGCCAATTTCAATCTAATATAGTTTTTCAAACTTAAATGTAAACAAAAAATGTGAACAGATAATTCAAAATCGTAATCTCAATTTAAATTGTAAATGAAACTTATCCAATTGAATTTCAAATTTCCTACTTTCAAAATAGCGGGCCCTGCTTTTCCGAAATGGTTAAAGATGAATAATAAACCATTCATATTATTGTCATAAATTAGATAGAAGATAGTTGACCAAAGAGTTAGAGAAGAATGAGAAATGAAAAGATGACAATGATATGAATATCATAAAGAGGCAAGAGAGACTTTCAAGAATTCCTTACTGAGAGGAAACCAAAGTCGTTCAGAATGATAGGACAAAATCAAAATCATCGGTCCCCGTATATTTCCTCCATTTTTAAGTATAATATAATTAATACAATACACGTTTGATCAATTAATTTTAAGTCTGTCTTGTCATTCCATATACACTGTTGGCGTACAACAATTTTTCGTACACCGTTCCAACGCCCTTAGGAGCAGAAAGAATCTTACTCCTAACTCTGGTTTATGAAAGCAATTTTTAAATAGATTCCTTGGAGATCGCTCTTGAGTTTTCCCGGAGCTTATGCAGAAAGAAGTTCACTCCCGACTTGGATCTACGAAGTGATTTTTAGACAATTAGATCACGGAATTGCACTTGAGACTTTTGACACGATTAACGTCATACGTAACTCACTTTTTCTAAAATGCAGAGCTAATCTAAGAATTTTCATATCTTAATGCGTGTGTTTCAAATGAACATATACTCAATGCATTAGGTTATTCCTAGTGAGCGTTTCATCGTTTTTTCGAAGTAGTGATAGTAATCGACTATAGTCAATTAGGAATTTAGAGCGCAGAATAGATTGAATAACAACAAAGAAAATGTAGATAGATATTTAAATGAAAAGAGAACAATAAAAGGAAATTTTCTCAATAATTAATTTTGAGGAGAATGTAAAAAGTATTTCTAATCTCAAGTAAATTCTAGGTAGTGTAATTATCTGTACCAAAGAGAACCTCGGTGGCTCAGGCGATTCAGCGTCAGGCTTCCGTGCAGAAGGACTGGGATTCGGCCCCTGAGCCGGGAATAATGGAAAATTTTTTTATGTAATTTTACCGGGGCTTCGGTGGTTTGGAACCCATCTTAAACTATAGCTTTCTTCAAAAGAGGCTAACTACTTCCTAGGGTAGAAGTCCCATGTCGAGGGGACTAGCGCTCGGTGGTCGCCGGTCGATTTCACGTAATAAATATGGGTGTGGCATAATAGGCTTTATAGGGGAGGATCTCACGGACTTCCACGTCCACATTACAAATAACAAACAACAGCATGTGTACCAAAGAAGCCGAATTTAATTATTGTGGGCAAAAATAAAACCAAATTAAAAATTAAATGAGAATAAATCTGACAGAATGTTGATAAAATAAAAAAAAGAATAGGGATTTTATTACATTTTATGTAATTCATAGGCCAGATTAGGCTATTTTTGAATAAATGCATTCTCTGGAATGAAAAGAGTTTTATTCTTTCTTTCGTTCGCAACCTATAGGTATTTATTAAAATATGAATTAAATCAACTAAAATATCGGAATTGAAGACTTTATTATAATTAACCAAAAATCTTGTGTCACAGTATGCTAGGTTTCAAATTATGTTACAATAACTGTAAATTTTATTGACTTAAGTCCAGTATTGGCATTATTATAGGAAATTATCAATGTTATTTTCTCGAGTATGGGGGAAAGTATTGGTAAAATCATAGGCGGTAATGAGTAACCTAATTCTTTTGCCTGTACTTTTCCAAATATGAACGCCTATACTTAATTTCCTTATGCTTTTTCATGACAGTAATGTGTACAAATTGTAAAATTTGTTCTATATTTCAGGAGTAAAAAGGAATTGTGAATAATGATAAATCTTATTCATGATTATGTGTATATATTTTTATTTTACAATATTTTTGTTCCAAACTCCTTTAGTGAAAGTTGGTTTTGCCAGGCTGAAGTCGTCACTTACTTGATAATTGTATTACTTTAAAGGAAGAATATTCTCGCCAATATCCATACAACGTAAATACCGCCAAAATGTTTTGAACGCTGCAGGTGATGACAAATTCCGAAAATCATGGTGTAGGAAAACTTTATCATAGGAAAGATTTTTTTAGACCCTAGAAGAGTAAGAAGGAAACTCGAGTACGTCGAGCATCTCCTTTGGCCCTCCGGGCCATTCCAAACTGTCAGACAGAGGTATCACTACCTGCTGCAGAACCTGGCTTGCCTCCATCACCTCCAGCACCGCTGCCATCACCATCTGCACCTGCGCCTTCTCCCCTGTACAGTGAATTGCCAGTTCCTCTTGCTGATAATCCTCGAAAATCCAGATTATACTGAAATATGAATAAAGAAATTTGCATTTTTTAAAGGGAAACTTCTTATGGCGCATTGCGAGAAAAAATACTTTCAGATGGAGAACGAAATGAATCTCGAGCTTAGTGGTCGCGTGGATACGCTTGAATGTAATATCACATTCGGCCATCTCCGTGCCGGTCTCACGCGACGTGTCGGAGATTACCGAAGTTTCAGTCGAGTGAAGAGTGGGATCGCGCGGCACAGGAATAAGGGGGGGGGGTCGGTCTGGATATTGGTCGATACGAAAATCAATTAGTATTGACTGTAAATAAATTATAAACGACGTTCTCATTAGAAAAAAATCTATGTAAATTTTACCTCGTCGCGTTTAGAATTGTATATTCCACATGGTAAAATCGGTCATAAACATTTATATTCTCTGAGACGCCATGTTAATTTGAGAGTTTAATTATTTACCATCCCCAAATTCGCCACAGACGTTTCACTTCCCCCGCCTGGTCCAAACAGGCAGCAAGAGAGTGAGAAAGGTTGGGGCGGAGAGAGATGTAATTTAATTTCACTTTCATTGTCCTTTTACGTGGATTTAAAATTCATCTCTCTTCAGTTTTATTTTAACACTCACAGTAGATGTCCATTTTTTTGATAAAAAACTTAAGTGTGGTGAATTTGAAATTCACGAGAAAGTGAAATGAAAAGGTTCCAAAACGCCAAGTAATATCCGTATGGAATTCGCCCGGATTTCCACGCCAACTTCGCGTGAATTAATTTCACCTGGGCAAATCAATATTGGAAACCTTCGTTTATTACCTAAAAATTTAAATTCACGTTGGATAGCCAAGTTGAAATCAGGCTTCGAAATTCTCACGTTGATATCAATATGGAAATTTTCAAAAGGAGAGTTCCACCACTAAGATATGTAACCATTTGGTGGATAATTTGAACGAATTGATTAGATGTCCTGCGCGATGGATCCCTGATGAATTAAATTCAATAGAAATGTCCTGCATAGTATTCGCGCTGAAAATGTTGACGAATTGGTCTTAACTTCGAAGCACGCGAGTTAAAGTCTTAAACCTCGAAAACTTAAAAATAGGTATTAACCTTTTATGTCTGAGACATTTTTCTCCAAAATGAACCATTTTCAGTTTGTGACAACGTATAAGATATCAATTTTCCGAGGGATTATTCACTTCTGAAATAATTTGTAATTGCGCGATCCCAAAATTTTTGAAAATCGGTGCTATCGATCTAATGTTTCGAAATCTCTTTCCCGGTCAAATCACCCATTGGATTTCATCAGTTATTTTAAGGCCATGTGATACCAAATTTGAAATAATTGTAACGACATTTTTTTCGCCTTTTCGTTCATCTATTCCTGAATGTATGTAATTACAAAGAATTTAAAAATAATATATTTTTCTATTTAAAATCATTAAGCAGTTGATAAACCTTCTTTAGTGCCGATTATTGAATTAAACAATTTTTCAAATAGATGTTGCGTTTCATGTGCCTTAAGATAAGAATGGCAATTTTTTAGAATCGAAGACTTGTTAGGCCAACTTTTTCGTAAAATAATTGTTCATCAAGAAATACGAAGAACATAATAAAGATCCTTTTGAGCAATTTCCCTCGTGGAATTTTCGGAATGAAATTGAGTCCGTTTGTATCCCAATAACTCCGATTCATTCTGATCGATTAGGAACGAGTGTGAAATCTGTTTCCGACTAATTCCGACCTTCGGGTTGTAAGCTAAATCCAGTCCCAGTGAATCCGTCCGATTACGATTAATTCTTTTTCAGTCTGAATTGGTGTTTCTGTATCATTTCGAATGAGTCCGCCCAAATCCGAAAGAAATTTTTATTCCGTCTGAATCCGCCTGATTCTGAAATATCATCCCGAATGGCATTGAATAACTTCGTACTTCAATCAGAATGATTCTGCACTAGTCTGCACAAAATTTTAATTCCGTCTGAATCCGGCGCAATACGCTAGACCATTTAGATGATTCCGTTTGTTTCACTCACAGTCCGAATGATTCCGTAGCGCAGATTATCATTCCGCATGAATCCATCGCATGACGCGAACTCATATTGTATAATTACCCGCAATTTATCCCTCAGTCCGAATGATTCCGCACATATCATAATGAAAATTCCATTCCACTTGACTCCGTAAAAAGGCGCAAATTCATTCCGAATGATTCCGTGCCATTCAGCACTCAGTCTGAATGATTCCGCATTCATCGAAAGGAAATCCTCATTCGGGTTGGATCTGTTAAATTAAGCGAGTTCATTCTGAATGATGCAGTGTCATTGAGCACCCAGTTGGAATCATTCCGCACCGATCGGAATGAAATTCTCATTCTGATTGAATTCGTTAAATGACGAGAGTTCATTCCGATGTATTCCGTGTTATTCTAAATTCACTCCGAATAATTCCGCACTTATTAGAACACAATGCCTATTCCGTCTGAATTCGACAAATAACGTGAGCTTATTCCGAGTAATTCCGCACTATTCTGAACTTAGTCCAAGTAATTCCACACTTATCAAGCCGAATGGGCATTGTGTTATGATAAGTGCGGAATGATTCGGAGTGAATTCGGAATGTCACGGAATCAATCGGAATAAGCGTGAATTATCTGTAATGTATGTATATATGTGTGTGTATACATACATACACACATATATACTACACACACACATATATATATTCTTTATTTTTCTTTAATATTCTATTTTTTATATTTCTTCTGTTTGTATTACTGTGTGCGCCTGTCTTTTTGTGTGAGTGTGCGGCAGGACGCGCGTATGTGTGTGAAATTCAGCATTATGCGGATTCAATCGGAATGAATTTAATCGAAAATGTTGAATTTACGTGAATTCAATTGGCAGTTTTCTTTAGAATTGCTAACCATTCAGATTCATTCGGAATGAATTTTGTAGCAAAATTCTGAATTATTACGGTTTGATTTAGACTGCAATTTTCCAGAAACTCCTACGGAGTCAGTCGGTTTTGTTCGGAATCAGCTTCTCTCAAAAGTTGGGATTCACGCGCATTGATTCGGAATGAAATTATACATAAGCCCCCGCGGAGTCAGTCGGACTCATTCAGAATGAAATTCGGAATTAAACGGACTGGTTCGGATTTATAAAATCCTTCGCGAACTCGAATGGACTAGATTCGGAATTATTTGGAAACAGATTTCGCATTCGCACGGAATGAAACGGATTCAATTTCTCGTAATCAGACGAAATAATTTTGATTCCAAATGATTTCGAAACTTCCACCAGGGTTCACACCTCAAAATTCTAAAAGTGTGGAGAGGCTCATGAGTTTGTCAAATTTTTTCATCCACTGTGAAGTTAGCTACGCATCGATAATGCAGTTTCCTAACGTGCCAACAGATGGCGCCACCGAAGAACAGAGGGTTCTGTTTCCTCCTAAGTTACCGGCAGTCGGTAAAACAGGGAGGTCGGTAATTTTTCATATTATAATTTTACTATAGATCGGTAAGTTAGAGAGTCGAAATTTACTGACACCAACAGATGGCACCACCGACCAAGTAACGGTTCTGTTCTATGCTAAGTTATCAGCAGTCTGTAAGACAGTGAGGTTGGTAATTTTGAGGTTCTGTTTCATGCTAAGTCAGCAAAATAGTGAGGTTTGTAATGGAGATTCTTGCAAAGTTAGCATTACGAGGTTCTGTTCCATGCTAAGTTACCGTCAGTGGGCAAGATTCTGTTCCAAGCTAAGTTTAAGGTTCTGTTTCAGGCTGAGTTACCAACATCAGGTAATTACCATCGGCCGTTGATAGTACACATCCCCAGCTATAGATCAAGCCTTTGTTGCTACATCAGGAGCCTACCTTACCAATCGCGTGTAAGTAACTGATGAAGTGACTCGGTACTTTTATCCAACACTCATATCAGCAGGAGGTAATGCATGTATCCGTATATGCTCAGTACGTAACGGAAAAAACGCTGTGTCACTCCAATGCTCACTGGGATTCCCACAACGTCCACAGGTATTCCCTGCAAGTGTCATGCGTCTACTTTACACGCAGGAGTCCCCTATTTCTACAAGTACCGCGCTGAGATTACCTTGTCATTTTTTATAATTCTTATGGACTAAGATATAACTATATAGCTACTTATCTTAACATCTCAATGATCTGAAATATATATAAAAAGATAAGAATCTGAATACACATTTTAATGATGAAACATTAAATGTATAAACTATTCAACGATAAGTAAAACGAATGTTTTACAACTGTAAAGATGTGGGCTTCCCCTGTATCTGCAAGTGGGGTTTCCCTAGCACCACGCCGAGATTCCCTGCACTGAGACATCGATGTCAAGTCAATTGGAACTCTTTTTCTACCATGTGAGATAAGCAAGAAGATGCGTGAGAATTCGAAACTGAGGTTTCAAAATGTCTCTCTTTCTATCCTGTGAGTTAGTCAGAGAAGGACTGATGATTTCGGAAAACAATTCATACTTATCGTTTTTCGAAAATGAGAGATCCAATCGAAATAGAGGAAGAAGATATAAGTGATCTAACCTTTGGGTTGAACTCTGCGCATGCGCAGTTTACTATTGTAGCTTGGATCAACCTACATTTTATCAATTTGAATTTCGCGCGCTCAGACTCCATGCACATTGTGGAGGATTCAATTCATGAAAACAAATCAATTTTAAAAAGTGATCATTTGCGCATGCGCAGTATGAAGTTTCAGTCATAATCGTAAGTTACTAATTAAGGTTATTTGAAATTAAATAATAAATTTTAACTTAATTTAATTTTAATTCAAATTAAAAAAAAAAATTTAATTTAATTTAAACCCTACTACGAAATTAATAATAAATAACTATAACAATCTTAAATCAGTTTTAATAGATCACGTTCATTATAAAAAATCTTAACCTAGATTTATGAAAGTATTCACTAATATATTACTTATTTTTGACGCAATTTATTTAGAATTGCTGCGCACTCCGGGCTTTGTAATTAATGGTTACTGTTATTACAAAAGAGATGCATGTGAATTCGAAACGAAGGTTTCAAAACGTCTCTCTTACTATCGTGTGAGTTGAGCAGAAAGGGTCCAATAGTATTCGAACGACAATTTATACTCATAATTTTTTGGAATTGAGAGTTCCGATCCAAATAGTGGAAGAAAATATCGGTAATCTACCTCACTAGCATCTACGTGGTACTCTGCGCATGCGCAATCTAACACTATCTTGGATCAACCTACATGTTATCAATTCGAATTTCGCGCGCTCAGGCTTTATGGCTATTGTGAGGGAGTAAATTCATAAAAACAAATCAATGAAAAAAAAGTAAAGTTTAGTGCATGTCCGCCATTTTGGAAAGTACCTAACTCGGTTTTCAACACATTATATTTCAAAAACTCGAAAATTATGCGTAACTGACAAACCCTGTGGTGCACGCATCAGTCGTATCGCTCAGTGCATGGTCATTTGCGCATGCGCAGCATAAAGTTTCCACCATAATCATAAGTTACTAATTAAGGTTGTTTAAAAGTTAATAAAAAATAACTTCTAATATGATAGGGAATTAGGATTGAATACATATTGTTTCATTCGTTTAATCTAAATTTTTAATCAACAACAATCTTAAACTATTTTTAATACATCGCATTCATTATGAAAAATCGAAACTCGATTCATAAAAGTATTCCCTAATATATTACATGTTTCTGACGCAATTGATTAATAATTGAATAACACTCATGGCTTTGTAGTGAATGGTTACTATTAATACAAAATTGCCACTTATATACCAGATCGTTTGGATCCGTATGAAGCAATATACAACGTTCAAGATAGGATGGCTCCTCCTCCTCCTCCTCCACCTACTCATTCTTCTCCTCCTCTTTCTCCTCCTCCTCATCGTCCTCCTCCTCCTCATCATCTATATCTTCCTCATTAGTCTTCTCTTCTTCCATCTCTTTTTCATCTATCTCTTCATCCATCTTATTATCATTTAGTTTATCTTATTTATTCTCTTTACTATCTATCTCATGCTTTTCCGTAACATTCTCCTCCTTGTCATTCACCACATGTTCATCTATATGCGTATCATTTTTCTTCATAACATTAACATTGTGCTCAAATTTTTCGCTTGAAGCGTCTTCATAGAGAGTCTTAAAACTTAAATTCTTTTTCACTTTGAAAGTTGAATCATATTTACGTTTTATTGCGGTACATATTTGGTTTCTTACCTTTGGACACGTCAACTTCTTTCTTTCTGGTATTAAATTTTCTTTGAGGGCATCATTTTTTTGCGGTAGGACTTCACGCAGCTCTGCAATAACTGAACTATTACTATCATCAGTTTCATCATTGTTCTTGATATTACTTTGAATCGTTTTCGGAATGTCAGGAGACAATTTGAGGGGAACAACTTCATAGCTTTGAGATTTATCATAGCTATTCATGTGGGAAGAGACATAAGTCCATTTCATGTCTCTCCAAGTTATCTACTCGTGAAAAAACTCTTGAACAATTTTGACAAGTAGAAGTCGTCTTAAGACTGTGCAAAGGTTAACTGGCGATTGTGTCCGAACACGTCAATGCTCATTTCAATACTGACGTTATAATAAACTGTACTCTCTTAATATATGACTTGAGCCTCCCGAAATTCTTATATGATAGAAATTATTTCATTGCCGTGACTTGGATTGAATCTTTGCAGCAAATCAATCTATTATGCGAAAGATGATTTCAACGTTTCTTACAGTCCATTATAATATTTATGTTGCTAATTTTATTTCATAAATCCTAACAAGAGCTTTCGAATTATATGTTCTTCATCCCAAAATAATTGAATCAATATTATTAAAACAATTATTACGAAGCTACCAAGTATTAATTGCTAATAGTTTATTTGACATCTGAGCCATATCAATATAAGATTCTAAATCTGTCAATCAATGGCAAAGCCTTCTGAAATCTTGCAAATGTTACAAAACTATTTTTTAGAATTAAAATTTTTCAATACAAAGCCTCTCTCCCCCTGTCTCTCTCACCCCCCTCCCCCTCTCATACATAGATTTGGCTCAGTAGACCTCTATACTCTTACGCAGTATAATTTGATGACATCATCAAGAATTTTATGTAACAGTAATATCATTATCTCTTACCTCTTTATCTTTGAGTTATAGAAGGTTCTAGACTACAGCAGAAGGTTTTTCACGAATTATTTGCGCACTAAATAAATGAGGAGAGGAATTTTTAGTTGAATATGTTATATGTAAGGGAGCAATAAATCAAATTTATATAGAAAAAACAGGATGTCATACATAGCCCTCCGTGTCAAATTTCAGCTTGAAGCTGTTTTCATGAATTCAGAATTGCACAATATTACTCTGTGGCATCATCAGGAATGTTCTAGAAGCTTAGCACGGACATGAACCACTACAGGTTAGAAGCTTCTCGACGTCGGTAAGGTATGAATTTGTATCCAGAACCGGCCTTACTCATCTACTTGGGGTGGGTTGGTGTAACCTTAAAGGGTGAGAAAATAAAATGTTGTTAAATCCAAGTCCATATCGTGAAATGTACAAAAAAGCTTTTTGATTTCTGCTTAATTAAATTATTATTTGTATCAAATTTATGTCAGTACGTTTTGCTTTGCATATTTTTTATAAGTTCTATGATAAATCTGATATTTCTAAGCATTTCATCAGGTTATACCGGTATAATATCATTGAAACTATATACCTTATTTTCTCAGCCTGACAGTATGTGTACATGGCGTAGTCTAGCTCTCATGCGACGACTTATATGTTCGAAAAAAATGAAGAATTTGTTTATTTATGGTTCTGCTTTCATGAAAATTTTTTGTTTCTTTTGATTCTGAATAGCTTGTTTCTCGTCAAGTTTGAAAATATTATGCTTACGATGAAATTTCTTTCCTATCCTTATCAATCAACACGTTACTCTCCCCCCACCCTCTCTCTCTGTCTCTCTCGCTCTCTCTCTCGTCTACACACATGCTTCATACCTTGCTGTCACTTTATTATGAGTTGATTTTTTAGAATAGAAAAATTAATTTGGTCTATAGCTTATAAGTCAATCACATCACATGGTTCTCTCTCTTGAACATGCTTCATGCCTTACTATAATTTTCTTATGAGTTGAAACTTCATGTTTCTGAATTAAAAATGCTGTCATTATTTCGTTATTATTATTATTTTAAAAATCCTTAATAAGAGTTTTCTTTCACTACTCACTTTATGTACCTAGGGTTAAATATATCTATATTTCCCACACTTGAATACAGCTATAAGAACTTTATCACTCTTATGTATGTTTTTTTCTTTTTGAACTACTTATACAAAATGGAAGTTGTAATCTAATCAACATTCACATTATTACAATATTCACCTAACTCCTCCAAATTGACATAACAGCACTCGTTACAGCACTTATT